>STHB01000010.1:20474125-20619116 GCA_018908115.1 Anopheles rivulorum
GGCGACTGCAGTTGTGATGTAAAATTTTTGAAGCAAAACAGCAACAAAAAAAAAGACATCACCAAAAACCCAGTCCAAAGCAAACCTGAAACACACGCATTCGGGTCAGAACGGTATGATTAATTAGTACGCAATGTCCACCCGAAAAAGGGGAATCAACAGGTAAAAGGGGCTGTGGTGGTACGGGATGTGTGACGGCCGACTGACCATCACCCTGATTCTGTCATTGTTGTGGGCCTAATTGCCGGAGATGAGTTTATGAACCATACCATGGAGTACGACTACCGCCGACAGGGGACAGTTCCTTCTGCTGTTGCAACAGCTAGTCAAGATTGATTTCCCTGCAGGTTAGTGTCCATTTTAATTACCATTCCTAGGCATGTCCCGAAATGGGTGTACCAAGTTAACATCCGTCCCAAAACCGGGTGAATGCAACATTTTGGACATGCGTCCACAAATCAATCGCTCATTTAAAGCCAATCCAATCCATCCACGGGCTCGATATCGATTGATCGGATTGGTGGCAACTCTTTTTTCTCCCTGCTGCTGCATGTTTGCAAATCAAAGCTCCCCCATTTGATGGGACCTAATGAACGTATACAAGCAGCATATGCTGCAACCGGCCATGGAGTATCGGAGTACATATCGAAAATTGGAATTTGTTCGTACGCCGGAGATGTGGGACGAACGTGGCCAGGAAAGTGTGACATTTGCTGTGACAGAGACAGAAAACTGGCAGATGAATCGCTGCTCACTGTCACCCGGGTTGTTGCCGGGTTATGCTTGTGCAATGCTTGGTCTAATGCAAGTCTTGCCCATCTTGGGAATGTCGACGAATGATGGCGGCAGCGATGTTGGGGTTTTCAGGAACGCAAAAAGCAATTTCTACCAGAAGCAAGTTTATTGGAACTGATGCGCGAAGAAGGTGGAGGTTTGTTTTATGCTCCTATGTGCGGGATCTTAACCCCTGTGTGTGTGTGTGCTTTGAACTTAAATGGAACCCTACCGCTTCTGCTACTAAGCATGGCTTCGTTTGGTTCGTCCACACAGGAGTGGCTTTGATGACGGAAGGCCATAAAGAAAGAAACTCTCCGATCGTTTTTCCCCGATACCGAGCAGAAAAAGGCAGCCCGCATTGACCTGTATTCCTTCTGGTATGAATGGTCCAGCATACCGAACGATCGATTCCAAAACGATCAGCAGGGCCATCCGTGGCACTCTGGCGGAGATCACCGTACATACTCCGGCCAACATTGCGTGTGCATATCTGCTTTGCTTTGGGCCGTCCAGTTGCTTCGGTACGTTTGTGATCGTTCACCGATTGGACCGGTGGCGTGAGAAATTCACGCAGCGCGACCTAACCTCACAACGATAATCTTTTGACCAGTGTGCGGACGGTCCGGCTACTTCACAGGCCGTACACCACACCACAAGCGCGGTACGCCAAATGGTGTGAATTAATAAAGAAAGAAAGCATAAAAAATATTCCACTTCCCTACCAGAGCCAGAGGACCTGGTCGATAAGTTGGAAACAGATGGTCTGCTGAGTCTAAAGTCAAACGTACAAACACACACACACACACATACACACTACCTTTGCCTGCAGAGATGAAGACGATGGTGATTCAAACGTGCTAAATCACTGGAAGTGCCCATTTAGATAAACATATTATTAACATCCGCGGCTTTTAAGCCGGCGCGGAATCGGGCCCGTCTTTCAAGGGCAGCAAAACCGCGCTCGAACAACACCTTCTTCATCTCGATTTTACCCGTCGGTGTGCTGATTAAATTCGACCACTTCGGTTGAATGGAGCTTCAATTGAGCGCAACCCAATAGGTGATTTGAATCGGCCGAACCGGCCCACTTGGAATCTAATCCAGCCGAACCAAAGCCGTGCCTAACGATAAGAAAATTAATGCATAAACGGTCAACAAAACGGTCGCATCTTGCGAGCATACGCTTACTGGCAATTGGGAACCTTGGCGAATGGCAAACAGAACGCAACTGGAGTATAATTAAGTGGCAACTCACGTTGTCACATTATTTGTATCACCGGGCGCAAGTACCCAGTGCAAACAGCCGTTGCAGTACTTTCCCTTAGAACCACATCGCCGACCACGACCCGGGATGACATAACAATGTCATCAGTGGAGTATTTTGACAGTTGCACTCTTAAACATGGCGCTCGTGTGTGTGTGTGTCTGTTGTGGCGCGATTGTTTTGTCGTCCATTTTGTCCCCGATACGGTGGTAAGGGCGTTCGGGTCCTAACGAGCACGGCTGCTTTACGGGTAAAAGACAATATTTAAATTTTCCAAAGATCGATCCCAAAAATGCTTTATTATGCATTCTGTACACAGTTGCGCTGCTGCTGTGTCGGCTATCAAACCCCATACCCGTACCCGAAGCGAATGCACCCGACATCCGGGAGGCCAATCAGCAGCAGTAGCAGCACAAGCTCCTTCTATGGAGCACTTGTAGCCCGGGCTGCACACCATGCACCATGTTGTATATCTTCGTTTGTCGGGCAAACAATTCACCGCACTGCACCACACTGCACTCTAAGAGAGCTCGAGGAGATTGGAGAGTTCGTTTGGAGAACACGGAACCGCATGGGCGGCTTTGGAATCTTGGCGAGGCGCAGCAAGAGTCGCCAAGTCGCCCGGTAACTTCTGCTGGCAGAAGGAATCTTCAATGTAAAAGGAACAACCAGCGGGTACCGGTGGTTCCCGAAGGTTACGCTGTCGTCTATTCTTGCTGGGGATGTGTCTTTTTGTATCTCAGTACGCTTCCGACGTTCGCCAAACCCCCGGTCGTCCGACACGGGTTTGGGCCACGGGGCCTTCTACCGACTTCGTCGAGGTAAACAAATATATTTATCTACGTCGCCCGCATACGAACCGGCAAAAACCACCGTCAGCGTGTTTGTTCCGACCATCATCACCATTTTTGTACGGTTTCAAATTCCTTGCTTGCGAGCGTTTCTTCCTGTTGCTTTCGCACATGGCACGTGCATGGGGATGTGCAACGGGAAGAAGTATTCCAGTGCCACAGCTGATAGAGCTCTCGTCCGTTACCCAGCCGTGTGGGAGCGGTTTGTGGGTCTCTGTGCCTCCCCATGCCCAACAGCCGTTGCCGGCATCCACGGTGATGCGGTGGACAAACGAGAGCGCTACTGTCGGTGCTTTCGATGTCATCGCCATGGTTCGACGAGTCAGACGCAAAAGAAAAATGTTCCACCAACGGTCCTAGGAACAGGAACCTGCAGCCTTGGAAAAGCGTCATCGACAGGAGGGTGTTTTAGTAGCAAACATACAACAAACAGAAGGAGCGAAGCTACAACAAAAAACGACCTCTCCAACAAAATCACAGTCCGACGACGATGAGCAGGGACAAAATAATGCCACGGTTTGCACAAAAAAAAAAACAAAACAGTCCACCGATACAGGCACGTCCTTTTTGGGGTAGAAACGCCACGGAGCAGGGATATGTTATATGTGCGGATGCATTTAAACGCTACCGTTCAGCAGTGATTGCGACTAGGGGATGGACGTAAAAAAAAAAGATTGTTGAAATATTTCATCTTTTGTTGCAGTAAATTTCCTCCAGCCGACGACCAGGGACCTGACGCTATGGTCAGGGAAGGCGCCATCAGCAAGGAGACGCCCGGACTACATATTGATCTATCGTCGCGTTCGTGATAAATACTGCACTATAGGAGATACCATTCGCTTGCCACCATTCGAGATGTGTACAGGACCAGCTAGCTTTGCCGTCCGGAAACTAGGACATATATCGCCTCTCCACACCCACCGTGCAATCAGCATGTTGGGTAGCAGATTTTCACAACATTTACCCAATCCCTTCTAGAAATCGGGTACCACAAACCCAGCGAAAGCGGACAAAAAAAAGAAGCACGAACCGAAAATCAAACTCTGCCGCGTGCCTGGAGGAGAGATGCGCTTGGCTAACGATTTATCTTGATGATTGTTTTGCCAGATTGGGAATCGGATGATCACCCAATTCGAGCTCCGCTCCGAAGCGGAAGACGATTCGGCAGCTCTGTGAGCTTGCTTCACTTTTGTTTCCACCAGAAAGCTTCTTCCTTTGGCACGTTGCACGCCACGGGTTTGTTAGGTTTGTATTTTGGGAATAGTTTTTTTTTTTTTTTGTTGGAGAACAAAATCGAATCCCGATACTGGTAGGAAAAAGGGGAAAGAAAAGAACATCCCAGTATCCCCGGGTACGGTACAGACTGTCTCGCTATATTGCATTATTATACGATGCAATCAGGAGAGTAAATAGAATTATGGACCCAAAAGGCACACGGTTGAATTGAGGACGAGTTCTCGACTAAAGCATACGAGCATTGCTGGAATGGAATGGTGGGTTGGAACTTTTCGTTTCCTCCTTTGTGATTTGTTGTACATTTCTCCAACTCTCCAAAAATACACATACACACGCAAACACCGGTTCCATCCAGTTTGTAAATTGGGCCCGGTTCCGCATCCGACACCGACTTCACTTTTGTGTTGACAAATGTTTACATTAAATCCAGAACCACTCACATATGATTCCATTATCTCGTAATAATCAATTCGCTCAATCAAATAAATTGTCGCTGAAGTGTCGACTCCCTCCCCGCGTGAAGTGCCTGGGCACTTCACCAGAGCGGCATCGCAAAACCCGCTGATGGGATATGGCAGAACCCCAGACAGAACTGATTGCCCTCATCTTTGAGTGACGCCAGAAATAAAGTTGCGAATTCGCATAAGCGAGAACGCACCCGAGTGCCCACGTTTCAGGTTGTCGCCACGGTATGCCACTGGCATGCCGCACACCGCACTGATGAACTTCGCGCTTGATTAATGAGTGCCATTTTCTCTACTGCCACCCATTCAATGGCGGTGTGCTCAGTAAAAATTATGGCCTCGCGTAAATGGAGAAACTGTTACAGTGTTTTCCTGCTGAGTGCGAGTCGCACTCTAGTGGCAGACCATCTCTCCCCACACACTAATGGACTGTCGAAGCCAGATATGTGAGGATCTCTGTGCACCGTTCTTCATTGCGGGATTTGGCCCCGTCATGACAGAGGCGGGTGCGCGCGCGCCCGAGTTCTGGAGCGCGCAAAAATGGAATATTTACATCGTCATCAGCATAAATAAAAGGTTTTCCTTCCCATCGCCATTCGTACGGCCGTACCGGCTGGTTATGGGGGTTTTGATGTTTGCATCAATCCCCCCCGGCATGCATTGTCTTGGTTGCACGGGTAATTGAGTTCCCGTCGGCGCAAAGACGAATTCGATCGACCACCGATGGGAAGAGGTGTGGCACAACATCTTCCCGGTTTTGCGATCGGCAAAGGTACTAGTTCTTTGTGTGATTTGTTTCATTTTGCCACATACGTTCCGCGCAGTGCTGTTTGTTCGCTTCAAAAGAGAGACCGAAACGAGCTGCCTCCAGGCATTGGAGTTGGAGTACATCTTGAGGCACACATTTCCTCCGAGTCCCTGTGGGCGGACTGTCTGAACGATCGTATACCATTTGTAGTGATCGTCTTACGGAGGAGGACGCTAAGCAGATCTACAACAGTACTTCTTTTGCATGATGATGAGCTGCATACATTGGAGTTGGTGGTTTACTTGGGCTTCTCGATGTCATCAATTTCCTCTCCACGAAGCACTAACGAACCACCAAGCAGCAAAAAGGACTCTCTTAAAGTCGTTTGCTGGTGAAATAAATTTTGCATGCATTAAAGACCCCTTTTGTGTGTGATTATTAAATGCTGCTCATTATCCGATCGCTTGGAACGAGGCCGCCATGTTTAGTGTTCTGTGCCACTTCATTAGCAAACAGTTAACTTCCCCATAACGAAGGGCTTGTGAGCACATTCCGAGGCCAGAGTTGCATTTGGAATTCATATAAAGATAGCTGAATTGTGTTCCGTTTCGAACCAGAGCTACTTCAATTGATTCATAAATTATCATTGTTGGACCAATTTCTAAACAGCATGCACGTGTACGTACTCGCGCTCGCGCGTGCCTCCTACCAAATTTGTACCAACTACTGCACACAACCTAATTACACACACACACACGCACACATTAGCACTACACAGCGAGAGAATGGTAATACACACCTTCAGATTTGCGGAAAAACGGATAATTCATGTGTTTGAATTTTGCGAAAATTTTGACGGAATTCCGCTGACCGGTCGGCGGCGGGCCGATGGCGATGCTCGCGTACGTTGGATCCAATTTGAATTTCGAATTCGGCGCTGTTTAGAGTGTTAGCTACGGGGTGGGGATTTGGGAACCGTAAATCGTAACCTTTGACCTAGTTGGGATTCACCCGTTTGATGGTTTGATGCAAAAATTTAACGAAATAAAGAGCGGTCGTGGAGAAATGATCACTGATGTGAACTCCACTCTGGGCAAACATTGATGATTAAGCCTCTCACACACATCGGGGGGAAGCGTTGAGCATCGTTCATTTTATGGTTCTGCAGCAACATGGGGCATCGATTGCTTACCTGTAACGATAGGAATAAAAGAAAATAAACCATTAGAGTGCAATTCTTAATACAATTCTGCAAAAGTTTTGCAATGTAAAATGGAGAATAAAAAACATGAAGTTGCTATTCGTTCGCTGGAACTTAATTATCGTTAATTTTACGAGCATTACAAGGAAATGGACAGCTCCTTCCTGGAAAGCATTAGTTTTACAGCACTTTTGTGGCTTGTGTGGATGGTTTGTTTCGCCGTGTTTCGCTTAATACTTTTTTGAGGTATTTGAGAGACAGAAAGAAGAAAAAAAAAACTCTCCACAAATCACACATTTTAAGAAAGTTGTAACCAACAAACGTTCTGTCAGATGCAAAAAAAAAAATACAGAAAAACACAACTCCTTCTAGCCAATTCCGCACCAGAACTCGTGGCCGAGTTCGGGGCAAAACAGCTCCCGGGGGACATAAAACTTTTATAGATCCACTCAGCTCAACTGCTTCTTTCCTCTCTTGTTGTTGTTGTTGTTATTGTATTCCGCCACTAAGAAAGTCACCCCATTCAGCTTCCAAGCGGACCAGCATGTTCTGGTTTCACCTCCACTAATGGCCGCTCGGCACAACACACATAACCTAGCGGATGTGTCCATCGTTCAGCGTTGCGGAACGCTTTACTAAATCAATTAGTCGTCCCGGCCTAGATGGGAGAAGACGACGGCCAAACTGCTGGACCAAAAATGGGATGCTGTCTCCGGCAGCAAAAAAAAAAAAAAACAAAATCTTCGACCTGCCCCATCCCCACAGTGTGGATGATGGATGTTTGCCAGTGCGGGGCCGGTGGATCCATTATCAAATCATATTTTTATATGGCACCACACGGGACGGATGGTCCCCTTTAGTTGCCGGGCAGGGAACAATCTTCCTGCGAGCGCACGCTCTTGCGGCTAGATTTTTATTGCACCGCACACATTTACGAGAAATCAATTCTTTTATGGTTCTGGTGTCATTGCTGCTGGTGCTGCGGGCTTGGCTGGAATGGCTTGTATTCAACCGCGCCTCCATAACCAGCGTCATCATATGCTTCGTTATGTTTCGCGTTCGCCTTCCCGCCGTTTTTAAACCGTTGGCGGGTTTGGTTTGGGCCTCTTAATGCGTCCAAAATCTTTTCGACGGGGTGATAAAAGTTGATAATAGGTCTCCCGAAATGCGGATGGCAAATGCGGCGCAGAGAGGGCGCATCTTCTTCGCTGTTTCGTTATTTACAGCTTTGTGAAGAAAAGAAAAAATCCCTTAAATGGTTGCCAGAGGTTTGAGTGAGCTGATGGCAGAAACAGGTAAAGTGGGCTGTCATGTGGTGTTGAGTGAGTGACACGATTTCCGTGCGATGTTCGCTTACGACCTACGAAGTGACACGANAAAAAAAAAAACAAAATCTTCGACCTGCCCCATCCCCACAGTGTGGATGATGGATGTTTGCCAGTGCGGGGCCGGTGGATCCATTATCAAATCATATTTTTATATGGCACCACACGGGACGGATGGTCCCCTTTAGTTGCCGGGCAGGGAACAATCTTCCTGCGAGCGCACGCTCTTGCGGCTAGATTTTTATTGCACCGCACACATTTACGAGAAATCAATTCTTTTATGGTTCTGGTGTCATTGCTGCTGGTGCTGCGGGCTTGGCTGGAATGGCTTGCATTCAACCGCGCCTCCATAACCAGCGTCATCATATGCTTCGTTATGTTTCGCGTTCGCCTTCCCGCCGTTTTTAAACCGTTGGCGGGTTTGGTTTGGGCCTCTTAATGCGTCCAAAATCTTTTCGACGGGGTGATAAAAGTTGATAATAGGTCTCCCGAAATGCGGATAGCAAATGCGGCGCAGAGAGGGCGCATCTTCTTCGCTGTTTCGTTATTTACAGCTTTGTGAAGAAAAGAAAAAATCCCTTAAATGGTTGCCAGAGGTTTGAGTGAGCTGATGGCAGAAACAGGTAAAGTGGGCTGTCATGTGGTGTTGAGTGAGTGACACGATTTCCGTGCGATGTTCGCTTACGACCTACGAAGTGACACGAATGACAAAACACCGCGTGACAGTTGCGTGTGAATGAAAAATGCATCCTTCGGCAGACGATTGCGACTACAGCCGGGGCTCTACCCACATGCATATGTCTTTCCATGCATGCAAGACGCAACACAGTTTTGTGATCGTGGGCGGACCACACCAACAAGATGCATCGATGTTGTCTATTTCTAGGCTTTCACTAATCGCGATAATCCATCCGCCGGGAAGCGTTTGTGAGAGAGAGACACTTTGGAAACGAAAAATGTCCGTAAATGAGGCCACCTACAGTGCTGTACGGATCTACCGTAACCGCATCTTGGAAGAATGAAACGAACGATCCAGCTGCAACATCAATCAATCCGAAAAAGCTTGCTAGTTGACATACAGTTTTTCCAACTCTTTACATTTTGTTTTTGTTTTACTTTTTATCCGGAGAAAAAAACCCCTTTTGTTGTTGTTTCGCAGGGGGTTTTCTTTGTTCTTCTTCCACAAAAACGGCACCTAATTAAATCATCATGCTCGTTAACATGATTAATTGTACGGTGGGGTTTTTGAGCGAAGCGGAACACCAGGTGCGTCCGCTCGAGATAATGATGAAGAAGTCACCGGGCAAAGGCAGATCTTCAACCAGATAGCAGCAGCAAACACCAGCAGGTCATCTCTGGTTCTTTACTTTCTCCCGCCGAAAGCTAGACTTGCAACCCGGCAGAACCGACGCATCTGCTCTGGAGGCCGCGCGGGCTAGTCGATTAATTTTGGAAATGGGACGAAGAAAAAACACATTCTTTCGTGCGTGTGTGTATCTGCGTCTAATGATAGAATTATGATAATGCAATCGGGGTTTGCAGTCGCGCAAGCTGCAGTGACGCTTGCTTTCGATTGGAAATGAGCACCCACACATAAATCAAGCCGTCTCCGGTGGGTAGTCGTCCGATACCCGAGCATTAGTAATTATATTGGAATTATTCTCAACTTAGTACACGGTGTTGATGGTGATGACTCCCTTTCATATTGATGGAAGAGAGAAGAAAAGCAAAAGAAACCCAAGGTATATATAATACATACTGGGCGAAGCAGCTCCACATCAAGTGTGTCTCTTTATTGCGCACCCCCAAAGCCGGACAATATCAAACATCAAACACGCTGTTTCCGCCTCGGGAAACATCCACTAGTAAGCTGGGGACTCTGTGGCCGCGGACCAGTTGGGCGAAAAAAGATAAATGATTCCAATTCACTTTGCTGCTGTGTCACTGTGGTTTGATTAAATGCTCCCGATAAAAAAAAACTGACCCCTCCGAGCAAGGGGTGCGTAGTCGCGGTTGGGCAGAAGACAAACGGGGTTGAAACTTCTTCATGCTAGCTACATAACTATCACATAACTGTCAAAATATTTCCGTCCCATTTTCTGGCAGTCTTGTCTAGCGAATGGTTTGTGAAGCTTAATAACCAGTTCCTTCGCTTCGACCGTGCCCCGGTAACCATGAAGTGGAACGGATCAGCCCGAAAGACGTTTTTTGGGAACGATGGGCGAACGAAGGTGAGATGAAGCGAGGTGGTGGAACCATTTTCACCAAACACGATTAGGCTAATGTTTATCGGTGTAATTTTGTGAGTGTTCCGTTCTAGCGCTGTTGTCTCCCGGGCATTGGAGTTCCTTTTTTTTTGGGGGGGGGGTGGTGAAGATTGAATTCTAAAATTCCATTTAGGTCGTTTGAAGTGAAGTTGGAGCACCCGGAGCCATTCCGAGCGTAAAGCTTTCTAATCTATGGTTCTACCATTGGAGGGCCAAAAAAGAACTTGGCTCGCAGCTTAGGAGACGATTGTTGCCGGCACAACAGCACAGTAGCCGTGTTCCATTAGCCATGCTTGATGCTACCGTAGCTCAAAACCCTGCACAGAATCTGTTCCAAAAAAGCATTCCACCGTTTGGGTCGGTTCACGCTTGGCGCGTCCTCTAAAACGTTCTTGCTGCTTGCAACGTATTCACAGCAAAATGGAATGTTTTCATTCTATTTCACTTTATACTTAACCCGCGCATTTTACATGGTTCAATTGGTAACAATTCTTTGTTTTGGTTTTGTTTTTGGGACGACTTGGCTCATTTTGGGGGGATCTTGTTGATCTCTCTCGCAGTACCTGAAACGGTTTTCAGTGAAAATTTGACACCAGCAAGATAAGCGGGGCGCGGGAACCAACAACAACAACAACAAAAAATACCTCCAAAGAATTATGCTTCGTTATCTTGATTTTTCCCTCCGTTGTACCGGCGCTTCAACCATTTTCCACCGCTGTCGGATTATTTTTCCTTCTCCGTAGCCACGTAGCCTTGCCGAGATATTCGATGCTTCGTGCCGGGTGATCGTTTGGTCCGAGAATTCAAGAAAAAAAATCTCAGAGTGTCCCAGAATTTGTTGGAACCCGACCGTTTAAAGTCACGGTCATCCAGTGAAGCTACGTTTCCCGATAGTGATCGCAGTGACATCTGTCTACTCCCGCCGGCGGGGAATTAATTTCATTTTTGGGATCCAAACAAAACGGAATGTCTGCGCGAATGCAAAATGGACAGATTCTTTTTTTTTTTTAGGGTTGTTGTTCAAAACTCCAACGTCGAAGATAAACCCACCCATAAACTGCCCACTTTGCCCACTGTCCCCTTCCCTCTCCCGGGGGAAACCCGCTAATTAACTGATTCGTCCCGCAAAACACACACGCACATCGGCAATAGGTGTCTTATCCGGCGGTCCGATCACACTTCTGGTACGAAGCAATCACTGAAACACCTTTTTTCTTTTCGTTTAGCTCTGCCCACAAATTTGTGGAGCTCCCGTAAAGCTCATCGTCGTCAAACCGTGCGATCCAAAGTTCCGCACGATCGATAGCATATTAATTATGTCCATATTTACGACCCGCAGCGGACAGACTGAAATGCAAATAATCCATTGAAGGTTTCGTTTGAATGGAAGAGGAAGATGCCACATTCCGCCTGGTGGGATGGATTTCC
Organism: Anopheles rivulorum; assembly: GCA_018908115.1. Lineage (NCBI taxonomy): Eukaryota > Metazoa > Arthropoda > Insecta > Diptera > Culicidae > Anopheles > Anopheles rivulorum. The sequence goes on from STHB01000010.1 coordinate 20,485,687, forward strand.
AAGCTTTTGTTTTGCGCCACAATCCATACAGACACACAAACTGACTTCTGGTGCATCATTCTGCTTTCGGGGTTAGACAGCGAGCGGAAAAGATTGGTGCGCACCCGCAACTGGGCTGGCCGGGCCCGATAATGAAGGCAAATGATGGAGGATTAAAATTTAGAAAGGATCAATTTACGAACGCTGCTAAAGCTTCGCACGACAAAAACGAGAAACGAAAATATCACAAAAGCTTCTCACATTCTGCTAAGCCTCTTAGCGGTTTTTTTTATCGCTGCTCTCTCGCCTGGGCCCACTATCTGCAAACCCAGGAACCTAGGACCAGCAGCCCGAAAGACTTCCCATTTCGGGTGGTTTTGGAGCTACTCGCTCATAATCGGGAAAATTATGTGACAGTGCCGGTGAAGGTTCGGAGGACATGCCGGGGCGAAGGTATCGGATCGGGGAACCAGAACTAGCCCTGCCCATCGTAATTACTGGCAATCGTAAAACGAAAGAATACCCGCAATGATGCTTAATGTTTGATGATGTCGAAAGCCGATTAAGCAATGCGGTGCGAAGTGGTCCCAACCATTTACTGGACGAAGAACACAAAGAGTGGGTGAGGTGATTAGTTTTGGATTCGGCAAAACTGATGTCCTGAATCGATGGTGGGGCATCGTAAATCGACGGATAAGAAGAGTATTTGACGAGTTGAAGAACCTCGTATCAGCGGGCGAAGTGTGTGAGCGCAGCAAATCAACCTATTGGATAGCTTTAAAAGCTTTAATATCTTCCGGATAAATCACAAATACGCGGACTTCATTGCAGGATCTTTGAGTAGACTGGTGAAGGCCCGTGTAATTAATGGTAGAGAAATTGAAGAAGGTAAACGTGATTTGCCAGATGCGTTATGAATTTCTTTCACCCTCCTAAGGAGCATCGAATTTTCTCACGCTCAAAAGGTTTTAAAGTCAACAAGAAGCTCACCACACAGGAAAGCACCCTAGCCACCTTTACACGTTAATAAGCCGATTTTCTCCAAATTGAATGTAGCTTCTTCAAATTTCCTTCCGAATAAAAAAAAACATACTGTAAACAGCAACGAAACCACAACAAAAAATGCTTTGATGCCTTCTTAACTTTACCCTCCACCGGATAAGCCCACGATGGACGAATTCATTCAAATAGATCCTCTGCCCAGAGTCAAGTCGAAAAGAAAAAAAAAAACACATCCCATTCACGGATGCCTGCGAGGAGTAAAGTAACGAGACGCTAAAAGTAAACATAAATAAATGCCTCTCGGACAACACCTTCTGCACAACGCATCCCAACAAAAAAAAAACAGCCTATCGGTGGTTCTGAGAATGAGGCCCCCAAAAAGTGGTACGACTCCACGGTACCAGGAGTTGGGAGACCCGGCGGTTGTGTTAATTGATTCTATTAGCGTGTCAATAAAAGAAAATGTTCATTTCGCTCTCACACCCGATTTGCTGCACGGCCAGCAAACCAGTCACCAAGTCAGGGGGCTATGAAATAAATAAAATAGACCCTGGACGCAAATAAAGCTGCAAAGCAGCTGCTCTCCACAGTTCCAGCTTTACCCGATGAGATAGAGAGTAGAGGAAAAATGGGGAAAAGAAAGAAATGTATGAGGCTTTGGTTTACAATTTCCTTCCCGGAGTTTGTTCGGCTGACGGTGATGGCTACCGTGTCGAAAGGCCTGGGACCTGATATCCTGCGGCCGGGCCTAAGCTTTGCGCATTCCCCGGCGCATAAATATTTGCCACCACGCCAGCGACCAACCGCTTTGCAGTGCCCAGTGACTCTTTAGTGGGTCTTTAATAGCGAACGCCTCGGACGGAGAAGTGGCATATGTATGCTTATGTTGATGCTGTCAGTGTTGTCGTTAGTTCGGTAACTCCAATTCCTCCCCCAAAGCTTGCCGCGTCCTCGGAATATACCCTCGAGTGGGAGGGCTCGTTCGTTTTGTATCGGATCGGTTTTTTGAGTGGATGTAGCTACATTGCATATTAATCGGTATCGCTTTTGGGCCAGCTAGTAGCGGCTGCAGATAGGAAAGCTGCCCCCGAAACTGTGACTTTGGGACAGAGGGGAGAATTGAAGATCATCCGTCTACTTATGGTGTCTCACCACGGTTTCATCCATCTTCCGTACCCGCACCCCTGTACGAAACAATAGCCGCGACGTCGTATGTATTTATGATAATGGTTATGTTTATCATTTGTTTATGTAAATGTATGGGCTTTTATTTGCCTCTTCTACGCCATTCAAAACCCAGTGCCGCATCCACGATGGGACCCGCATCGAATCGCACGAAAGCTTGCGTTCGGTGTGTTTACCTTCGGCGTTTAGCTCTGGATGGATTTTCACTCCAGAAACTTTATCACTTCCCGGATGTGACGTGTTGAAGCTGTTCGGGTGGAAGGAAATCATCAGAATTCCTTCCAAACACTTCCAAACTCGGTGACAGTCCCGATGGTACTGTACCGATTAGAGGGTGCCAATTAGCGGGTATTTTGATGGGGCTGAAGATTATGTTTTGTTTCCACCAAAAAGATTGTGCCAGCGAATACGTCAAACGGGACTTCATTAACCGGAACCTTTCTCCCATATATCTCCAGCTGACACATCAATTACCGATGCGCTGATTGCCAAGCAAAGCGGGGAAAACATTTTCGGCTAAACTCCGCTTTTACAGCAAAGTTCCACCGAGCTACGATAAAAACGAGAGATTGTAGGAGTTTTAACGATGCTGATAATGATAGCGATTGCGGGCAGAGATGATGGCCACTGGCAGCTGAGGGCATAAAGGGAACTTTAGTTCCAATCTCAGGGAAAAAAAACATACACTCGCTGTTAGTGGGTGATTTCGCCAAGTTCGTGCACTCACGAAGCGGTACCCACGCAGGTGGCCCTTTGGAATATTCCTCAACCCCGTACCAAGGCCACAGCAGGATTGCGTAATTGCAACTCTCCACCAGCAAAGGGACGTACACACACACACACACACACCAAATTTCGCCCAGGTATGTGCTCTAACATTGGAGCATATTTTTAGCGCCGGGAAGGAACCCACACGCGGAATGTGATTTATGTCCATTTGCGATGGAAATTATGGGTCATTACGCCATTAACGGGGGAGGGGGTAGGCCGCAACGAGTTAAGGGAGTCCGGCGGTGCCTGACGAACGACCCATTTTGGTGAAACGAAACGAAAACGATGCAGATGATGATGGCACGGCACTGTGCCGCTCGAGTGGTGCCCTCGTCTATACCAAATTCGACTCTCCCCTTAAGATCCAGGCGAGACCCGGTGGGAGAGCAAAAATTCCATTTCACCCGTCTGCTGCTTACTGGAAGTGGTGTGGTGTAGCTTCTAACACGGCTGCGGATGCTTTCAAGTGAACAAGATTTATATCTCCGACAGTAATATTCCGCTTACCACCAATTTCTTCCAGTTATGTTTTGTGGGTGGATGGTTAGTTGGGAAAGGAAGGGCAGGATGTGTGGAAGAAAGAACTCAATTCAGAGGAAAAGCTTTGTAACGGAGGATCACCGTACAGGCGTGTAATAGTTTCCACTAACGCTTCAATTGAACCCGGTCGTCAGGAAGACAAGGTCGATTGAGAATTTCCCAAGAAAAGCTCCATTAGAGATGTTTACGCTTGAATCGAATTCGAAGCTCCACGGGAGAGAGAAAGAGACGGAAAAAACTGAAGCATCTCCGGTGGAGTTTAAGCGACACATCCAATTTCCACACGGTACAAGCTCTGCGTGTGTGTCAGTTGGAATGAATAATACATACCCAGTTCCGGAAATGATTTGACAACAGGAATCACGTTGAGGTGTTTACCATAACAAGTTTGAACTGCTTCGTGCACGGGAGGATGTGTCACTAGGCAAGACGTAGCAATCCAACCTCGGACCTACGATCGAAATATTAGACCGTGTATCGGGGCACGCACGTATATCGCTACGTGACGTGCCGATGAAGATGTGCCCCCTCCTGGTTAGGTTGGGTTGACGGCCAAACCATCAAAACACGGTAGGTGTTGCCCATCATCATCATCAACATCGTCATCATACCGCGGTACGACAGTGCGATGTTACAGCGTGAGATCTGTATCTTCCGGGGACACTCGCTTGCTTTGGATCTTCGTTGTACGAACTCGCCTCTCGTCACAATTCCAGGAAGATGTTGGCAAATATGCTAGCAGCATAACAACGCGCCCCCCTATTGAGTTGCCGGGGAGTCCCGTGTTTAGTACAACAATGGGAAAATTTTNAAACACGGTAGGTGTTGCCCATCATCATCATCAACATCGTCATCATACCGCGGTACGACAGTGCGATGTTACAGCGTGAGATCTGTATCTTCCGGGGACACTCGCTTGCTTTGGATCTTCGTTGTACGAACTCGCCTCTCGTCACAATTCCAGGAAGATGTTGGCAAATATGCTAGCAGCATAACAACGCGCCCCCCTATTGAGTTGCCGGGGAGTCCCGTGTTTAGTACAACAATGGGAAAATTTTGCCCAGGCGTGGCGTTTGGGATGAGGGCATCCAGGATCTCCCAAAAGCTTCCCGGGCTACGGAGGATGGGGATCTATTGTGTTGCGAACAAGCCCGCCAGTGTTGGGACGGAAAGAAAACCTACCCAAGCTTTTCTCATATACATTTTTTTCCTTTTGCCCATGTTGGTTGAGGGAGCGAGTGCGTGTGTTTGCCTCTTGACTGAACTCCCGGGCACCCGAAAAATGTTTAGTCCTTAGCGGCTGAATGCTTTTCACTCGCTAGAGATTCGTCCTGACTCAACTCGCCCTCTCGCACATCCCCAGCTCACGGGTGGATTTCGTACAACAAAAGGAAACCTGCACCACAAAAGGATGACTCTGCGTTGTGCGACCGAAGAAGAAGCAACAACAAAAAAACGATCCAATTCTCGGCAAGAGGAGCGACATTGCCCACCGGGAGACACAGAAGGAAGGACCAAATTCCTTTCTGATGAGAAATTGGTCCCAACTGACAATGGGAGGACACACGCAAACGGCAGAAGCGCAAGTATACCGAACCGTTACACCCGGAACAAGCGAAAAACTGAATAGCTCGATGGGGGGGAGGAATGGGATGGGCACCGAAATTTTCCAACCAGCATTAGGGAAAAAAGCTACTCCAAAAAAGAAAGCAAGAAAAAAAGGTGATAGGCAGGCATGATCATAGAAACACCCAGCAAAACCGTTTAAAGGTCTTCACTGAGCCATGCTGAATAGCTTCAGGAGTAAGAGGGTCGGGAACCAAGACGTGTCTGACGTGTGGAAGGTGTCCGGAGAGTAATTTTCATATTTTTTCCCGTCAGTTACTGAGGTGATATCAAGTACAAAATCACACTCGCAGTCGTGTGTACTTGTCGCGCTATTTAAGCGACAGCCCAACACGACTTCAGCGGTGCTGTTTTACATCTTTCCAATTTTGTTACTATTTTTTCTTTTTTTGGTTCACTTTGTTCAACGTCAACATCTGCTGTTACGCTGCCCAAACTGTCAAAATTGGGCAGCTGGTTAGCGAAACAATCGAACCGGAAATTACAACTCCCACCACCACTGGATGCCCGCATTTCGGGCGTATCTTTCTGATTGCAACCAGCCTGGAACTCTAAGAAGGGAGCGAAAAACTTCAATCAAGTTCCACGGACGACCTTCTGGAGCGAAAGGACAACATCTTCACAACACGTTCTAAACACCAGTGTCGTCATCAGCACCAGCCCTGAGCGCCCCGGCGAAGCGATTGTTTCCTTCTTTGTCATCAACAAGATTGGAAACAATTAACAAAACTTTGATTAGTGAACACCCGGGGGTTTCGGTTTCGGTGTTGAGTTTGATTATTTACCATTTCTTCCGACGTACCAGACCCAATCATCTGAGGGTGCTCCAGTGAGAGAGTGAGTGAACAGAAACGAGATGAAATGATGAAATGAAAAACCGATCCAATTCTTGCTCCAACGTCCTCGATTCCTGATGACATCAGGAAGACGACAATGTCTTCTATTCTGTGTTCAGCCGCCATTTGTGTGCTTTTTTCCCGGCCCACCAATTCTGAATCTTTTGGTCCCTGTTTTGACTCGATCTCTACGGCCGGATGGAAATCAAGCGACAAACGAACCCTGGTGGGTGGAACCGGAGCAGAATTGTGAAGTGAAAATCAATTAAAATTTCCTTTTCATCCTCAGCTGCGGTGCGCACTGTTTCACACCATGCGTTCCAGGAATGGTAAGCGGAGTACTCGCTTTATTTACAAAAGCATTACACTCAACCAATCGTGCCCTTTGGTGTGCTGTGGTGCCCCAAACGAACCACTAAGGCACGTACAAAAACCCCTCCGTAGCCGTAATGAATGTAGGGCGCGTCCGGCGGCATCTGCGGCGAACATGAAGTACTAAGTGGCACTGGTAGCAGCGCGTACATGTTTCATATTTCTCGCACCCGCGTACACAGCGCGGTAGCAACAGCTGCAGCAGCGGGCTGGCTTTTGATCTGAAGCCGACAACAAATAATCCTTGGCGCTGTGCGCGGGACGCGCCACAAAGTAGTCGCGCGTTACGTGACATAACACACCCGGGCGATCGTGTGGTCAGAACAAAAGGTGGCGCGACGGCTTTCGTTTAAATCAGCAGCAACAGTTTCTTTTTTTTTATCCGTTTGCTTTCCGTCACTGAAAGTGAAGCAAGGGCAATGAGATATTCAATCCGAAATGAAAAAAAAACGGGGTAGAGCCGAGATTTTACGAAAGGAACTCAGAAACAAAAAAAACAACCCATTCCTATCATGCAGCCGACATTCATTGCACCAAAGGCATCGTGTGAGGTCCTCCGCACCAGCGAATCTTGCACGAGTGCGGCGTGATAGGATCGAAAGCAAGCGCCATCCACGGCCAAGCGTTCGCTTCGGCAAAGGAGCAGAGCATCATTAATCGATTTTCGTTATTTCACGCTTCTGGAAATTGAGAACCTTTTTGTTTTCTTGAAGAAAAAAAAAACTGCTTCTCACCAAATGATTTCTGGTAGGGAAAAAAATATTCGATGATGTCATCGTGGAGAGGGATCAAACAGGAATGTTGCTTGTCGTTCTTTTATCTCCTCTCGCTTCACACCATCATTTTTATCTTTTCCTCACCCCTTGATCAGTCATTCCCCTGTTGAAGATCCTGCCTGAGGTGACTTCCTTTTTGTTGAACGTCCACAGCAAAACACTAGCGCGACGGCTCAAGAATGTCAAACTCGACGATCCCAAGCGCCCGATTCTAATCCGTCTCGGAACGTTCTTATTGGGAATTTAAATCGTTACCGTAGCTTTCTGGAGAAACACAACCAAGATAAGGGAGAAAAAAAAAACAGACGTTTCGCTCGGGTGGACAACGAAACGGCATAAGTCATCCGTACCCGGAGTCGCATGTTTTATTCAGGCACCGTAAATCACCGAACTAAACCGCACGAAGCCTCCACTCGCCGGAAGGCCGAAAGGAAGGCAAAATATTTAACTGCCACGAAAAAACATATTTTGATGAGGCACTAAATAAGCAGCGCTGCGTTAGAAAAATAAACAATGCCTCGGAAGGAATGGCGTACCGGAGGGCTAACGATGGCTTCTTGTTTATGTCCGCTCGCACAGCTATTTAGTGTGGGGCCGCATATAGACGACCGGGTGGATTGTTTAATATTATTACTACCTAAATCGATGACCGTACGCAAAACAAATCTGACCCCGTCCGGCACTGTTTGCTGATTTTAACGCCACCAATCATCGGCACGTACAGGCGATTCACATTACACATTGGAAATTGGCCACCAACGGTTCGGATCGTGACTGGCCACAGCATTCTTCGCTGCAACACATCATCATCTTCCGCTTCCCTCAACACATGCTTGTTTTCAAGTTCTTCAACCAGGCATAAGCTGTGCTAGAAAACTTTCTAATTGTTTACGGTACGGTGCGCGATCGTTTGTAGTACGTATGCACGAACTCGGAATTTCATCAATATTACATTACTGGGCCGCACCTTGCATGAACGGCCGCTTGTAAATGGAATGGACAACTTCCTGGTACGTAACTAATTCATCGAATATTAAGCATCCCAAAAGCTTGTAACCAACTTTGCAAATCAAAAAATACCTCACAATAAACAGGCGTTTATTAACGTTTTCTTTCTGCCATCACGGTGAGCGCATCTCACGCCCCTTTTGCTGACATTAACCTGCGGATGAAGGCATCACACGCCGGATACCAGAAAACACAAACCCCACCCACCATGGAGTGTGGGTGAGTTTGGGACATTTGCGTTCCCGCTCAACAAGGGTTTGCCGACAATCGCAGTGAAGGCAGGCAAAGACCCGCATCAAGCAAAACACAGGCAGCACCAGCACCGGCAATATCCCCTGATGATGGACGTCCTTGTTTTTCTGTTCCTCATCAGCTCATCAGACTGCAAAACTAACGCATCGCATCATGTTTTTTTTAGTTTCTCTCCTTTTGCTCGCTCGCCGGGCTGCTCAACGCGTATTGTATTTAATTAAAGTACAGCCAGACTGGCCAGCGTGTGCCGGTGGCTGGAGCACCAGGGCAGGGCCAAAGTACAAGTACCGAAAGCTGCATATTTTGATCGTGATTTTGCCCGGAACAATATTCTATTTCGCGCGAACTAACCCATCCATCCGGCGGGTCCGGGGTCAGTTATATGCGCCCGCCGGGCGCGGTCAGGCATTGTCCGTGGGCAGTACAACGTGTACGGTGAGCTTCTGCGATTATTTTAATATCGTTGCAACACAGCCGGTCTCACGGGCAAACTCAAAGGATCCAGCGAACCGTACCCTGGAGCGTTGGATGGATGGATGGATGGATAGTTTGGGTGCGTTGTCTCGGCAGAGAGCAGGATTTAAAACATTATGAGGACGAGAAAGAAGAAAAAAAAGCCCACACACAACGAAGTAAGTGCCAGCTTACAACAGAACAAGCTCCATCCAAGCAGAATGTAACGAGATTGGGACGGTGTGGGTAATATAACACACACTCCCACACAACCACGTTCTCCGTACGGCACAGGGTGCGTTGAGTAACGGACAGATAATTACATTATAATATTCGTAGCACCCAACCGGGTAACGTCGGCAGAATGGCGTCCTTCCTCGGATAGGGGTTTTAAATTAGCTTGGATAGGTTTTGGTACCTCCCTTAGATGGTACGCCTTGCAACGAGTGTTCGAAGAACCCTCGAGTGTAAAGGATTTACAGCAAAAGCCCCCTTTTTCGGAGGTCGACATGCATGCCCGACAATGGTGCCAAAACACCCTGGCCCTGTGGTCGACGTCTTTGGCGGAATTATGTAATTTCACTTCCATTTACTAAGAGCGAGACGAAGCTGAAGGTTTCAGCACTGCGGACGAAATCCTGTTACAGTGTCCTGGGCCAGACTCGACAAAAAGTGCCAGCCGGACATAAAAGACTCGAATGGTGATTTGCTACATTGCAGAAAAGGCTGTCGACTGGTGCCGCAGGTGAGGATCAGGTTTGCTAAATTAAAAATTAGCAACACTTTACGTGCAACGAGGTGGCATGATTATTTAAATACAAGTTTACCATCGGCCGGCAAAACGACTGGTCCGACGACGAGAACAAAAAAAAAGCACGGCTGAAGGAAGAGCGAGTGAAGCAATAATGATAAACTACACGCGGGTCCCATCGTCGTCGTCGTTCATCATCAAACATTAATTTCGGAACCCGTGTCCGGACAGGCGATTGCCGACAAAATGATGGCTGCCCGCTCAAGTAGCGCCGAGTTAGCCGTACCAGAATGAAGACCTCAATCAGTCACTCCCGGCATCGGTGTTGTCGGTGTAACGCAAAATGAACGGCACCCGGGGTAATGATTGCCCGAAAAATCACGCCAAAAGTGCCCGGCCATCAATGCGGCTTGGGGCAGGCAGCATCACTACACCGGCCAGACATAACCGATCGTAAACGATTAGGAGCCGCGAAGGTAAAACACATTGAGCGTTTTTTTTTTCTTGGTGCTGGATGGCGAAGTGCTGGTGGGAAGTGGAGTCGAAAAACGGCCGAACAAACCGGACACCTCTGCCGAGAGCTCGGAGCACCGGTGCTGGTACGATGGTACGGTCGCCTCGCCACGGAAGTACGTTATAAAGTGATTAAATCTCGATTTTCCAGACTCGCGCGCCACTTTTCGGGGAATTTCGGGTGCCCAATTAAAGTCTTGAAACAAACGCCTTCGGGACGCGATTTTCGATCGACCGGAGCTGATAAGGATTCGTGTGTGAGCAGTCTGTGCCAACGCCTGTTTTGGGATGCGGCAACCCGAGGATGGCCCGATCAAGATGACGACCAAAAGCCAGAATGTGTCGCTCGTGTCCCACGGGGCATTCATTAATAACGCGTTTGGAACGGTGGTGCTGCGTGCTACACGGACTCGCCTGCGGTTGTGGACTGGAGCGCCGATATACTGCTGATGAGTCCGCTTCCGTTCACGCGTTGTTGTCGTGTCGGTCCGAGTTGTCCAACGTGATCTTGGAGATATCAAAACAAACCGGAGACTCAACAAAAACACAACACCCGCTTGTGTCACTTGTGTAGTTTGTGGTTTGATTTTCAGCTCGCGAGAGCAAAAAGTAAGCTGTCACTTTTGACACTTAGCCAGTGGCACGCAGCCACTTCGAGATCCCGGGTATTCAAGGCCAAACAGAAAAAAGACGGATTGAATTGTCAACGGAAATAGCGAATCGCACAAGGCGCCCACTGTATCGTGCAGTACCATCTTGAAAATGGTATAAAAATCCGCCTATATGTGCGCGTTCCCGCTTGTATGTGCACATGAGCTCTGTTGGTCNGATTTTCAGCTCGCGAGAGCAAAAAGTAAGCTGTCACTTTTGACACTTAGCCAGTGGCACGCAGCCACTTCGAGATCCCGGGTATTCAAGGCCAAACAGAAAAAAGACGGATTGAATTGTCAACGGAAATAGCGAATCGCACAAGGCGCCCACTGTATCGTGCAGTACCATCTTGAAAATGGTATAAAAATCCGCCTATATGTGCGCGTTCCCGCTTGTATGTGCACATGAGCTCTGTTGGTCTCCCATCTTTATCACACCGGATGCGGCAATCGATAAAATGGTTACTGACGAGCGCAATTCGCGTCGACCAGCGAGTCAACTCCGTTTTGCCGTCCATTATCAGACACAAAAAGCCGGGAAGCGGTCGCAAGGAAGTGGAACCGCAAATCTTCAACAACAACGCAGTGTGTGTGTGTGTATAAATACCATCGGGTACCCACCCAACACACCAAGCTGATGGAGAGTAAAAAGATATGCTGGTCTGCCCAGTGCTTCCCTCATTTGGTGCGAGCACAACAGGGCACGAAGTGGGCAATAATCATAAAAACAGGCGAATTAATTGTGGCAATCGACGGATTTGGAGTGCTCACTCAGTTGTATATTGGCGGTCGTACTTGACGTTAATGTTTCTTTATAGCTACTTACGGCGACAACGATGACTATTTTTATCACTATTTGGTCGTTTTCGTCACGTTGACGTTGGGAAGAGACGAAACAAACAGGATATTGAACATTACAATCGAATGGCCACGATTAGAAGACCTCTCCGGAAAATGGGTCTTGGGAATTCAGGGTTGCATATTGGTAAGGAGCGGGATTAATCCGCAAAATAGGTGTTTTAAAGCTGTCAAGTTTTTATTACTCGAGCAGCTTAAAAACCCCGTGCCCACCCGGCATGGACAAGAAACTTAATGCAAGCGAAAATTTCTACTCCACTCTCTCTCTTTCGGAGCGTGCTTTCTCCCATTTATATTCTACAAAAACGTCTTTATCAGCATCTGGTCATATTACGCCGACACCATGTAAACAGTTCTCGTCTAAAAGCGCCCCCAAAAAACGAGGTATTTTCAACGAAAGTTGTGCTTTAACCAGCAGAAAGCAGGAAGAAACACGAGCCTTTGGCTCGTAAATTCTCAAGAAAACCAATAGCTAAGGGATTATTAATCCTGTGGTTTCTTCATCTGTGCTTGCTATGGCGCGCCAGTCCGAACAAAAAAGCGCGTTGCCCTCACTGGCCACCCATCTACAGCAGCATTCTCATTCCGCCTTCGGTTGGGGCCCGTCCAGTTCCGTCAGATATGCGTTTATCAGCGTTTCTTACGAGTTTCTGGTGGTTTGGGTTTTGTTTTTTGTTTCTTTTCATCCCAGCGCCAAGAATTTTGTGAGCTAAAGCTTGCTGGGACGGCACCAACACACAGCACCGTGTGATACTTCTTACCCAGCTTCCCATCGAGAGTTCGTCCACCAAAGAGACAAGCCGTGCTGCTGCTCATGAAGTCGTAGACCACGTGGGCGATTGGTTGGCGTAAATCCGTTAGAAGATGTACGCGAAACGGGACACGCGAGCAGTTTGCCCGGTGCGACGTTGACTAAGACGACTTTGTAGAGTAGCTCAAGTATCGGAACATCGAAGCAAGCAAACAAAAAGAAAGCAAAAATAGCTGTCCTGGCCCTGTCTATAAGAAACAAAACTATTTTGACATTTAGAAAAATCGCTCCGGAGGATGCAATCACTTCGCAATATCTTGGCTTCGGGTTGCCCTGGTCTTAACGTAGCCGTACCATACACACACACACACAAACCTCCATCTATCTGGATAAATGCATGTGAGTAGGAACAGAACATAAGTCAAGCTGAACCTACCGAGAGTGCTGCAGCGTAAAGAAAAAACTGCTTCTAGAGGAAAGTATTATCTGCTAATTAAATCTCTTTTTCCACTCCGTCCGCTTGCTGACGATGTTGCCAATATACACAGGCTGGGAAGAACCACGTCCAGAAGCCCCAAACCGTGGGCTGTTTCGATAGGCGAGTAAGTTCAGGCTTAAGTGATAGCAAACCACCAAGACGAGAACGATGGCGACGCGTTCTTCGACCTCGATCAGTCTTATCCACATTTCGATGGGATTGGAGTTAAAAACTTGGATGCCAAAGCTAACTTCACTAGACCGAAAGCGTTTGTTATTTGGCCACCGGTACGAGAATGTACCGCTTATAGGTTATTTGCTTGCCCATCCCATACAGAACTCCGACTACAACAGTGCGTGGGTGGACGGGTAATATATGACCTGCTTATATTCGGTTCGCTTGCCCTTGTCATAATCTTTAGCACAGAGTTCCACCCGAATGCCTTGGGAAAATCCACCGTCAGAGAATTTGTTTTTCGATCAGCACACACCAGCTACCAGCTAACCTACTTCTGTTTTGCCCGAATTTCTAACCTTTGTGCCTCCGGACATCCGTACGATGTCCATCGGGACTGTCGGTGCGTGCTTTTTATGGTCAAACCCCCAAAAACATGGCCCTCCGAAAGCATCCGAAGACGCACGGTACAGAGCCCTTCTATAAATATTGTTACTTTATGGCCACAGTAAAAACGGAAGGCCAAATTTGCCCTCAGCTTCCGATGGCACTTCCACGAGAGCTGGTTTCAGTCCATCGGGAGGAAGTGTATTCTTCTTCTTCTTCTTCTTGGTATACTTCATTCTCACTCTGAGGCTGACAGTGTCTGCATGACGAGCTCTTAAGAAAATCATCGGGCTTCATCCACTTTTCTCACCCAAAAAAAACCCGGCGCTGGCTTCGTTATTTGTATCCTTTCATTCGTTACGTCCAGCTGAAGTTGTCACCGGAGGTGATGGGCATGCTGGAAGCGCAAGTGTCCCCATCCATTACCCATAGCATCGATGAAGCCGGGCGTTTTGTGTCCGCACTGCTAACGAACCTCGTCGTTCGGGTGAAACTTTTCGGAAATGAGCCCCGTAATTAGAATTCGTTCACAAGTTTCGCTCAAAAACTCAAACTCTCAAACCGGTGGGGAATGGGATTGGGCTGTCCCGGGTCAGCGAGACTAGTGTATACATAAAAACCTCGTCTCACGAAAGCGTTCGGTAGGTATGCGAAACAACAGCCCACCCCGGAGGTAAAATCTTCACCGGATAGCGTAGCGAATTGGTTGCGGCCGGCGAAAGGATGAAAGTTTGGCTCCCACAACGGTCCGTTCCCTCCCACGCTGACGGTGAGTTACGCACCGACGGCGCTTCCGGGGACCCGGCCAGTACTTTCACTCTCAGTCCGTCTTTATTCTGATTAATTAATTTCGCAGCTTCACTTCCGAAACGGGTGCATGTTGTGTTTTTTTGTTCGTGAAGCGGAAGATCGAGCACGAAATTGACAACTTCATCGCATCGCAGCCGGAGTCGGAGGGTGAGAGACAGAGCGCGACCGGTACTTAGGAACCGATTGAAATTTGCCGCGCCTGAAAAGGTGGACGGAGCACATACCTTCTTCCCCTCGAGTGAAAGGGATTTCAAACCGAAATCACGCGGCACTAAAACCCTGAAGCGTTCGATTTTGGGAGATGTGATCGATGGAATGCGGAGTAAAAGAAAGAAAAGCCACCCGGGTCTACAGTGGCCTACAGTGGCTTCAGGTTGGAAGTCTCTCGCGAGGTGCTTGGGGAATTTCCATTCCTTGATTTTTTTTTACAAGTCACGATTGTCTTATTACAAAACCCACGGACATGGGTGAAATGGTCGAACCACACGACCCACATAATCGGACCAATATAGCGCCCTTGAGAGCCTGTTCGCTTTACCGGCCGCTCGAGTGTGGCCGCACCGACGAGCGACCGCAACAAAACGGGTAATTGTGCTCAAGTGACATGAGTAGCCGACACGATGCAGGGGAGAACGCATGCATGGTCGTGTAAACAGGGCCAAGTAAGCGTACTATAAGCGCCTGCCACAACACAATCTGGCAAATGAGTGGTGTAATTATGCTTTTTTTTTCTCTCTCTCTCTCTCTTTCTCTCTCTCTCTCTCTCACTCTCTCTCCGCCTTTTCTCGGTCCCGGACGACTCTTCCAATTTCCAATCCAGGCAGCGGACGATGAAACTCTGCCAGCATACAAGGAGATGTGTGGCAACAACAACCAAAAAACACACCACAGGAAAAACAGAGTTAATGTCTGGAGTCGGTCACCACGATGGCGACCCAAAAGCCGCATCCTACAACCATAAGGAAGCCGCGTACTAAGCGAATTGTTTAATTTTAATTTAGATTTCATTATTTGATAGAGGCAACAAAAAGGGCCCCCATGCGGCTGGTCCGGGCCCCGAGTTCGCGACCCCATAGGTATCTTCAATCGTTTAGGAGCAGCACCCGTCAAGCAGGGCTGCTTATTGTGTAGCACTATCGTTAGCGCTCCAAGACCTCAACGGAGAGGGCCACACCATTGCCTTCCCAACAACAAAAAAAGGTGCTGCAACCGGCTTAAGAAAACGAAGCTTCGTCCGGGTTTTGTGGATATGAAATATGAACTCCCATGTGTGAAGTTTTCTTCACACAAGCGCTAAGTCACCCACCGGGTTGTGGTGCGGCTGCTTTTGCCTCTTCGTGTTGGCCCGTTGTTTACGTCTGCTTTACCACCACCCAAAAAAAAAACCCTTTTGGACTTGGCAAACACCGTCCGGGATGAACATGGGTAATAAATTTATGCTACCTCATGCTCAACCCCGTTCGCCGAGTAGCGCACGATGACTCCTTGGAGTCTTTTGCACTCCACACCCACCAGCTGGTCGCCATTTGTTTCCATTGCAGCAGCGATATGTTGGTGTATTGCCGCTGTGTCTGGCTGTAACGTTCCCAGTTCCCGCGTCGCTGTTGAAGTATGATTCGTTGTGTTTTGCTACACTTTTTTATCCTGTCTGTATGTCCATACTTCGAATTCATTACAGAGCGGAAGCAATCGCGCCTCGGTATACACCGTGAGTGAAGTTAGCAGCAGCTATTGTGAGCGTATGTTGAATAGCCGGACAAGTCTGCAGTGTACATACTGCAGATGTTACCAGTACCAGAAGTCGCTTCTACTTCCTTCCTTCCGACTGTTGACCTAACCAACAAAGCAAGAACTTTTTTGTTGTCTAGCAGCAGTTGGTAAACGATTCTGTACCACATCAAAGACCTTTGGCTCACCAAAACATGTTTGATTGCAGTCCAACGCACACCGCCAGAAACGGAACTCGCGACCCGTGGGCGTAGGCCGACGGATGGCTTGTTTTGTTTTTTTTGCGCGACGAAAGGTAAAACGACTCGCACATTAGCAGCAATCAAAAATGGTAAAATTCTCGGACAGAAATTGACCCATTCGTCATTCATCAAACCGGCACCGTACCATGTACGGGCACAATGGGAAGATCTCCAATGTTCACACTATACCGGCGCAACCCACCATCAGCATGTACCATTTTTACGGGCGTTTTAGCGTAGCAACTTTCGGGTAATGGAAGTGGAGATTTTAGCCTAATAGCCTATTAATATAAACGATCATCAGCGTGGCTGCCGGGTGGGAGCGACCGCCATACTTCTATAAGCCGAGTGTTCCAGCGGTGACCGTGCCAAGCGTCCGTAGCGTCGAGACGGATCATAATTTTCGATAGCACTTACCACCTGGGGCGGCACACTGGCAAAAGCCCACACGCTCGTGTTGGTGGCGAAGTCGGTGATTCGTTTGGTAAATTGTAACTTCGCAAGTAGCCGTGCACGAATCTTGGCGTTGGAGTCAATGGCGTTTCGTTCTACGCATGGTGTGACGGTTTGCTCCACTCCAAGTCTTTGCTGAGTAAACTAACAGGCAAAGTTTTTAAATCGATAAGGGAAAAAAGAACGAAAAAGCCAACAAGCAAGACATTGCTTCAGTGTTGTCAAGCTAGCTGTTAACCATCGGTCATTGGGAAAGCTTTTAGATTTTCCCAGCTCGCTTAACGATCGCATCGTTTCAGCAGAAAGTTGGAAGTCCTGCAATCGAAGATTCAAAATCAATCGTTTGCCATCGCACTGTAATGATGTCCGAAATGACACAGAGAACGAAAAACGACACAAAAAAAAAACAAACAAACCTTGAAACCATCCCGTGAGTGCACACACAAGATTGACATCTTGAGAACTAAAACAATAAAAGAAAGCCCTTCAAGAATGTTCGCCGGTGGACTTGGCCCATCGTCCGCGCGGCAACCAAAACAAAAGCAATAATCGTAAGTTTGTTCCAAAGTTTGATTACATTTCGTTTGCGCCCGGCGTTTGCCCTTTAGAGCCGTCCGCGCGTACGGTTCGGAACGGCTCCACTGTGGAGTTGTTCCCGGCGGCCAATGGCCCGATCGATCGGCTGATCGACCGTCATTAAGCTAGGAGGGGGGCGGGCAGAACAATCCCAAGATCCCCGTGCGCCGTGGCTTAGTTGACGGGAGTTTATCTAATTAGTGACCGCGAGGCGCTGGATAACGATGGGTGACTTTTCTGTATTGGCGTTTGGTCCGTTCGGTTCTGTGATCGATTCAGTTCCCTCCGTACTGCGGCAGAAACTTTGTCCCCATTCCTACGGACACACTTGACGGCAACCAACAACAAAAAAAAAATGGACGTCCGATCAGTATTTTATTGAGCGAACGTTGAAAACACCGAGTCGATTGTAAAACTTTTCCATTGAGTGTGCGTGGTTTGGTTTTTCAGGACGGCGGGTCGTAATTTGATGTATTCTAGGAAATGGGACGGCTCGTAATGAAGTAACTGCGTCGTGTAACTTCTAGCCATTCGGTACACTTCTGCTGGCGAACGGATGAGTGACGGGGCTCAACCATTTTGCCATCCAAACAAGCCAACAAGCAGTGACGGAAATAAAAATTAATTTAACCAGCTACCAAACCAAGCTCGGAACGAAAGACACGACACGTTTGATGAAAGCCGGTTGCAAAACCGAGAGCCTAACAACTTCCAAACGTTTCGGGGGAGTTGGACCGCGGGGCGGACTTCCGGGGCTTGGAGGCAATTTACCATTAAAATCTAATTTCGTACAATATTTCGGTTGAAATAACTTTAATTAGAGTCAATCTCGCCCGGGCACTCGGTGGGTGCACTTTTCCCTGGGCAGAACGATTGCGCGCCGGGCGTGACAGTAAAGTGCGACGATACGACGCGGATGCCTATCGCGGGTATCGCCCGTATCGGCCGTGGCACGGTCGCTTTACTCACGTTTCCACCATCATCTCGGTGAATAGATGGGATAAATTGTCTTTCTATTATCATTGTTGTCACACCAGGAGTAACAACGGTACGCTGCTGTGTGTGTCTTGTGCGTCCTGCTTTTCGGTTCGTTCCGGCTGTGCTGCATGTGTACAAGGCGCCGGATGAACACTCACCATTTCCCAGCCCAGGGGGTTCGGTGCCAATGTGAACCAACTAATCTTCTTACTTGCAGGACAGCGAAGAACCGTTGTTGTTCGCTGCGCGACGACGGTACACACGGTCGTGTCATCGTCATTGGAACGAAAACATAATCTGCCGGCGGGCACCTTCAATGAGCCCGTGTCCTTTTCGGAGACTCGCTCAAAGACCAACATCCTTCGACAGAGAGAGGAAGAGAGAGAGAGAGACAGAAAAAGGAAAGCAAATACACTGCAGCAGATAGCACCGACCGGAACACGGGGAACTCCGGTCGCCCGGTGGTCTCACCGAAAGAAAAAGGCAAGTTTTTTACGATATTTAGTATTAATATAAATTGATGATTGTAAAGATAATAAACAATGGCATTATTTGACGTTTGCCGGCACACGTTCGCTTTGGGTTTCGGTCGAGCCGTACCAAGGAGATACTCGAACGCGCTGGCGGACTGTGGTGTGGCACCACCATGACAAGAAAATGAGATCTTACTTTTTATCTGCGCTCATTTTGTCTTTTGCAAAGCGACTTGAAATTTCTTCCCTCCAAGTCGTTATCGTAAGATAGGTTGGGTGATTTTGCGTGAAGCAGCGATCCTTTGCAGCGCACGCATCAAATTAGGCGTACGCTACGGAGTAATAAAAATCATTGATTCAAGCAGAAGCCACAGTGATGACATTTTGTTCGCATCCCTGGTTCTGTTTGTTTTGCTGGTTGGAATAACGCCGAAATTGCGTTACGTGTCGAACGATCGAAAACCGCAAAATTACTCCACTTTAGCAAAAATCACCATTTTGTTAACTAAAAAAAAAGCAACGATCTCTGGGGATCTCTGGACTCAACAACAAAACACAATCTGTTTCAATATCTCGCATCGATCCATACGCGCAGATTGTGCACCGATATACAGGACAGCATTCAAATTGATTGCTGTATCATGGCGATTGAGTCCAAAGATTGAGATATTTGCCTGACGTTAATGCAGCTTCTGAGAACCTTCTTCAAACCTTCTTTGTTTTTCTTGGACTTGCCTAAAAACAACAAGCTAAAAACTACTGTGAAGAATTTTGTGAATGAGTTGGTTGTTTTGCTCTGGTTGAAGGTAATCATCAGCGCGAGTACAGGAAATTGAGTCTCCTGTTAAACACAAGGTACAAGCCAAAACAGAACGAAGGAACCTTCCCCAGGAAAACAAAAAAGGTTGCAAGAAATTCACATCCGAGGTGTTTTTTTACACGTAAATAAACCCATCTTAAAGAACGAAACAGCATACACACATGGCGTGGAAGGCGTATAGCGAGTGCACAACAACTTCCCCGCGACAACCATTAATCAGCGATCTTTGCCTTGTGTAACAGACGGCAGCGCAACGCTGCACTCCACGGTGCGTAAACATGCGGCTAATTGATTTAAACATCGTAAAACGTCAGTTAATTGACACTTTTCCGAGTTGTCGAGCGTGTGTGCGACACGGGTAGACGGGGCCACGGAGACGGAATCGATCGATCGGGGAAAGAAAGGATGCAAAACCATGGTTCGGCCCCTTTATCACGGCTGCGTAACCACCAATCGCCCGGAGCTGCCGAACGCGCGCGTTTGTGTGAATGATAAATCAAATCGCAACACATCAATTATCAATTTACATCAATTATCGTGTGGAGAGTTTTGACTGGCGAGGATGCAGTACGGAGCAAGAGGCTGCCAATAATGGTGACACAATTATGGAAGAACGAACCACGCTGGTACTACAGCTTCCGTGGGGAATTCCGTGAAGTTGGACGAGGTTTGTGTAGCTCGATCAAGTACCGATGTGAGCTGTCAAATGTCAACCACGTACACGTTGTTGGGTCATGTGGCTCAACGTGCAGGAACTTCCCACCCGTGAGGACCAGCCGAGCTCCTTCCAGGAACGGTAAACGTTGGAGCGAAACCGAGAAAAACCACAAACAATTTCCAAATAATGAAACCTCTCATAGCGCCTGGAGGCACCCGAAGAAAAAAAGCTGGGAAAAAAGGTTGTGAACTACATGTTCGGAACCTGCGGCAGCACATCCAGAAAGGGGCACCGTAATAATGTACCAAGCACCAAGCCAGGGCTCTCGCTTGACATGTTTAGCTGCTAATGAACTACAATGGGATGTATTCAATCATTTTCACTTCTGACAGATTTTTAAATGTTCGTAAATGTACATTTTGTTTCGCTGTGTTTTCATTGTTCGCCCGGTTTACTTGCCGTCCTCTTCTCGCACACACGGGTAAAGTGGTATTCTTGGTTGTTGTTTAAATCTTACACTTTGCACCAGTGTATGCTGGCGTCCCGCATGCTCAGTTTCCCGCAAACTGGCATACAAATCGGGGGTTGGGTTTATCTTCCCATTTGGGTTGTTGTGTTATCCAGCGGATCTTCCAACTCCGACAACGAACGAAAAAACAAAACAAAAAAACAACTACACTACTCCAAAACGCATACTTTTTTCGTGTATGTTTCCCTTTTTTTTCTCTCCAATTTTTGAGTCTTTCGGGTACGACACACCATACGAGCGTACACCTTCGGTGCCACATCCACATCACCAAACCAACCCGGTGGACAAGCTTTGCGGAGAGGCACCGAGAAGAAGATAAATGATTCGTGAGCTAAAAAGGGAGATTAGACCGTCCGTGTCCGGGCACCCGAGGGTCCCGGGTCCCGAGTAATGTAGATAGATTAGTGGGTTCTTCTTCAACCGGGGACGAACTCTTGGACGGTCGCCACCATAGCTAGGGCAGTGAAGCGAGTTTCTTTGGCCGAACGCGTTACTTGCCCGTTCTTCGTATTCGTCCACTCTTCGGGATCTTTCCTCGGCCAAAAGCGTTGGTTGGTTCTTGGGTCTCGTCTTATGGCTCGAATCCTGCCCAAAAAAAAAACCCTTTCCCTGACACCACACTCGGACATGGTACCACACACCGCTCCCATGGGGGAATCCGCTCAACGGAGCTGTGTCAAATTTAATGAAGTATGAATTGATCCATCATTTTTCCTGCTTTATGGATTTAGTTTGCTTATTTTCCCCCTTTTGTGCGCTGTTCGCTCTACGTGTTCGGCGACGTGTATGACGCGCCCCGGCGTATGATCCATAATTAAGTGAGGCCGTGCGTAGTGGTGGTGATGAGGTGAGCTGAAGGGAATCGTTGAGCTTTAACAGAATCATTATCGATCGAAAACCTCGTGGAACCAGGACCAGGTTCGATGTATGGGCGAATGTTTGACAGTTTCGCAGCGATGGGTTTTGCCTCTTTGACCGGCCTTTTGATGCACGATATGTACGTACAGCTGGTCATGGGAAAATGGGATATAACAGCCGTGTAAAACCCACATACGACACGGAGCTCAGGAATGGATGATTGGTACCAAGGTTTTCGCCAAACAAAACGCAGGGTGACATCAAAACTGATTGATCGCTTATTCATGCACTTATTTCCAATCGTGCGTTATGTGCGGCTATCTTCAGCCAAATGCTGGGTTATATCGAGCATGGCAAAACCTTCATCATCAAAAACACTCCGTCAGTGAAGCATCTTACGAGGGCCTTTTGATAAATGAATGGAGCAACCTACACTGCAGAACACCGGCAACACGTTTTGTGACCTACAGTAAGCGTACGGCGGCGCATGGAATTCTTACCGAAACTTCCATTGTAGACTAATTAACGAAGGAAGTTCCAACGAATATCCCGTTCGTTCGAAGGAGTTAACTTCTTCGCACGGTGTGCTTCACGAGTTCTCGCACTCGCGATACCACCGGGTCGTGTTTGACCTTTACCCTCTGGCAGGTGATGAAGAGTGCGCTTTGCCTCAATCATAAAATAACTCTCACCCAAGGGCGAAACCGTACACACGACGACGCGCCACATATATGTGTGCTTTTCTTCGGCTTTTTCCCCTTAATATTCTGGTAACATATAATTCCACCCACTCGTATTAACGTTTCCCGGGGACCCATCGAAACGTGTCTCGCAGCATGATCCGTCTCGGATGGCAGATAAACGGCATCGCGAAGAAAACCGGCCCAGCGATGCCTGAAAGCCGCGTACACGGCTCCACAGAAGTAGGCGGGAATGTTCGGGCGCTTTGTGGCCCGACCCACCGTAGGCGCACCGAGGGCAGAACCGTGGCTTCGATAACAGCCTTTTTTTTTGGTTTCTTTTGCTCAAGGAACGTGGAAACCGATGAACGTACGAGGATAAAATGGGTTATTAATGATAGTTCGATTTCTCGCATGTGTGGGCTCGGCTGAGATCTTGATGGGGGCCCTTCCTTCATAATTTTATGCTGCACCGGTTTCAGGCACTGCGGAGCCTTAGCTCACCGAGTACATACCGGGAAGAAGTTCTTAAAATGCGTACCTATTGAATATCCTAAGCCGACCACAATCAATGCTGCCGGAGATTGTTTTATTTTGTAAAACGCATTAAAGCCTCAACGACCACCGTGGGGAGACCACTGGGCACGCTGGTTTTGACAGTCCGTTGCAACCGCAAGAATTTCGCACGCTTCAATATCACGGAAACAATATCGCAAAACCCGGCATTTCTCTCGCTCCGTTGGAGCGTTTCATCGCTCGGATTTGATCGCAGATTGTCAAGATGTGCAGATTTGAAGGGGCAAACAAAAAAAGCTGGCCAATCTCCCCCAAAACACCACGTTGCCATGGGATCGCCACCCGATCGAACGCCCTCCCCCAGGGAAACTGCGGTCTACCCGAGCGTGAAAACTGCATTCCCGTAAGCTCACCACCAGCTCAGCTACCGCCGTATCGCCGAAAAATCCCGCAAAGAGTACCGTGCACAGAAATCCTTTGAACGCAGCCAAACCCAACCTGACACGCGGAAGCCTGGCAAACGGTGTCACCGGGCAAATAGCCTGAACTGTTTTGCAAATGACTCTAATCAAAACTCACTCGGGTGGAAAACTCGACTTTGCTAGCGTAGCGGTCGTCGTCGTCCGGGGCGATAATTAAAGGGCCACGGTCACATTTCCACCCGGGGTGGCGCATTAGCAGCAAGCCTTCCTCCCATCAACTCCCCAACCTCCGGAGTGTTGCGAGGACTTCGGTGGAAAAGTTGTGCGTTTGGCACAGAAGAGGTCCGACCGAGTGTGGTTTTCTCGCCGGCTAAAGACGGTACCCACAAAACCAATGATGGAAACTGAAAACCTTTTTCCGGCTAACTTGACAAGGCCGAGACAATGGTGCACGGCAGCGAATGGAAGCTGTGACACAGGACACAACCATGGAGACGGAAGCCGACAGTTTCGTGTGTTCGGGTGTTTATTCGCTTCAGTTCATGTTTATGTGGGAGGATAAGGAAAATTGTGAGGCGTTTTAACAGCTGGTAGGAAATAGCAAGAATCGCTTGGTGAAGTTGGTTTTGTTCCAAGAAAATAGTTTAAAATTTTAAAACGAAGAAAAGTTCTTCAAAATAATAAGGATGAATGAATTGAATAAAATTGTAGAATTCTTTCGAGAAGTCTCTAGAAGTTGACCAAAAAGTTAGAGATTTTAGCCATTAAAATTGATAAAATGTAGAATTTCCTTAATCCAAAATATTTCTCAAAAAATTATCAAGGAAGTTTGAAAGTAAACAAAACACAAACATATTGAACTCACTAGATCTGTTCGGTATTCTAGACATCCCTAACAAAGCAAGAAAGTTCTGCCGTTCTTGCATAACAAAACGAAACGCTCGCAAACAAAGCCATCGAGAGTATGTAGATTTATTTTTTTCACAATTGCCAAAATATCTCCCAGTATTTTGTTAGCGCAGTGCTGCCGTTGCATCATCTGGCCGTTCGGATGCAAGTGCACACCACGCCCGAGCAGCACAGCACCAAACGTAATTGCGGAATGCCTCTGAATAGCCGGGCACGTCGCGAGTACGCAAAAGGTTTTTGATATTTGAACTGTGTGTAATTGAAATGGCAGAAGGATTTTTTAACCCCTCCCCCGCCATACCCTTGGTTGGCATTGTGTATGGTTTTACGTGGTTCGCACATAGTTTGCCCCATAGCCACCGGGTATGCGCCGTTCGCTCCGAACATCCATTGCTCGGTTTCGTTTTAGAGTTGTGCTTTTTTCTCTCTTTTCTGTTCTAATTTCGATCCCTGCCGTACCAGGATGCAGGATGAATGGTTCTGGGTTGCATTGGCGAAGCTTCTGGAAGCCAAACCTGCTCAAAACCCAGCGGATGGATGTGTGGGTGGTGTGCGTTGGGTGTTTTTTTTTTTTGCACTCTGCTTCAAATTTCTTCTCTCCACTGTATGCTGCTCTTTGGTAGAATCGTAAAAAATTACTGAACCGAAAACTCACTTCACCCCTTTTCTTTTCCCCGCTGTTCCCCCTTTTTCCTGGGCGAAAATTTGCTTTGTGGATTTTTCACAACCCCAAGTACGCGCCTCGCTCCACGGTGACCACCCGTTTCCTATGTACCATGGCAACAAAACGCAGCTGGAAGCTTCACCGTTCACCAGCACCAAGTTAGATCCTGGATCCCCATCTCGAGGGTCCATGGTCTTCGGTCTGGCTTTGCCGCGTTGCTCTCACTAGAGCTGTGCGCGCTTGATCTCACTTTTTCATTTACTTTTATTCGTTGAAATATTCCACTGGCATCCTTTTCGGACTTTTGGTGCTCGATAGACGGCCACGGTGCCACCGTCCAAGTCGGTGATGGAAGGCAATGGGGATAAAGTGAAAAACAAAACACGGCGAAAAAAAAAACAGCACCGGGCATTACAACGATTGGTTGCCGGGAACCGCGGGAACCTTAATTTCTTGCACACCCAAACCCAACCGTGCCCAACCTCGTTTTGCGAGGAAATAATGTACACACTAGAGGTGGGAGCCATAACAACAACATCGTTGCACAATTTGCTTGCATTTTCTCCACTGCACTCGTGGAAAAACGCAAAAGCGCTGACTTCATCGTTTTGCCGCCCGCCGGAAATAGTAAACGGAAAAGATCAAGCAACTAGAGGGTTTTTTTTCTTGCTGCTGTTGTTGTTGTGTGCTCCACAGCACACCGGGCAGCAGAAGTGTATTTGAGAAATTACGAAATTTTTTCAAGCTTCTCGTCCGTAATGGGAGCGAGGAACGTTTTTCCTTTGAAGATGGTCTCCAACGAGTTTGGAGAGCGAATGGTTCCGGGATATTGCGGGATATTGCATCCTTGCAACGGGGCAACGCGCTTTCCGAGCAGCTGACTCCGAGCACGTCTGATGCGATTTCTTTCCCACACGTTTTATATTTTGTTGCTGAGGGAAAGGTTCCTGGTACCAAGCTTACTTTCTCGGGCTGGGCTTTCAAACGGAAGATCGGATCGTTTGAAGCGCTTAAAGAGGCGCGAAATTTGTCGCACTTCGTTAGCTGCGATGGTGCCTGAGAAGCCGTATGGTGCAACCCACCGGAAGAGGTCAACGAGGACTGGCTGTTTTTTTTTTTTGGAATTCACCCTTCCAACTATCAAGAATAGAACGAATGCTTGCAGCATAGAGCATCTTGAGCGTTCGTTTCCTCAAGAATTCGCCCTCAATTTCCGGACTAGTGTCGGCAATCATTAAGACATGATCCAAAAAATGCTCAACTCAACTCCAGAGCCCATACAGCCTGACATCTCTTTGATGTCGCTTTCGCAAAAATGGACAAATCCTAAACAAATTCTTATTCTGAGCAAAAAAACGGAACTCCTCGCGGCATATGGGCCGTGCTCCAAGCAGTCGGCAAAACTTCCTGAATGTGCTGCCTCTCGAGAGGTCAAGAGCAGGATGTGAACTGGAGCGGATTGCAGAGAAGAAAAACTTCTCGAGAAGAATAGCTTCCCCGTCTGCAGGCGTGCCAAGTCTCAAGAGAACACATAACGGAACTCGTCAACAGCTCAAGCGAAGAGTTGGCCACTAATGACCAACAATATCCGTACTATTTCTGCTGCGCGAACGAGAAAAACTTTAACCCACACGCTTTACAAATGTCCGCATCGGATGAGTACCGTGGTTTAGAGATGTCCTTACATCCCGCTTGTGTTTGTGTGTGTTCTATGGGTAGTTTTGTTCCAAATTCCTTTCCAAACATCTCGACAGCTGAGCGAATTTCCCGAGGATGCTGCCGGTGGCATGTTATGCAGTAGTGGTGAAAAAAGTAGTAACTGTTGTAGTATATAAATATACACTTTACCTCGGAGTTCTGCAACCCCAACACACACATTGCACGTTTGCTTTTGCTTGCTTTGCCCATTTCTTGAACGCTAACGCTTCAATCGGTGTAAACTGTGACCGAAAAAAAAACGGTGACACACCGGGTCGAAGAAGAACTTTTCGCTTCCATCCTTGTTGACGCTACCAGCATCAATTGGCGATGGAATTGCCGTTCCATCGTTCTGGAAAACAGGGAGACATCAGGGCACACGATTCTGGTCCCACCCTCTTGGGCACCTATCGACGTGTTTTTGAGCGCGGTGGGGAACGTGTAAGAAAACGAGAAAACTTTGCCAAATATTTACTCCGCGTGGCCAACAATGCCGGTTTTGCGTTGTGCCTTTTTCTTTCTCATTCCCTGGGCCACACCATCGTCATCCGTGCGACGGTTATGATGCTCACACTCGCACTGATACCGCCGATGTTCCAGAGTTCTAACGGCGTCACCAGGCTCACCATTTTCCTGCTCGTTTCGCTCCAGCTGCGGGATTTTCCGTATGGTTGGTTCTGGGGTATTTTTCCACTGCCATTGAAGTACCCTCTCCTATTTTCGAAGGTTGTTCCATCGGCAATGTTCGCCTTTCACAACCAAAAAAAAAAATGTGAAAAAATCTTGCTCGGCATCGATTTCTTCCTTACTTCCGCACTCAATATCCAACCAACTAGTGGCCGAAAAAAATCCTCCCAAAAAGCAAATTGTACTAAAAAGAAGGCAAAAAAAACACGCCACCATCAAGTAAAACTTTCAACCAACAATTGAACACACACACCGGGTGCGTGGAAAAATTGCTGGGCAAGTTTTAGGTTGTCGGAAATGATTTACTGCACTTTGCTGGCATCGGTCCTACCGGCAATCGATCTTCTGGATTGTTTGGGGGTGATTTTGGGGGGATCTAAAGCTGGCAAAAGTTAGTACACATAAAACTTCGGTACATGAACTGGCCTTTTTCGCCTTCGGGCAAGTGTACTCCCGAATGATTGACGGAATGGAACAGAAAAGCAGTAGAAGAAAAAAAAACCTGACAGTGTATGTACTTTACAAATATTGCAATCGGTGTCCACGTTTGATGGTAATGCTTTGCGGTGCAATTTTTCAACTAATTGTTTGGTCTTGAACGACAGGAAGACGAATGGAAAATAATGCTGCCAAAACCAGATATCTTCGAAAGGTCATTAGGAGATACTGGTATTAACTTGGATAACCAACGACGATATTCTATAGTTACCACCTCAATTATTAACATGTTTTACTATTGCAATTTTAGTCTAAATGATAATCTATTGAGCGTTAAATTAAAAATTATGATATCAATCAAGAGGAGATATTAAGTTGAAGTTATATCGAGGGAGCCTGTAGCATATTTCAGCAATTCTAATCCAAACTCGTTACTGAGCAATATCAATGGAAAATTCGTAAGAATTTGTATGCAGCTGGGCTATTAAGTTCAAATTATTACGTATTCGAACTAAAAAGCAGTGTATTCGAACTAAAGAATTCTGGAGAACTTGGAGAATGGTTCGAAACACATCTTTTGTGAAGTGGATAGTGTTTTGTAACAGAATTTAATATGATTTTGATTTATTTTTCGTATGAAATGCTCTCCAAGAGACTAGATACCATGATTTAATAGCAGCATACTTCCTCAAAAGGCCAAATATTGTGGGAAGATATTGCTACTCAGGCTTTCCAACCTTGTCTCAGGATCCTGAGATAATTTAAAATTCAAAAGATTCCTTAAAACTCTTTATTTTTAGGGAATTTATGCATAAAACAATTTGTAGCCTAATCTTGTACTTCTTTGACACATGCTCATCACGGTTTTGGAACAAGAAAAGCACATCCAACCATATGTTACGTTGAAACAGTTGAATCCTTCCCGGAACAATTTCGTTTCCTTTAAAACCGCACGTGTGTGCAATGGTTGCTTTTCTTCCTTTCTCATTTCATCAAACCCATCAAACCCAGCCACTGTCCATCAAAAAGGCATCAAAAGGACCACAAATCGAACGAAAAAACAAAAACAAAGCCTTCCAGTGGCAAAGCTATAAGCAGGGTATCGCCAATCGCACGATATTCTTAAGCCTGCCGATGCGGAATCGGTGGCATTTCTTACGGCACAATATTCATTAAACTTTTATAGGACCACACGAGCACCGGTCACGATCGTAACCGTACAGCCGTTGCCTTTACCAAATGCAGCCAGGGGGCAAGAGAAGCATGGTCGCGGAGAAGGGGCAGACTCGCTCAGCCACAGAAATATGCCCGCCAGCAGTGCACGCGATACACAGCCGGGGAAAAGCATTTTCCAATTTCATTATAATTATTCGATTAATCGATCGATCGATTGCTTCGAGGCTTGGTTGGATGGTGGGTGAGCATTAAAGCACAATGCTCTAGCAGCACGCGTTTAGAGGGGTTTTTCGGTTAAATGAGTTAGAAGTGGTAGACTGCGTAGAGATGGTTGATTTGATTCCCGCACATTCGAATGCTCATTTCGCTAAAAGCAACGAGTTAAGCGGTTATTGGGGTTTTGCAGCACACCATTTACACAATAATGGGCTGCAATTTATAATCAGTTAAACGCATGTCTACGCAATGGTTTCGGTGGACAAATTGGAACTGATTTGTAAAGGGGCGTACAAACGTTGTGGTTTCACTTTGTGATTGAAAAAAAAGCTGGAAAACAACGACTGTATTTAAATAAATATGCATCTATTTCATTAAAAATGTAACGCACAACAGCTAGCCTGGCAGACAATAAAATAAACCGAAAGAAAGGACAGCCAATAAACTGACATCTGGATCTGTTTACGATGACGCGATGCCGTGCCTTTCGGCTGATTAAAACAACGCACACCCCGCAGAAAGAAATCAAACCCTTGGAAGGCGTTCATCAGCAAGGGCGAAGCAAATCCCACCCTATTTCCCAGCAGGTCACACACAAAAAAAAGGAAAACGGTTGCGATTTCTTTAAAATTGGGGCTATTTTCTTCGCGCGATCCCGACCAAACCAGACACACGGCCCTCGTCATCTGTTGCAAACAGATGGCAGTTTGAGTGTGACGGTAGCAGACGCTTCCGCAAACTTCACTCCATCAAGCGTATCTTGGGCTGCCTTTTTTTTTCCTTCAAAAGTGTGGATTTGCTCGCGGAAAAATCCGCCCGCCGACGACTGATTGACCGAGCGCGCAAATAAATGTCGCGCCGAGGGATGATGCAATGCTGGAATAATGTCACAATTTTTTTCTCCATTCAATCGGTGTCGGTGTGCAGAAGCACCCCTACTCAAAATGTGGNTGGTTTCGGTGGACAAATTGGAACTGATTTGTAAAGGGGCGTACAAACGTTGTGGTTTCACTTTGTGATTGAAAAAAAAAGCTGGAAAACAACGACTGTATTTAAATAAATATGTATCTATTTCATTAAAAATGTAACGCACAACAGCTAGCCGGCAGACAATAAAATAAACCGAAAGAAAGGACAGCCAATAAACTGACATCTGGATCTGTTTACGATGACGCGATGCCGTGCCTTTCGGCTGATTAAAACAACGAACACCCCGCGGAAGGAAATCAAACCCTTGGAAGGCGTTCATCAGCAAGGGCGAAGCAAATCCCACCCTATTTCCCAGCAGGTCACACACAAAAAAAAGGAAAACGGTTGCGATTTCTTTAAAATTGGGGCTATTTTCTTCGCGCGATCCCGACCAAACCAGACACACGGCCCTCGTCATCTGTTGCAAACAGATGGCAGTTTGAGTGTGACGGTAGCAGACGCTTCCGCAAACTTCACTCCATCAAGCGTATCTTGGGCTGCCTTTTTTTTTCCTTCAAAAGTGTGGATTTGCTCGCGGAAAAATCCGCCCGCCGACGACTGATTGACCGAGCGCGCAAATAAATGTCGCGCCGAGGGATGATGCAATGCTGGAATAATGTCACAATTTTTTTCTCCATTCAATCGGTGTCGGTGTGCAGAAGCACCCCTACTCAAAATGTGGTGACAACCCGGTTTTCACCGCGTTAAGGAGTTTTTATTTTCTTCTTGCAGCGGAAATCTGGCCATCCCTTTTCGGGTTTCCTGTTCAGAAGCGGCGCATTTTCTTTGGCTTGGATTGACTTTGCGGAATGGTTGGATTTGTTTGAGCAAAAGATTTCTTCCCCTGTTGTCGGACGATTTTTCTCTTCTGCGGGAAGATGACGTTCGATAGGGATTAGCAGGAATAGTACACACATACGTACTCCCGCGCGCCTGTGAATAGCAAACATTACAGCGGTGAATGTAACTAACCTAAGATTAGGCCAAAAAGCAGCCGGCCTGGCGTTTGGGTGATGAAAGTACATGCCCGTAATCGTTACCGATTAGCAGCTGTTTTTTTTTTCTTCATTCACTTTTCCTTCACACCGTCAGCAATCACACACACATCCCGTTTCAGTACCGAGGAAATTAAGTTTCCGACCAGTTTGGCAAGGAAAAGCAAATCGATAAACGTGAGATTGTGTCGGCATGAGCAAACAAACAGCGAAGGAAGAAACGTTTCCGATACGTTCGTGCGAGAAAAGTGTTTCTGACACTCCAACCCCGATGGGATACTGGGGGCGAACAGAAAGAAATGACAAATATTGCAGGGGAAAATTTAATAAAAACCTCAAGACGTTAAGGGCTCAAAAGGTGTGTGTGTGTGGGGGAGGGGGGGGTTGGTTGAGGAAGGTTAAGGGAGTAAGGGCGGAACTAATTAATATTTCTTTCCCTAATGAATGTCAAACAAACAGTCCAACGGCGCGAACAAGCGCACGGGAGTAATTTAAGATCACGGCAACGGTCGTCGTGTGGCACTCGGTGTTGCTGTTGGAAATTTACTAAAATCAAGAAGATGTAAGGAAAAACCCCCTCCCTTCCTACTTCCATTTCCTCCCTTGGGTGTACTAATTGAGAATGGTTTCGAGAGCGAATAAAATGTGATTTGCTTTTGCTTCCTTTTGCCCTGTTGGGCGAGATAATTTGCGCACCAAAAATCAAAACCATCGAGGAACTAGGGAAAATCGGATGCTCGACAAAACCGATGTCGAACAGCAACATATGGCCGGTCGTGGACGAACTGAATTCATCTCCCCCCAGGACACTCTTTTCTCGAGCCAAAAAAAAAAACGAAGGAAAAACGCCTCGGGGGGAAAATCAACAACAATTATTGGGAAGAAAAATCCTGCCAGCTCGTTTGTTCTTTCGTCCCCCGAATTTCCACGCGCGAGCTGGCGAGGAAACAAAAAAACCGCACACACGCACGCACACAAGGGGTGACACATTTATGGCGACATTTTGCACCTCCACCCCCGGTGGACGGACCACCCGACATCCGGGTTTTTTTTTTGGTTGTTGTTGCTTTGTTTGCCGAGGTATGTTTCTCTCCTTTCCAGTTGGACCACTTAATTTCCAAATCGAAAATCGCGTTCCAAGTCCCCTTGCGGATTTTCACTTCACCGCAGGATTCACACACACGCACACCCGGAAGGTGACACTGAAAATAGGGTTAACAGTGTGAGGCCTACAACAGGGGGATGATGATTTTTTATTCTTTCTTTCTATAACGAGTGTTTGCTCCCTATACCTATACGGTTGGGCCTCGTTCGGGGTGTCGTGTATGCGTAAATAGCAGTTTTATGTAAATGTTTTTTAACCAAAAATTGGAGGGAGAAAAACCAAAAAAAAAAGCAGCAGCTCAATACCAATAGGAAAACATTTTGCTGGAAAATGTTGTCAGGAGTTGTGTCCGTGGTTGGTGTAAAAGAAAGAAAAAATCCACCCACCAGGATGTTTGCTGTCTGTACGCCGTGTGCAAGAGTTCCATGTGTGTCAACCCCGGCACGGAACGATTCAAAACATAAATTGTTTTAATTTTTGATTGATATGCAAATGATGCGTAGCAATCAGCCTTTACGACTGTGTTTCGCGAGCGAGTGAGCGAACGGGAAAGATCGGTTGTCCTTGCTCGTTCCGTTTTCCCGTACGACACAGGCCACATACGAGCAAATTGCCCCGGATGGATGAATGGCAGTATCTCCCTAACCGTTCTAGAATTCCCCTCTGTTGTAGTTATTCTTGTTTTTTTGCGTTTTCTTCCTGATAGCGCATCGTAAAAATTCAACTGTGCGTAGCAATATTGATGATAATATTATTTTATGCAGTGTCCTCTCCCGATTGCTCTCTAAAAACAAGCACGGGCACACTAAACTTAAAGGGGATAGAAGCGATTGCGTGGAACGGCACGAAGCAAAAACCCGAATGATGGCAATGAAAACTTCTACCATCGTGGAAATGCTTATCGATTTTCTCGCCCGCCTCATCGCAAACACCATCGGGCCATGATCATCATCATCATGGCCAGCTTCCGTACGTACTTCAGCAAAGCTCATCGGTCGTGGACAGACTTTGGCCAGATTGGGAGCGATTGTGCGATAAGATTTATGGAAAGCAAGCGCCCCACCCCCC
Source organism: Anopheles rivulorum (assembly GCA_018908115.1). Lineage (NCBI taxonomy): Eukaryota > Metazoa > Arthropoda > Insecta > Diptera > Culicidae > Anopheles > Anopheles rivulorum. The sequence goes on from STHB01000010.1 coordinate 20,518,717, forward strand.
ACTCCCACCCCCGTTTCGCTATTTTCCTACCCCGAAGGGGGTTTCAGCTGTTTTTTTTTTTATTTCAGTCAAATAATAAAAAGCGATGTAATCGGGTGTCTCGTCCGTAAAAATGGTTAGACCGCTGGAAAGGCCTCACCAATGTGAGGTGAATGTGGGAGGGGGGGGCCGAAACGAGATTTGCCCGTGCGCCACAAACACCCAAAATTGCTTCAGTGTGATCAGTGTGAGCGGGAGTGATTTTTCATTTCCATTTCATTCACTCGAGCGAACAGCGAGAAGAAACACCAAACAATGCACATCCGAAGCTCCGAACGGCAAAAGGGCAAATCTTAAAGGGGCTGGCCTGCAGATGATTCTCCCGGGGATCCGGATCCGGTCGTCCTCTTTCTCGCACAAGCGCCCCACGATGGCCTTCGCACAGATCCACCGGAATCGGTGCAAACAACACTGCAAACGCCCGAAGGACGCAGAAAGATGATAAATTGCAAAATTGTTTTCCCAGCAGAGTTGCGCCCTGCCAAAGGGTCGCTAAGGCCGAGCGAAAGTGACGGCCGGAAGGGTGTGCGGGCCGAAAGAAGGAAGAAAACAAAACAAAAAAAAAACGAACAACACGAAAGAAATGTGTGAAATAAAATCAATTTCCATCGGCCGATTCCGCTGGGAGCTGGCATCCCTGCATGCTCGATTTTTCACGGGAAAAAAAGCACCGCCCCGACGTCAGCAGTGGAATCAGAAATAAACCATTCCACGATTACAGCGCAACGGTTCTGCAATGGGAGGTTTTCCACAATCTTTTTAGTCCAGCCGGGACGCGATGTTGTCGTACCCCAGTGCACGAATGTGTCTCTCTATTTTGTACACGGAGACTTCAGCGTATTTGTCATCACCTTTAACTTCATTATTTTGTTCGCCCCCTTCTCGTTTTTGGGGTACCGGACAGGGTCACCGCTAATGACTTTTCCTCGGGTTTCACAGGTGGGAAAACGGTCGGCGGAACCACTTTCCGATGTTGAGCATCCGGGGGGACAGATCCGGAACAATTCGGTGTGGTCAGGGTCTCGTTATATTGTCGGTCGTTCTGTATCAGCACCGCGACTGTAAACCAGCGAGCGGTGGTACGAAATCGAATAAATTGGATTATCCTTTCGATCTTTGCGCTTCGGGAAGGGAAAAATGTACTCCACACTGCGTTGTTCCAAGCCGGTCGATGGGATAGGTTGGTTTGGCAACCGGCAAGTGGTTTTTCATTTGTCGTTCATTGTCGTCCGTCGGTGGTTAGAATGGATGGACCAATCAGCTCAACTATGGAGGATGCACTGCCTGGGTTACAACTCTCTCTCTCTCTCTCTATGGCTTAACGACCTACTCGGTCATGCCGGCCATCAAATGGCTTACTAGACTATTAGATACCACGTAGTTGCATAGTCAGTGCTCACTACGGGGGAACGGTCCGGATGGAATTTGAACCCGGTCCGGTCGTCTTAGGGACTAGCGCCGTTTCCAAATACACCACCGAGCCGCCCATACAACTATTCGATTCGAATTATTGTGTGTACCTTCGCGATCATCTATCAGTCGGTGGTATTAGTGACAAATGGAAAAGCCTGTTATTTCCCTTTTGGGACGATCCAATGTAAGCGACATTAAATCCTATTTGAAGCTCAACAGTTATTTATTTCCTAATTTCTACAGACATTAACATCTAGGAAAATGCCTAGAATGTGGATGAACTGATGATAGGTACTTTTTGAAGTTTGAATGTTAACATACCAATCTCACCTAGTGGCAATTCAGTTAGTTTGAAGAAAATCCCAAGCCAAGAAGTATCTGGATAAGATAGACATTATAATGTAAAGTTGTCTGTTAAAGATGTCCACCATTACTTAACATTCAACCAGTCTAGATACAGCGACTGAAGGTATTCCAACAGTTATTTCCGACGAAAATCCGACTTTTGAGTCTCACTAAGAGTCGTATAGTTAACGTCTTCTGTCAAGAAGATAAGCATCCTGGATATCTTCAATGTTCTCAGTCCTTCAATGATAGAAGATCTGCAAAAGGTACATGTACTTTCCTTGCAGACTTGCGTTGATGTGGGGTACGGCCACAAAATGTCCTTCGGAAATTCAAAATCATGAACTAGCAGAAAACAGAGTATGCCGTCGTTTAGACTGATTAAGTCTTCAGACCCATATTTCCACGAGAAAACTGGATAAAATTTGATAATTAACGATGGATATTTTACCGAATAGTGAAGAACTTCTGAACGTTCCTGAGATTAGACCAATAGCTTTTTTTATGACAATCGTCAAACGGAGGATCTTCTCCAACACATTTTGGTGATATTGGTTCAAACAGAGTAGAAATGCCATGCATTATCGACAAATATTAGAATTCTTTTGTTAGAATTGAAGATTATTCGAATAAAGTCCGGTTTTTAGCCTACAAAACGGCCTAACCTACGGAAAACGGTGGCATATTTCAGCACTTCAAGGCCTGTTGACAGTAAACAAGCAATAACACATCAATCAACACAGTAATCAAATCGAACAACAATCTAAAACCACCCAAATACCCCGATGTTAGCACTCGATGGGAAAGTCACAAACAAAATGAAAATAAACGTGTAAATGCAAACAAGTTACTTACAAAAACAGAAGTAAAAAAAGCACACAACAAAAAATAAATAAAAAAAGGAGAAAAATAATAATAATAACCTCGGTTGGTGTGTTTGATGGCACCACGCAGGACACCGTTCTCGCGACACTCCATCGTAGCGTCGTATTCGTACGAGTTGTTCATTGCACCTGGGCGCACCGCCGTTGCAGTGGCACCGTTGCAGCACCGTTCGCCGGAATGCAGTACCGGTGGTTCCGGGCCGCGTCGCACATTGGCACCGGGCCAAACACTTTACAGCAGCCGCATGGGAGCAGAACCGCGCGGTTCGGTGGTGTGGCCGTGCTGAGACGATGAAGAAAAAAAAATTCCGACGTGTCGTGTTTTTCTCTCCACACGGCTTATGCTGCTGGCCGTATTTTATTTCTTTTTTTGGCGTATTTGTTCCAGAACTTTAATTTGCACTAGAGCTGGATGTGTGTTTTTTTTGAATTACTTATTTTAACTTTCAATAAATTTTCAATAAAATTAAAACACACACAGACTCGCCGATAGAACAACGGTTGACACACGGATTGTGAGCTTTTTGTGAGGGTGTGTGCACGCAATAAAATTTAAACGACCAATAAACACTCACACAAAAAAAATAATACGACACACCGAAATACACCCAAAAATTAAGCAAAACAAAGCAAAAAATCACAAACACACCTTACACTGCACTTTAGCGATACATTAAATGGCTTTCACCGGGCACTTTTCACTGCGTAATACACCGCGCGCGCTAAGGATTAAACGCAATGTAGAGAAATGAAATTAAAATATTTTTAAATAATGCAAAACAAAACAAGTAAAAAAAAACGACTTAACAACAGATACACACACATACGCAGGCATGGATTTTTGGCAAAACAAAACAAAAAAGCGCCAAAAAGAAACAAAAAGGGCCGCTCGTAATGCAGGGAATCTCTGAAGTGAAGCTATGCTCGCTGGTCTTTTTGTTTTTATCCGCCAATAGCAAAAAGAATGTTGCCAAAGGGGGAAGCGAAAAATCACAAGTACATTGCATCGCACCGAAAATCCGGAAATAAAAACAAAAAACGCAACAACAACCGAGCCGCGAATTTTCATCGGATAAAACCGGCACGTGGAAAATAAAATTATTTTGCACATCGCACTTTGCACTTTTCCGATATGGCGCGGTGCCGCGGCTAGTCATTTTTCCTGACCGAAACATTTTCCACATTTTTCCTGCGCACGGAAAAGTTGTGCCTTTTTTTTGTTTTTAACGTTTTCGTGCATTTCGTTCACACTTTTCGGTTTAAACGCACGGCGCGGGCACTTCACAAGCATAAAAGCGGGCACAAAATTATTCGAAACAATCGCACTAAAAATGAGCCACCATTTGCAAAAGGAAGCAAAAAAAAACACACCCACACACGGAAATTGTTTAAAAACCAAAAAGGCAAAATTGAACACAACAAACGCAATGACGAAAGAACGAAAAAAAAAGCAGAACAACCACGCAACACACGAAAACACATCCATTTTCCAATCCCGGAACGGTAACGGTTCATACGCCGCACACAACTTATGGGATCTTCATAAATTTTTGAATTATTTCACTATTTGTCACTGATAACGAGCGTCCGAAAACCCGGTACGGTACGGGTTGGTTCATAATTCACTGGGCCACTGTGTTCGTGTGTGTGGACGTTTTTTTTTCTACACTTCCATTAAATGTTTAACATTATACGCTTGATGTTCACAATTTAAACTGCAACGTTTGATTCTCACTGCACATTATTATTAAAAAAAACGGAATATTTGTTTCTTCTCACTGTTGAATCCTTCAAAGCGCCCCTTAACGGTTCCCGGCGATGACAGGTGCATTCCGAGGATGATGATCGTTGACAGATCGATCGATCGATTTAGTTTATTAACCACAAAATGTCCGAAGAGAAAGAAAACCAAAAGAGAAAAACCAAGAGAAGAAAGAAAGAAAGAAAGAAGAAAACACACCAATGAAAACAAAGAAAACAAACGATTATGAAAATCGAGCTTTATGGTCGAATAGAAGGAAAAATGTCTAAAAGATGTGTAAATAGAAACAGGCAAAAAAGAGGGAAAGATAAGACAACAAGAATGGGTATTGAATGGGACGTGTACCAAAAACAAAAAATAACCCCCGAGGCCCATGTCCTGGCCGGTTTGTGCATGCATCCCATACACATGTGCAAAGACCCTTTCGGCAGGGTAGAAAGCAGGTAACGAAAACCAAAGCCTTCTTTGCTGCGGTGACTCACCGGCGATGTCACCGAACGTGAGTGCGTTCGAAGGTGGAAGCCTCCGGAGGCGAAAGAAAGCTGGCGCTTATCGGTTTTTATGACCACCGATCGCTTCTCACGGACACAACGTGGTATCTTTTGGGCCAGGAACAAACCTCCGGAACAGGGGTAGCTGAGGTAGGGTGAAACACAAAAAGCCCCTTTTTTCTAGAAATTTTAACCCAAGAAAGGTTCTACTACCCAGCGCCAAGATGAGCCATTTTATACACCTGGAAGCTCTAGTGTGGATTTTAAGGATGATGGCTTTTTGTATTGTTTTGTTTTAGAAGCCTTCCAACAAAACCTTCTTCTTCGCTCCCTCGCACCTCTCCCTCCTTATTTCCATCCTCCCATCCCTCGAAAGGCTTATCTACATTGAGCCTGATATGGTGCGATTTTAATGTTGTGACCTACGCGTACCGTCAACACATTCCACCACAATCAGCTAACGCCACCGTTGCAGGCACAGCTGACAAAACCCAAACCCCGAAATAGGGTTTCAGGGCAAAGAAAATCGATAAATTAATAAAAAGAAAACAAACCACTCCCTCCCTTTCTCTCTCTCTCTCCCTACCAGGACAAAAGTCCAGCACCAGAGTTGCAGCTGAGTATAAGCGAAAGAAGATTTTTCGGGGTTGTCGCCAGAAGGTCGTCGTCGTCGTTGTACCATACCAAAGAAAAAAACACATGAGCTAAAACTTTTGGTGGAAGGAAGCTGTGCGTGGGTGGTGCAAGAAGATGAAGAAGAAGAAGAAGAAGGCGGGAAAGGATTCAATAATTCATTTCTCTACTAGATACGGATACAGAAACGAGGTCACTCGCTGGAAATCGAAGAGGCAAACACATTTGTGCCAAAAAAAGAGACTCTCCTGGGAAAGGACTAAGGAAGGTAATAGTACACCAAAACTACGTAAGAATGGTGGTTCCCTTAGAGAAGCAGAAAAATGAAAGGAAAAGAATTGTTCGCAAACACACCACAAAAAGAAGGTGAAAAACACAATTTCAAGGATGCTGTGCGAGGTTTTGCTGCTCGAAAAAAAAAATTAGGCTACCTTCCAGCACGGCCAACACTGCCGTACATCGGAAGAAACTGAAAGAGACATAAAGAAAAACGGCTCGAATTACGCGCTCAAGCCTCGCAATCCAGCGGCACACGGTGGCACCCATCCGAAAATGGGTTCCTTTAAGTTATGTTTCTTTTTCCCGCCCGCGTGCATGTAAAGGGATACGAAAATTGGGTACGGAAGGAAGGAAAAATACCACCGGACCGTTTTCAGTGTTGTGCAGGGCATGAAGCAAATAGATTTGTGGAAGCAAGTGCCGGGTGGAGGGCGAGAGATCTTTAGCAAATCGGAGAAAAAAAATCGCCCGTTCCCGTCGACGGTTCGGTTCGGGGCAATGTGCGCTACACGGCCGAAATTTTCATTGCCGAAAATCTGGAAAAATTGGCAAATGCGCGCGCGAGCGAGAGAGGGAGCGTCGCGAATTGCAAACATTTTTTCCAACACTAACTAGAGAGCGAGATGAAACGCAGCGGGAGAGAGTGTGAGAGAGAGAGCGAGAAGGTATTTTGAGTGGAGAGTTTTTCCTCTTCTCGAAAGAGAGAGAGAGAGCGAGAGTGAGAGAGCGCGCCGAAAAGGTTCGTGACACTAAACCGCGCGCGCGAGAGAGAGCGAAAAAACGAGTCCCAAAAGGACGAAAACTGCGACGCACGTTTTTCGCGTGTTCGCCGTACCGTGATTTTCCGTGAAGCAGTCACGAAACGTTGCGGCTAAACGGGGAGCAAGCGAGAGAGAGAGAAAATGTCCACGAATTTCCCGGGCATCGCCAGCACATTGTGGCAATGTTTCATCACGAAAATGGAGACTTTTCGTTTTTCTTGGGGTGACAAATTTTCGTGTCCTTTCTTGGTGCTTGCCTAGCCAAACAATTTCTGCCCGTTGGAGAAAGCCACCATCACACGGGAAATTCAGACACGGCAAAATTGGCGCTCTCGCAGAGAATTTTCCCACGGTTGAAGGATATTCCGAGAAGCCTACACCACGGCTTCCCACTACGTGTGTGTGTGTGTGTGTATATGCGTGCGTTTTCGGGGGGGATTTTCGCGAAGCATTCGGTGCGGTGCGAACGATGGGGTCTGGGTGTTTATCGATTTATTGTTTTGGTTTTTGGGTTGGCACACTGTTTCGCACCGGAGCGGAGCATGGTGCTTAATAAGAAAACAGGACGAATTTTCTTGCACATCTCAACAACCCAACAGGCTTTCGCCCCATAAAGTACTAATGGAACTCCGTCTTGAAGCAATTGGTCCTCTTGCTTGTTTTCTTTGCTCATTTCTAAGGAAGGTGAATAAAAAACAACACGCAGCATGCTTTGATGTATGGGAGCATCGCCTACTTTGCTTCCGCGGACCGTAAAAAAACACGCACAAAGTTGTAGTGATAGGTAATGGAATGGTTATTGTAAACTCACTTTCTGAACACGCTCGAACATGAATGCCGAACGTTGAAGGCTGAAGCAGTGATTATTGCGTTGGTAACACACTTTGCACGAAAATTCTAACCGCCGATATATAGCTCATATATATTCTATGGCGCTTGTATTGCTCTCACTCAACCGTAGATACGGATACACAATCCAGCACAACACTCTAATGAATGACACTTTCGTATTATACACACACACGAACACACACACTGTGCCTGCTGTGATTTCGCGAACACACAACACAACTGCACGAGCAATGTAGAGATGCACTACTTCTTTGATCTCGTCTGCTGTACACGCACACGCAGGTTACGCTGAATAAAGGATTGTTTTCACTGCGAAGACGGCTGTTGCGGCTCGCAATCGCTCGATCGTTCCAACACTTGCTTCACATACTAGCAAACCACGAGGATGTGTCTTGAATGGATGTGTGTGTCGTTTCGCTGGTTAGAACTTTACCTGTGTATGCCTTAACAAACGGTACCATTCGCTTATCACTGAATAGATGTAACACGCACATAGCGCTAGCTTACTCAGCTACATTCTCGTGCGTGTTCCCACATGGCGAACGCTTGCTCTAACGCCAAAGCAGGCGTTGTGCTCGGCATTTACTGCGGCTGTTTGGGTTTTTCTTTTGTTGGTTTCGGATTTTCGAATTGTTGTAAACTCACCGCAGGAAGGAAAAAAACAGACGATTTGAGGAACAAATGCTTCTTCACCTCATCTGTTCATATTGCTCGGTTGAAAAATTTCGTTTCGCCACACAATAACACCGTACACACACGCGCTACGAAAACGGCGCGACACAAACAAGAATGCTGAAGAACACGTACCAGCGTAGCGGTGGTTGCTTTAGGCAAACCAGGACTCCAATTGGGACTTTCTTTCGTTCGCTACAATTATCGATTAACACCGTTTCGTGCTGGGATGACACTGGCACACGTTGGAATCGCAGGATTTAAAAAAAACCCGATTTCCCGATCGCGAACGCTCTTTTGCGTGGACTGGCGCGACGACGGAACGCACGTCCACACGCACTGACGGTCAAAAGCAAACTGCTCGAATGCTCACCTTTTTTGCTCGAAAACGGTCCCTGTTTCGGCGAGTTTTGACCTGTTTGTGCGTGCCGCATCCCAATGTACGCGCTGCGAAAACTCGTTTCTCTCAGTGCTCTCTCGCGCGCGCTCGCTCTCTCTCTCTCTCTTTCTCGCTGCTGTGTGCTCTCTCGCTTGCACGTACGCATATCGCAGCACCGTGCACGCGAGCAGAGTAAATATAATCAACAAAAACTGCGCTGCTCAAGAGATTGCTCTCCCATTATGCAGCTGATGCTGAGCAGAATGCTCTGCGTTGTGTTTCAGTGTTTTTTTTGTGTTTTCTTTACTCTCGCGCACACTGAAATTGTTTTCCAAAGCAAGAGTGTAATGCTCTTCTACTCGTATTTGTTTCCCTGTTATTTGTACCACTGTTAAAGAAACGTAAGAAAATGAGCAGCTCGTTTCTCGCAACACCAAGAATGGAAAATGGTGAGTGGAAAACCGCCTATTGTACGGTGCCCGCGTGAAGAGAGCCCAGAAAGAGATGCAAAACCCTTAGCGAAAATGAAGATTTTCATCGATTTTCCCGAAAGCGGAGAGCAATCGCAGTCGGTTCGGCAGGGCGAAGAGAACATTTTCGCTTTCCGCAGCGAATTTCCCCGCTTTTTCGCAGGAAACGGTGCCATATTCTGTTTCGTTCGTACCACGATTTTCTTTCCCATTTCCACTGCTTGGTTATGGGAATAACATTTTCTCATCCTCAAATCCTTTGGAACCCATTTATTGCGTGCCGTCGCGTGCGGAACTCACGTTGCTCAGTGAAACGGGAGTTACAGAATCCTCGCCAGCTTAGGGGATTCCAGTTTTTTGGAACTCCTTTTTCTCACCCGATTCAGTCGCAACTGCAATCATCTCATCGCGAATTGTGCGAACGAGATGGAGATGTAGCGTCGTGTCGGCCCGTTTTCCCGCAACGGCGTGAGTTCGTTCGAAATGGCCTGTTCGTCTTTCACTTGACTTTCCAGAGGATGTGCGGACGTGCAGGAAGAAAAAAAACAACAAGCCCCCCCATACACACACACACACTCACGCACTCACGGGTCGACAATCTGGTCGGGCCTGGTCGGGCCGGTATGCTGAATGGGAAAATCGTCGCGTAAAAAAAGAGAATCCCAGTTTAGTTCGGTGAGATAGACGACGATTGAATTTTTCGGGAATATCTTCCTAATCGCCTCCGGTACATACACCCGACTGCGGTGTGCAGGACAAGATTTTCCACAGCTCTGTGCGTGTGAGTGAGATGGAAAGTTTGGGCACATCGCATATTTCCATCACTGCTGTCAGTGAATCATTGCCGAGGCAAGATCCGAAATAGGGGCAAATTCTTAATAAGGATCTTTGTCGACTCGCCGCTCAGCAGAAGGTGGAAAGATTTTCCAATTTTCCTTCTTGCTCTATCACGTGTTTGCCTCTTTTTTTTCATCCCCCCACAAACGGGGGAGACCCTTTCACAGAAAGCGCTAGGAAAATGGGACGCAGGCCGTAGGCAAATCCTTAAGTGTTAAACTGCATAAATCCATCCCGCAGGATTGGCCCCAGGCTTCGGGAACCGTATTTCTTCCTCCCCCTCTTTTTTCCTCTTTCTCCTCTTCGTCCCGGTGTCCGGTTTTCCCTTAACCCGGTGGACGATGCCGTACCGTACCGGAATCTATTGCTCTAGTCGGACGGGGTTTGGGACTCTTTATCCGGTTCCATCCTGCCGCCGGAGCATCGTTATTCACGTTGCTCAACATCTTCGCACTCCCACCCACCCAACGCCCAAGGGTCGAAGGTAAGAAGAAGGAAAAGGCGAAGGAAAAAACAGGGAAAGTTTTATTTTCATTTTTCCATCACTCAACCGGGCTTGAAACACAGTACGGTTAAAGATTTTGGGAGCGAACTAGAACACGGAAAAGCAGGCCACTTTTGGGAGCCGATTTTCCATTTGCATCTGTGTGCAAATCCCGCAGGGAATACGAGGGTGCCAAACGTATAGTGAAAGCGTGTTGGATGAAACATTGGGGTTACGATGAAGAGGTAAGATGAATAAATCAGCTTTAGAGCCCAAAAATAACTTTGCGCAAAAAATACAAAATTATTCATCAGAATAGTTGAAAAATATATTTCAATATACAGAAATGTTTCATTCATATTACGATGGGTAAGCTTTTCTTTCCTCCTAATGAAATCAAAATTTCCAAGTACAAGTGCAGCGTACGTACACGTTAATCAAAATACTTTCACTTTTTTTCGCCCTAATATCCCCGACTCTTCGTTCAATCAAGGCCAGATATTTTCCACCCATCAAGCATCGATCCAATGTTCAATGCATTTAATAAGAACGTTCTCGATTTTACCGAACGGGCTGTGTGTGTCGGCCCGGCTTTGCCCCGGTATTGGTGCCATATCTTTGCCTGGCTCGGTGTGTGCTCGATTTCGGCATTCGATGCGTATTAATGGCGTGAGGGCAAATTCGATTATGTTTAGCATATGTGACGTCCGTATGGTAGGTTCCCTTTTTGGCCAAGTGGTACGTGTCCGCCCGGTACCGGGTTTCCTTCTTCGGCTAGGCGGGCCAGCATGACCGAGAATTTGATTTCCAAGGGCAACGGCTTGCGCCTCGTTACCAGCGTACCAAGCAAGCGAATGGCGGAAAAGCAGCTTACGCAGCACCACCAACATGCCAGTGTTGCTAAAACAGAACCGAAAATAAGGAGCAAAAAAAATCCTCTCGCTTGGAAAATCCTTTTTTTATGCCAGCTTTTGCCTGGCTGTTCGTGGAACACGCAAGAATTGGATGACGGATCCTAATGGGATCACTTTATGGATTGATTTTCTTGACGATTGCACTTTTCAAACCTGCTGGGCCTGCTGGTTGTTTTTCTTCTTCTCTGCTCTTTCGTTTTGTCACTAGAGTTAGAGCATCCGCTGCCCTTTTTTCTGGGCTTGGTGAGCAAAAGTTCAACTGGACCAATTGTACGTGAATATGGTAGCGAAGAAAACTTTTTGGAATCGGAAGTCTTCCGTATCTTCCACCGCTTGCAATCAAGGAGGTGATGTCTACAGGGAGACATGAAGACATGAGATGAAATCCGGGACACTCCTGGCCTGTCTGTGCGCGTATTTTCCTTACCAAAAGGATAAAGGAATAAAGGAATATGGGTATGAACGTACAAATGATGGAAAGGCGTGCGAGGTTTCACTTTTTTGTGATTTCGACAGGCCCTTGTATCGTTAGTTAAGATTTGAGAGCTTAGCGCCGCATGAGCGGGTTTCGCTTTTGTTTTCGTTGGGATACCCTCTTCGTCGGGGTGCAAAACAAGAAAGACGGCGGATTAGGGAGTCTTGTTGCAAGTAACCCTTAATTTTTAGGCTGAATGTCTCATCAGGTATTTCGTTTTGCGTTTTCCGTTTTTTCTAACGCACCAACAAAGGTGAACGCTACGCTACTTCCCATTGAAGTCGTAAGCCAAAAATCGAATTATGCCGGTCGTCCGTGGCGATGTCTCACAATATCAGCGGATTATTTTTAGTTCATTAAAGGGGATAGATTTTTGGTATTTATGCATGCAAATGTGATTCATACATGTAAGGAGTTTTACGAACAATCTTCAAGTCACAATTGATAAAGAAGTGAACTTCAATTTCTTCTAGCTTCTTCAATTCGCGAATTCAAATTTAAAGACAAAAAATGCACCAAAAAGTTCACCATTTCTGCAACCAAAATAGACGTTTTCGCCATTCAAAGATGAACGACATCCATCGACTATTATTGCTATATTTTTCACTTTAACCTTTAATGCGAAATCGAAAGTGAAGCTACAGCTTGTATAGCTTTCAACGGATTCAGTCACCTTCCATTGAGGTTGACATTTTCCTCCGTTGCAAATGTTACCGTCTCGTGTCGAATGGCCAAACATTATGAGCCATGCTGACGTTATGAGAAGCGAACGAACTTGAACAATCTTTTTTTATTGTTTGTTTTCTTTTTTGCTTATTTATTCTCCACTTTCTCACCTCATCAATATCATGTACACTGCGGCGAAGATAGCGAACTGTGCCCATTTTGTTTTTCCAATACAGCACAATCATTTTCACCTTTCACGATCGTTCGCACCATCGTCAGCGATACCTCAAAAAAAAAAACAACGAAGCAAAAAACGATATTTGGCAGGGTTGTCCTTTACCCCTTAAATTCAACGAAGAAAATATGAACCGGGCGCACATTACGAAGTGACACGAGCTTTTTAGTAGCACATTAAAAATGGCGTTTTAATTTTGTTTCACTTTCGTGCTTTTTGTTTTCCAGCCAGCTCGTTTTCCAACTCCGTCTAGTGCTCCAAAACTACCAAAGAAAGTGAATGACTGCTCTTTATCGGTTCACCAACGGGCGCGTGGAAGGTGAAAATTTGGTCTCGACCGTTTTTTTTTTTGTTTGGAGGTGAAATAAAACCAATTTACCGTACCGAACTTCAAGAAACGGGTGCCTAATGCTTAGCCTCTTTCTTGGTGCTTCCCTTGTTTTTTGCCCTTCATAGGTATCTCCAGCTGTGCCTCGACGACGGGTGAAGTTTGCGTGCAGTGACCTTCGATTTTTTTGCTGTTCAGCACCTGTCGAAGACAATGTGTATTTTTTTTTATTGCCATTTTCGACAAAAAAAAAACCGATGTGACGACTCGTGAGTACGTTAAAATCATAAGCACATAGCACGAAACACAGCAACAAAAAAGATACCCAAAACAGGTGACGAAATTAAAGTTCAAAGGACACGAAACACGACAAACCATGCTGGCACGTAGCATTAAATCGAGACTAGAAAATAAAACCTGCAAAAGAAATGAAAATCTTTCACACAAAATTATCCAAACTTTTCCCTGCTGTAAACTTTCTCGGTGGTTGCTTCACCCATTCACAGTAGCGAACGAAGGCGACAATTTCCATTTTCGGTCCGATGTCGAATTGGTAGCGTTTGGAGGTTGTTTTTTTTTTATTCAACCATCCAAGACATCCAAAGTGCCATCCATTTTACACCCCTTTTTTCCCACGCCCGGTTTAATCTGTACGGACTATTCCCGCTTCCTAATCACGTTCGCGCTGTTTATCCCTTATGACGCTTATTTCGCTATTGTCGGGCGTTTTTTACCCCTTTGTTCCGACCCTCCCGGTTGGGCTCGGATTGAAGAACCGTTCGAACACGAATTGTACCATATTGTTCGTGGGAAAGGATGTCTTCCATAAAAAGGGCGGCAGGTTGAACTCACCTGAAAAGGAAAGAGCAAAAGGAATAGGCGAAAACACGTATAAATAAAATGTATTGCAAGATGTCGCTACGCAAAAGGCGAAAGAAATGAATGCATATATTATTGAAGGTTAAGATTTTTCTTTATAATTTAAATAATGTTTAAATTTTCATTTTCATTTGTTGGTTTTCCCTTAAAAAATGAGAAACTTTCCTTAACATCTACACATTTTCAGCTTCTTCCTGGTGAACTCATTTTTCCCCATCCAATCGGAGACACATTATCGTTATTGAATGGCATCCTTTAGCAAAAGTCCTTTTCCGCCCGGTTTCACTACCATTTCCAGAAGCATTTACCCTTTGTTTGGCCATCGTTTACGTTGCAAACTGATTGCAATTGCACGTGACAGTATGTAAAATGGTTCGGGCCTGCAACAACAGCAGCGAGTGCAGAAGCGAAAAGGAAGAACCGACTGCAAGGAACAGTTTCTATAGCTCATTTTCTTTCCTTATTGTCATTGTCTTATCGTCGTTGGGCTAGAGATGTGATTGCGTTTTTTCTGATTTTCATTGCCGTAACAGATATTGTACTTGCTATATAACCTAGGAGAAGGTGTGCCTTTTATTGCAAACCTGCGTTTGTTCTGGTCTTGGTGCATTGATTTAAAAGCTTTATAATGTGAAGAACGAAATATCCTTCCCTATCACGTTCAAGCCGTTTACCGCTTTTGCACGAGAAATGTTTACCATTTCCACTGTTCAAATGTTGAGAAATATGTACCATTTAAAAATTATTCTTTATCTTTTTCGGGAAACCATAATGCTTCATTATTTGTGAATGTGGTAAAACCCGATCTCTTCACACGCTTCTTCACTTTTCTTCGCACGAAGCGAAAAAGCGATGAAAAATTAAAACACAATCAAGTGTTGACACTGCCTGTAAACTGTCCAAAACAAAGGCATATTAATAGAAGGAAATAAAAACAATGAGAAAAGGTAATAAAAAAAACTGGACAAATATTTCATTCATCAGATGCGAAGATGCCATTACGGGACGAACGGGCACACAACCAACGGCACGAAGGACACGAAGCGACCAAGGCGATTCTACTTTCCATCTCGCTCTAGTGGCGCCCTATTTAGTGTTCTTCTCTGTTCCAAAGTCCCATTTGTCATCGAAGTTAATCGAGATCGATATTTGCGGGTGTTTGGGTGAAGAAAGCGTTTGTGGAGTGTCTTTTATTTTGCAATTCATCACCTCATCACCATGCTGTGTGGGAAAAGACATCGAACGGGTGTGATTAAATGACTGCAGCACAATTTGTAATTGTTGGGAAATTTTTATAATAATTTGAGCAAATTGAAGTTAATCGCGAATAATAAACGATTTCACAGGAATATATTTTATTAAAATAAGGACTAAATCCCTAACGACGCTAACTCATCCATTGCTCAGTAGCTATACAGTTAAACTTCCTTGAAAATCTTCCGAAAGCCCGGAAATGATTGTCCGCTGTCCTATGCCCTTGTTGACACGGTACTCAAGCTATAAATGGGAGCAAAATCGATTTTACCTACTTTTTTCCCCCGACCGGGTACGGACTATGCAACCGAATTTTGGATGAACTTGACAAAATCCTTAAGCGCCCCATGGCCGTACATCTTTCGAGTGTCCCGGCTGAGTGTCGGTCAGGTTTTTGTGTGACGAAAATGAGTGGCGAACGGGCATAAGGAAAGCTTTATCCAATTTCCGGTCTTACACACCTGTGCCACCGAAACCTTCCCTCCAAGCGGGAGTGCCAGTTTGTTTGCGAGGGCGAGTGTATTGGTGTACTGGAACAGCAATTGTGTCTCAAAAGCTCAGTTGACTTCCAAACAAAAACAGTGAGAAACGGAACGATAATGGTGAGTTTTGCTCTGGAATTTTTGGAATAGACAAGATACGACTGTGGTGAAAAGGCGGGAAAGGTGAGAAATGGGAAAATACCAAAAATATCTCACCCAGTGCGGAACTGTCTGCGAAAGGCCACAAAAGGTGGCCGTGTTTCAGAGTCTGCAGCTGATGGTTCATTTCCGGTGCTTTTTGCTGTTGTTCGGTGAGATTTCTTCCAACCACTCCATACGTTGGATGTAGGAAAATTCGCTGCAAACAGGCATGGAATCGTTCGGCAAAATTGAGAGGAGTCTGGGAATGGGTACGATAATGTTTGTGCCAATGATGGAAATATAATGTAATGCAGATAAAGCTGAAAAGGCACTCTTTGGTGTACTACAGATGGAAGGAAATAAATACCAAATATTGGATGTTTGGTTTAACTCAATTTATTCTGGCTGCTATTGCCGGTTCAATATAATATTTTTGTATGTTAAACATGATTCGTACCACAACTCTTGTGTCACTGAAGGCATGAACTCAGTCCAAAATTGGTCTCAATATTATGCATGTCATGAGAATCCTGTCGGACGAGCTAGTAAAGTTATTTAAAAATTCAAAGAGTGTACTGGACATATATTCAAGAAATCTTGGCCAAAATATGAGAACTTCTTCTATTAAAGCTTACAGAATGTTTAACCAACTCTGGTTATCATTTGATCCTTTATGTCTTAATTCTAGCCAATCAAATGCTCATGTTCTGATTTACGGTTGGTATAATGGATTAGATTAAAGAACTTTCATTTCTTGAATACCTTGGAGTGAAAAATTGGTTCTAGTCTTTTAAAACTTTGGGTACTTGCCGGTTATTTCTCACTTGAGTTCAAACTTAAACCAAATTTTTTTAAGATAAATCGGCAAGACTTCAAGTTCTTAAAAATAGATATAGAGCAAAGCCCAAAGATCAACCCTATTATTCCACACTTTCCAAAAATAAAGCAGTCCTAACATGATGTTTGATTTTTCGTGTTAGATTCTCGAAGGCAAAACTGACCCAAAAACCTTCGAACTGAAGCGAACTAACAGGAAAAAACTCAAAACTAAACCCCCTCAACAACCTCACTAAAACTGCTCAATCGTGTGATTACCGGAATCGTAGTGCGTAGTAGTGGTTGATTTCCTTGATTAGGAAATAAGAAAATGGACCCGACCCGCTGGCCGAAATTTGCTGTGTATGCGTATACGTCCTTTCCGGTGCACAGGGAAAATTGGCATCGCCAAGAAGAGCGTACCAGGTTGTATCACCTAAGCAAAAGGTGAAAGAAATTGGATTTGAATGTGAAATTCGATTTCCGGGAGGGCACAACCGGATCGCAGGTAGAATGGGAGCAGAAATTGCACCAAAAAAAAGAAGCAAATCCGGTGACACCCGATCACTGTTTGGGACGGTTGCAGCTTTTTTTTTTGCTTTGGTTTTTCAACCTCGGCAAACACATCACTGTGCTCGGCCATTGATTTTCTTTTCACGATGCGAATCGATTCGAGTATTGGTCGTGAGGAGTGCTTGCTGGCTGACGCACCTTTTCCGGTGTGGCCATGCAGAATGGAAGGTGTTAATACGGATGCGGTATTCTTTCATGGGGGTTTGGGATGAGGTTTGCAAAGAAGAAGAAGAAGAAGAATAATAAGAAACTCCTTTCCCCCCAAAAAAGTCATAACTTTCAGGCCTTTTGCTCGTGATACAGATAGAGCGAATGGACGCTGTGGGTGAAGTGTGGGTCGAAATAAAATGAAGTTAAGAAAACCGTCACCCAGTGGGCCCCCAGTGGGTGAATTCTCCCGGATACCAGGCAAAAAAAGGGTAGTGCGTGCAAAACAAACGGGCCAAACCGGGACGATAAAACGCTGATTGAACCGATCGGAACGGGCCAAGATTAGGATCATTTTTCTTTCCACGATTCATGGTTGGGTTGCTTGGTAGAGTTTTGTTTCTTCTTCCTTTCCTGTTCGACCTATTATTTGAACAAAAAAATGAGGGCAAAAAATGAAGAAGAAAAAACACCAACACCCAATCGAAGATGACTGTGTTTTTCCGTTTCATCGCATTTTTCACCACCTTCGCTTTTCCGGTTCTTGTTCAGTTTTTCCCCTGAAGAAAGGTGGAAAAATCGTACAAAAAAGGCAGCGACCCGCGAAGAGGAAAAGCTTCCTCGAGGCATTTCCGCCGGCAGAAAGCTTACCCACATCCCGAACTTCCCTTGGAGAACGTCCTTTGGGAGCAAATCTTGCCTGCGAAGCTTTTTTCCTCCTTTGCCTCCTTTAAATGACCTTGAGCTTAAGGTTCAGTTCCGGAGGAAGGAAAACACAAGATAAAATAATGATCGAAAATGAGGAAAAGAAAAGGCTAAGCGGTGTGTAAAGGTTACTAATTTCGTCAGACGTTTTCAATGAAGGTTACGGTTGATTTAATTTTGTGGTCCCAAAAGACAGTACATTAATCGGTTGTTAAAATGGTTAGTCCATTAAAATCATAAAAATAATCAATATGATAAATAATTAAAATTAAAAAAATTAAAGTCGTAGACCACTTCTCTACGTTAAGGATGAAATGAGCTTCAAACTAAAAAATTAATTACGTAATATAATGAATACCCTTGAGCTTAGTTGTCTCAATCCACCTTTCGAAACT
The DNA here is from genome assembly GCA_018908115.1 of Anopheles rivulorum. Taxonomy (NCBI): domain Eukaryota; kingdom Metazoa; phylum Arthropoda; class Insecta; order Diptera; family Culicidae; genus Anopheles; species Anopheles rivulorum. The sequence goes on from STHB01000010.1 coordinate 20,537,028, forward strand.
TTATTGGTGTTGCTACTGGTCGAGAAGGTAAAAATAAAATTAAAACATCTACTTTATCATCTGTATGTTTTCAAACCGCTAAACTTTCCCACTCCCAACTCGGTCGCATTTGAACCTGCCGTAATGAATTGTTGGCCGGATCGCAATTAGTCCTCCTTCATAAAACTTCTCGCACGATCTTCCAGTGCCAATCGTTCCAACTTTCTTGCCAGAGGATTGCTACCAACGGGTACAATAATTGACGCGAAGCACGCTGTTGAAGATTTTAATGCTTCACCTTAACCCGTGTCGCCGTGTGCATTCGATATTGGGGGTGTACCCTTTTGATTTTCCGGTACAAAATCATCGAACGAAAAAGCTCCCTCGCTCGGTTATCCGACGCACACTCGAGAAGTTGAATGAAAGTATAAACGAAATAAAATAATGGCACACTGATGGTTGCTGGTATGGGGCAAACCAAATGGACGATCACCCACTTTGGGGGTAGAAAAGCGGAGATACAGAGTGGCGAACACGAAAAATAAAACCACCTAGCCCCCATTTTACTTTACCTTTCCCTCCCACCTCTCCGTACACCTCTCACACCGCCAGGGTAGGCGGTTTTGTGTCCATGGGCAGCAGCCCGAACAAGCGTAGCTTCCAATCGGTACCACACACCGACGACGAGCAAGCATCCGGATGGGAACCCGAATTTTCCGCGTGTTTTTCCTGCCCCAAAATTGCCCCGGTAAAAATAAACTCCGAAATGGATTTTCGTGCGCTAGGTGAGTGAAGTGTGTGAATTCGCTGGATAAGACATAAGACCGTGCTGGGAAAAATCCACCTCCCCCCCCCAAAACGTAACGGGGTGGCGGGTACTGCTGGGTGCCGCACGCTTGCATTACATTTCCTCGGGAAATGGCAAATTTTCCGCAAAAAGCACTTTCCGATGGTGTGTGCATATTTTTCCCTCCCACCGTGTGTGTGTATGTGTGCACGCCGGAAAACTTTACCTTTATTTGTGTGTGTGTGTGTGTGTGCGTGCATGTGTTTTGCAGGAAAATTGAGAGCTTTTTCCTCGGATGGTACATACGTACACCACCGAAACGCAATGGAGGTTTTTTGGGGAAATTAAATTGTTGATTTTACGAACGAGTATCGCATTCGAGTGCTGGTGCTTCATTTTTTTTTCGTTGCTGCGTATTCAGAGAGGGGTAGGGGGTCTAACGTAAGAACCTCGTCGTGTCTATCTTTTTGCATGGTATTTTTGCTGTGTTTTTTTGCTAGCTTGTTTTTCTCGCTTCCTGGCAAACCCCATTCAATGTGTGCAATGCATCTAAAGACCCAGAGAAAAGAAGGGTCTCTCCACAAGCACCCTGCTCTGCTCGAATTTAAATGGTGTGATTTTCACCATTTATTAGGATATTATTACGAGCCGGTTTGGTACGTTGAAGGCAAGGAAAAAGCTCCCGTAGAAGGTAGATTGCACGAACCTCGAACCAACTGCGTGGCGAAGAAAAATCCTATTATGGGCGACAAGAGACGGTTTGTTTTCTAATTTTCTCCTTCACCATGCCCATGATCAGATTTGCCTGCAGATGGGCATATAAAGAAGGCTGAAAGACGATTTTAATCAGCAACGTTCGAGAATTGGTCCGCTGGTTTGGTGGGGTACGCTTTTTTGGGTAATATTCTTCCCATCTTTACGATCCGGGCCTAGCAAAACGAAAACCATTCCCGGTGTATCCGGCGATTGCTGGAGGTCACTGAACTAACCGAATCGTCGGATGATTTGCTGGTCCATCTCTAGCTAACGGGAACAGCACCGTGTCCTTCGATTAATGCTCGAGCACGTACATCACCTTCAACGGCTGAAACCTCGCGCTGCGAACAATCGACTTTAATTCAATTGGAAACACCAGCCTCTCGACGGTAGGTCAGGTTGGGAAGCCCAGGTGAGAGATGTTGCCGGAGACGGATGGGCACCAGGGGCACTAGAAAACGGCAATATCCGAGTGGGCAGCAGGCTGAACAGCACTTGATATAATTCTCCCATCCAGGGTTTTGCTTCTAGGTCGCACCCAAAGGTGACCGACTGTCCATCGACGGTTTTGTGTAGCTACGCGTCCGAGGGCTTAGCAGCTCTCGGTGGAGCTTAAGCAGCCTTCTGGGCTGAAGTAGTAGGGCTGCCTTGTACACCCGTACATGGAACGGTGCGGGCCACCTTGCACCGGTTTTTGGTAGTTGCGGAACAACTCCACTCGAGCTAGAAGACCACTTGACTTGACTCTTTCCTCCATGCGCCAGTGTTCTCCGACGGTATGCTACTATATCCTTCTTTACCATCCACAACCACAAAGCATCATGTTTGCGATGGTGTAAAGCTCCCAAAAACAGGCTTCAAAGCTAAACAAACACACCGGCGTAGCGGTGAAAATGTTGTAATCCGCTCTCCGATGGTTGAAAGCGGACGAAGAACACGGACAGGAACTCATTTTTGGTCAATTATGCAAAATAAGTTAAAGAATAGAACTTATAAACCCGTTTGCTCCGTCGTAAGTAGACAGCTGTCAAAAGATGATCACTACTAGCTGGCCTGTGGCGCCATCTGTTGGGAAATACTGGTAGCATTAATATGCGCTAAACTGCTGTTAATTAATTATGAGTTTGATGTATTCACAATTCGCAGTAGACGTTTCAAATGGAGAAGTTTGTAGCTACAAATAGCAAAGCTTAATTTAATTTACTTTGTTGCCATGGTACATTCATTAGCAACAACTTTTCATCAAGCTTAACTGTTATCGATAACGGCGAGCACAAATGTGTTTTTGCACCAGTAGAATCCAACAAGAGCCAGAAAAGTATGAATGCCCTAACAAAGAGACACATATTGCTCAACTAGATCATTTAAAATGATCATTTCTAGGAAGAAAAAGGAAGAGAAAAGCAAGCACCATCCACAAATGGAAGCATCAGACGAGCCCAAAACATTTCTAAATTCCTTTTTCCGATTTAATTCAAACAACAACGAAACACCAACGGAACAAGCAAAAAACGGTATGTTTTGAAGCAGCCATTCCCGGCAAAAACCATCCGCATACACGAAGAACTTAACGAATGAACACACGCACACACACGTACGCCATGTTTGGCTCCGATATGAAATGAGGAAAATTAATTTTTCAGATCTCTAATTCGAACGGAGAAGTGGGCCCAGGGTACGAAACGAAGGACACCCAGGGAAAAATAGAACAGAAACAAAATGTTTGGAAAGCCACTTAAGGAGGAAGTTGATCAACGTCGGTCGGAGTTTTTCTCATCGGCTCGTCGAGTGCAGACGGTCGACGAGAGAGAGAGAGAGAGTGAAAAACAGACATGCGGAAAATGGAAGGATAAAGTCGACCGAGTGTGTGTGTTTTAATGTTGTGTGCTGCACTAAAGATGTTATTTCTGTGTGGTTTTTACTGCTCAACCAGAGACCTGGCCTCCCTGGTCTGTGAGGGGCCTTCCGGGCAGCGGGGTCTGTTCACTCTATCCATACGGCACGACACAAAACACGACGACTTCTGATGTTGTTCTATGTGTTCTAGCTGCTTTTTTTCTCCCGTTTGGTGTGGAAGTCTATTTCCTACCCAATATTTCATAAGACAAAACGAGTAGGACTTCTTGGAATCTGGTCGTTTTGTGTTGATGGAACATGGGAGTACAATTAACAAGCTTGCTATCGGACCCCGGCAAGTGGTGATGAAAAGTGGTTCTGAAGTACAAAGACATGGTCTGCATGGACTTTTCCTTTTGCAGTGACTTGAAAATGTTTGGAAAATGTGTCTGTTTTTCGGTAAAAAAATGCTAGTGACATCTTCAACTCGCCATACGAAAAGATCAAGTTATTTTAAAGGAAAAAACTCATTCTTCCGTTCAAAACCGTCGATTCGATTTGAATATTTGATATACCCCTTGGAATTACCATTAGAACAAGCAGGCCGGGTTATGCAGCAGTTACCCTGGAACTTTGAGCGCACGTTTTAAATCTTCACTTTTATCCCTGCCAGAGCTGGATCTGAAATCCCCAGCGCTATCGTAAACCAAACCGTCAGCGATTGAGAGCTGGATCCTTACGGAAAAAGGGATATTCCACCTTCAAGCTCATGCGAGGAACTCCGTGGAGTGATATTTCAGTCACCACCAGGGGAGTCATATACGGGAGATTCTACGAGGTGTAAAATCAATAACCCTGTGGTACCCCCGGTGGTACATCACAGAACGCCCACCAGTAACCATTTGGTGCACCCTTGCTCGGTACGGTAGTGCATCGCAATTGCAACACACCAGTGAACTGCAACACATGCTTTGACGCTGGGTGCATTTGAGCTGCAGTTACCGCGTGCACGGTTGCTCACGGATGCGGTGGCGATGCATTGAGGAATGCTTCTCCGTCAGTCATTTCTCACCTTCACTGAAAGGTGGGCTGTTTGGCAAATGGCTGCGCATGATGGCTGATGGCCTTGCTGTGGATGGTTTCGGAACAGTGGGCCTTATTCATAGATTTGGTTGAAATATTTCACTAGAATAGACGGAGGCTTTTGTCCAAATAGAAGAGGACATAAGAATTTGGTAGGAATTGCTTTTCTTTGTCTCATTGAAATGTATACATTTTTAAGCCATATACAAAAAGTTTCATAAAGTTCATAACTTATTCTACGATGCAAACAAACTCTAGAACAACGCGTTTCCATTGTGCTGCTTAATAGTGGCACTTAGAGCAAACCCGGGCTCATCGTTACCGTTCCCAACCGTTCCCAACATTGAAGTAGCGAAGATGCTCCGCACGCTAACGTGTCCATCGTGGCATGTGCTTTACCTTCGCACACGTTGTGCAGCTTATACCGGTTTGCAAAAAGGTGCAAAGATCACTCTCGCCCAGTGCACAGCAGCAGTGCCGCTTGCCCAGGTTTGCCGGTAACATAAATCGATCAGGTTTAATTGATCCCCGGTGAAACATTTGAATGATTCACACACGGTGTGCAGCGTGCGAACGGATAAAGATGTTGCCCCCCATACCGTTTTGCGAGTGGATTACGAACGAGATTCTGGTGCAAAGTGGGCAATAAAATCATTCCGCCCGTACCTTACAAAATTCCAGACATTTTATGGCCGGTAGAGCGGCTGTAAAGTAATAGCGGCTCAGGCAATGGGAAGGGAACATGTTTCACCGGTGGACGAGAGCAGCACGGACAGTTGGGTAGGAAGGTGTGGTTTATCTAAGAAGTCAACTGCCTACTGATGTAGGTCACAGCGTAACCCAACGGCATCCGGGGACAGTTTAGAAGTCGGTTCGCTTCGGCGAAAATGCTTTGCGAAAAGCTCCACCATTGATGAGGATGACTTCTACGTCTTGGACAAGACAGCCAAGTACGTTATCAGCACGTGAGTCAGCTTCCCGGTGCGTGACAAAGGCATTCGACATTCCGACATCTTGCTGTCATGTATGCGGATCCCAAAACAACCAATGTTTGACATTTCCCGAGGAGCATCAAATTGTTTATATCGGACGTTATCGGATGGGCGATAAGTAAAGCACGCTTTCCTGGGTTCTAATCTACGTTCCTAGAAAGCGCCCAGCCAAGGACAGTGGTATCTGTTGGTTCCATGGTTCCAGCTTTATGGTCTTTGTCCGAGCGTGTGACAATCAACAGCTACGGTCCGAAGACCCAGCCGAAAAAGGACCACCGAAGAAGAGAAGTTCCAATCTTTCAGCTGGAAGGCAAAACCGGGCACCGAAGCACCGAATCATTGAAGAGTGTCCTGAGAGTGCCCAAGAATCCGGCTACTCGAGGCTAATGCTTGTTTGATGTATTGACATTTGATAATATTTTCGTTCCGTACAGAGCGGGCAGCAAACGGTAAGAAGGTTTGCTTGAAGTGGCCTATCGGCGAAGGTTCTCGGAGGTCGCCACGGCGAACCTAGGGGGCGAAACTACTTCCGACGAACGCAGGGAAAGGTGGTCTCAAGTGTCCGTGTGTTTATCTTTTATTCCTCTTTCCGCTGCTGGTTCTGACTGCGAGGTGCCAGCTTTTGCCTTGGTGCCTCTGTCACTATGTACCTACTCATGTCTATCATCACCGTCCACATACCCTGAGGAGTAGGAGCGAAAGCGAAAAAAAGGCAAAACAAAAACCTTCCCGATTGGTTGTAAAAACCAATAAAACGTGACTTTTTCGTAGATAATTTTTTTCTTTGGATGAGTGGTTCCCTCGGAGTTTCCCTTCTCCCTGTCGCCTGTCCGCGTTATCCAGCCAGCTTAAAATCCAGCGGTACATGCACGCGGCAGGATCTTGTCCCGGTCTCAGGTCTCTGCGCGGTGCTGTGTGGTGTCGAAAGATTTCGGTTGTAGTTGTACTTTGTCTCTTCGGACACGGGGTGCGTTTGCATTGTTGACTATCTTTTTCCATTTCTGGTTTGGATGACGGTCCCGTTCCGACACCAGACCTCCGCTCCATTCAACTGCGACCACATATGGTTCTTGTTATGAACGCTCAACGTTTCAAATGCCGCTCATGTGCCGCATAAGCGAGTCCGACTGCATAATGTACCGACAGTACATTCAAACGGGCTGTTCGGGGTCTGAATATATGCAGCAACCTTAAGGTTTTTTTTCGGGAAAAGCACGAAGCCGTTGGACAGAATGGGTGAACGAGTTTTTGGTTCTGCTTTGACTTCACCGTAAGACCATAAGAAGCGCCAACGAAACACCAAAAACCATCGAACGGAAAATCACTTATGGATGACGGGACCCGAGATTAACGCGTTCCTCCTGTTCAGCCTTGGCCTACGTCCTCTCGTACGTCTCGTCAAGGGTGGAAAACAATTTTAAAAAGGAAAAAACAATACAAAACCCCACAACAAACCGGGAGCGTGTTCTCCTGCCGGTCTTTGCCAGGGCCGCACCCGGCGACATGTTTGCCGTAAGTGTTCCATAGCAGCCCACAGCGCAGCAGAACAACACCAGCACTAATTGTTTCATGTGAAAGGAAGTGCAGCAGCACTTGGACTCGCTCTAGAGTGATTTGTCGAATATCTGGTAGTCATGAGAAATTTGTCTTAACGGAGTCTTGTGTGTCTTTGCCGCACAAACAGGGTTAATAATGGGAAAACCTGGTGAAGTGATTGAGAATGTTGGACATCCATTTGTGGCCCGTTGACTGGGAGTGTTGGTTCCCAGGAGAAAATTAAGCGTAAAGCAATATTGTTCCGCTCAATGTGTTAAGCGTCACTTCAGAAGACGAGTTCCGAAATCGGGAAGTGCATACAGACGATCGATCATGTGCGATCGGAAGGAAATGGTTTTGGTTTTAACATTTCTAGACCGAAAGATCAACGTTTTGCTGTATTTAATCTACAGTAAGAAGAGTTTGATACCATATGAAACTAAATTTTGAGTAATTTGATCATAAAATCCATCAAAGTTACAGAAATTTCAACAAACCCAACAGCAGCCACATGAGAAAATGCATCTTTCACAGCAAAAGCGTAATAATTCATTCACTGCATGCTTACACTTGGGAAGGAATTATTTTTCCAGCTGTACATTCTCCACGTACGCAGCTTCAATCTGGAGCTCATAAATCCTTTGCATGGCTCACAATATTGACTCAAAATGCACGCTTATTGTTTGCACTACAATCTCGTCTTACAGCCTTTTCCAGCCAGGTTTCGGTTGACTGTTGCGGCCTAATCTCTGCCGCCATAATCGCATCTGCGGACTTGAGCGTTGCAGTTGCGTGGGTAAATGTTATTTTAGGATGAAAGTACACGACCGAGCGAGCGGTCGTTTCCGTTCGAGAACGTACCGCCTGCTGGCAGGAAGTAAGCGAACCGTGCTGTGGGTGATGGTTGCTATGGTAAGAGTTTACTTCTGTGACAGTTTTGAGAGAATTTTTGAGAATATTGTTTAATTGCTATAACTTTGGTATTTTCAGTGGTAGTTTCCAGGATAAGAGTTCATTTCTGGGATGGATTTTATCGAATTTCTATTTCTAATGTTTATTTTTATTGCCGTCATTTCAGATTAAACAGAACTAAGAAAGAGAAATTTAAAATCTGTAGTTTAAATATGAAATTAAGATTTTCGAAAATTATATTACCATGGATGACGTGTCTTTCAACACTTCTTCTTAAAAATAAATTAACAACAGTACGACGCTAAAACGGAACCAATGATCACCGTAGCAGCGAAAAGCACAGCGCCAGGAACGGAACGGTCCGCAAGACCCAGAAATCCAAGGAATTGATCGTGTGCAACTTCCCAGTACACGAACATGCGCAGCATAAGTGGGCGTCAATGTTTGACCCACGGGATGCAAAACAAACGTACCAAAATCGAACGAATGCCACCCCGTACCCCCAGTGCCACTCAACCGGCTGTCTCTCCAGAGCCATCACCATCCGGTCGAGCATTAATTTATTCAAAACGAACAAACGAATAAATGAACGAAATGATGATCATTTCGCGAGGGCACGAGAATTGCTTACGGGCGGTATGGACCCCATGTGGCCCCCGGTCTGGGTACTGTTTCTGCCGTACCGACTCGTCACGTTGGCTGTATGCCTACGCCTACGTACGATCCCTGGTAGGGATGCGGGTTCTGCGTTACTTTTCCCGCTGGAGTAATATTAAAAAAAAACAAACCGGTATGCGCCAGAGCAAATCGAAAATTACATGACCATTCGCGCACGGTTTTGCACGGTTGCACAGTGTCGAGGCAGCCGAGAGTGTGCGAGGGATTGGACCGAACGGGCAAAAAAACAACAAAAACAACACGGAACCCCGGGATCTTTAGGTCGCCGGCGCAAGACACCAACAACGCCAAATCGCGGGATGCGAAATGCGCCGGCGCTGGCCTTACCCGTCAACAGAGTCCCCATATGGGATGTGTGTGTGTATGTGGGTTATATTCCAAAACTCCAAAGGGAACCTCGAATTGCCAACAATCGTATGGTGAGCATGGTAACGGAAGAGGCAAGCTCAATTGCGAACCAAACAGAGAATGCAAACAGAAAATAATTGCAATTATGGTAGTGGTTCTTCGCCATTCTGTCACGGTCCTTTAGCGCTTGGGTTCCAAGTTTCGTTTTGGGGAGAGTTCTTTTATCTTTTAAGCATTTAAAAGATGTTATGTAGAGACGTTCTTAGACAGCAATATTCAATATATTTAAACAGGGAAAAGAAAGATGATAAATGTTTGAGTAAAGTGTAATATAAATATAATAAAGAAAAATATTATTTATTTTTATCTAATACAGCAGCCAATTTTAGGCGAGTCATGATTGTTAATTATGAGCCAGTTTCAAAATCTTGTGTAGCACTGCGTTTTATGAATCATTTGAGAAGAATTATTCGAATTATGAATCGTTCCTTGAAGAAAAATGAATATCTGAGAATTCAAGAATTTTTCGGCAATTTTGAAACATGAATGGATCTTGAATCTTTTTGGAGTCATGAATCTTCGTTATAAAGAATCAGAATCATTGTTCCGATTTAAAGGTTCATTCTGGTTCATGATTCTTTAGCAGATTCATTCCAAGCTGATCCTTTGCCGTTTCTTGTTGTGTTGCAAAACTGTGTACTGAGTGAGGACCTTGGGGCAAGAATATCAGATTTGTGAGATGATTCCATTGCAATAATAACACGAATTATGATTTTTTTCAAGAATTTTTAATATTTTGAATTTGATTGTCCATTCAACTCTTTCTAATTGATGATTCTTTTCGTTAAATGATGTTTTGCATCGCAATTCACAATAAACTAACAAGTCTAAATACAATTCCAACCTTCGTTTCACACAATTATTTCATGTAAATCATTCCCTAAACGAGACATTCATTTCACTTCTATATGTAGAAATTCGTCTAATTAAACCCCCGGGGACGGGATCGAATCGCTTTCAATTCGCACGGTGTGCCGATTTCTACAGGACATGGAACCGTCTGTTTTTTTCCCTTTTGAATTTCTACATTCAAACACTTACCCGGTTCCTTACCGGTTCGTCGATTTGGCAACGTTTGATCTCGCAGCATCCAGCAGCGTCGAAACATCGTTACGGAAATCGGAAACACATCAAAAACCACGCGAACAGCCGAGCAATGGCTTTTCCGCCGACTGCACGGCAAAGGACTGCCAAGCGCGCAGTAAGGAATCTTGTTTTAATTAGTTTAAAAATGTTTCTTTTTTTTCACTCAAATGGTCTCGACCGTCCGATTGGTTTGCTGGTTGCCATGTTTTTTTTTTTTGTTGTGTTTCGATCCGATTTGGTTGCTCTTCGTTTGGGATCGGGGGAAAAAAATTGCATATCTGTGTGCCCATTTTGCACTTCTTTCTAACGAACTAATGTGCTCGGGCAGAGAGCACAACACACGAGTCGTTTGGTTGGCAGGCAAAAAAAAAGCCTCCCGAAGCTCGATCCACTGCAGTGCGGTGCGATCAGTTCGCAAAGGAATGCAAAAGTTATGCACGCGATGTTTGGCCGTGCTTAGCGGCTGCGTTCTTATATCACCAGATTTCGGGCGACACGATCATTCCGGGGACGCTGTTTTGCCGCCTGTCTCCCGGCGTGCCAAACTTGGATTTACTGCCAAGATTGCATAAACAAACAAATTTGTTACATTTCTTTACGGCCGAGCTGCTTCGGGCGAGCGAATGCGCTCCGGTTTTGATGAGCGCTTGAGCGGCACTCGTGCAAAATCGTGCGTTACATTTCGCCTTCGCCTTCGCCGGCAGTTGAAATGTTATTAACACAGAGTCGCGCTCGCGTCCTGAAGAAAAATGGCCTGCAGGACAGACTTGTGTGTTTTGGGGCTATTTTTTCTTTTCGTTGCTGCTTTTGCTTACCCAAAAAAGGAGTGATAAAAGATGCTTCACGGTCAGTAAATGACCAAACAAGCGTAAAGGATCGATTTTTCATTTGCTTCCCGCATGCAGCCGCTTCTCGCCGCGCCTGCTGTCACGAAAGCGATGCGTTAAGGTGACATTTTTGGCACAATTTTTGGGGCGTGAAATGGTCGCGTCGTAAAATCGTACGTCTGTGCGCATCGATCGTGTCCGGAACGAAAGGACAATTTAGGGCTCGCCGAATCAACGCATTTGAGCAGCACGATTTGGCGTGTTGTTTGTTTAGTTTTGTTTGGTCCAAATATCGATGGAGGTGTCTTTACTTTACGATCACCTCACTGTCGACCGTGCAGAGGTGGAGAAAATGTTACATGACTGCAAATTAAGAAACAGAACCGAATGCGATGAAGGGACGCGGCAAGTTTGGTTCGGAACAGAAACGTGGACGACTTTGTGGACAATGTTTTTGTTCTGTACCGATTGCAACGGTTTGATTGGGTTGTTTCACATGGCATCGGGCAGGAACCATCAGTGGAAACAGAAAGGATGTTACCTTGCGCTTGAAACGGGTTAAGGAAGCGATACTTTATATGCAGAAGAAGGCGTTCATGGGCATTTGGTTCGGAAGAATCGAACACAAACTTTCTGTTCGCTTAGGAAAGCTATAATTTGCTTCGATGTATTATTTTATCAGTGCTGTACTTGTTATTACAGTGCTTCACAACCACATTTAGACACTTAGAACTTATTATAGTTTATTTTTGTTAGATTTATATGAAGTGCATTAATAGCTTAGCTATTAATATATAAATCATCTTGGAAACATCAAGACGGTAGAATAAAAGTTGATATCGAAATTCCATTATTGAACCAGATAATAGAGAACTTTAAGTGTCACGATCATATAAAAAAAAACTTTAAATAGCCGTAACAATTATTATTTAAATTAACATAATAATTTCTCTTTCTTGAAAATCTTTGTCTTACACAAAGTGAATAAAATGATGAATTAATCACAACTGTTTTGCAATTTAACTTCATTCATTAGTGTTAAAGAACCATTTTTTCTCGAAGTTCCATGAACAAAGGAATCAAAAACAAATCAAATTTTTAATACAGGCATTTGGGGCACTGTTAATTTGACAGGTCGCAAAATTCAAAATCATTTATGGGACATTACCAAAGTTATTTTTATTCATCATAGAGCAACATTTCTTAGAAATTCACGAGATTTTTATAATTTCTATTTACAATTTATGGATTATAGAATACGAAGGAAGTAATTTAAATGATTTACGATAATATCAAGCTAATGTAAGCAAATAAATTCTCTTCCAGTATCACTCTACCGTGCTAAACGCTCTACCATCGCGGTCCTAAACAAGATCCACTTACGATCAATGCATCGCATGTCAAACTCAGCACATTGAGCACACGTTCCAACGTATTTAAATCGCCCAGATCGGCAACAAACACTATGAATCACAAGCATCTCTCATGCGCTATATGTTGTGCGCTTGGTTGGTACCACCCAAGCCATACCTTACGCCACGTGAAAGGTGACCATCGTTCCGTGCGACCGAGTGGGAAAAGTCATGTGGGACACGTTGCATGTTCACCACTTTTTGAGAAGAAAATAGCTGATCGATCATTACGCTGCACAGCGGTGCAGTTTCGCGGAAGGAGTATGTTATGATAAGGGATGACCACCTTTGTCTGTGTGTGTGTGTGAGTGTTTGTTTTCTTTGTTTTATTCACACCGTACCAAGGGTATGTTTTTTGACCGGCGAAGCTAACGATGGCGCACTTTACCGTGGATGATGCGTTTTCATGAGTTTTCATCATAAGTCTTCGATCTGTTGCTGCACCGTTTCGCAGTGGGCAAGATGATTCTTATTTCAGCTTGGCATATCCGTTCTACGGTTGGTCGTTTTTCGTTTTTCTCCTTTGCGTGTTGGGAGACAACGAGTTTAAAACAATACGCTTCCCTGTCAAAAAAAAAATTTCGTACTTTGCTGGGCGAAGGATTCCCTTTTCCGGGGGTGGACACAGGACACCCGACACAAAGCAAACAAAACGATATATTCAAATTTATGCTCACGCATCTGCATAATTTCTCGACCGCATGTGTTTGTGTGGCTGCCTTCATTCCCGGTCGGATCGCACACGGGCCGTGGAAGGCTGGTTGTGATCGGATTTATTTATTGGCATGACAAATGCAAACCGAACGAGATGGGAAGAGTGGAGTGTGTGGATGCTGGCAGGATGTGCGAACCGAGGTCCGGTACCCACCATTCCGTTCGGTTCGCTTGTTCGCTTGCCCCACAAAAAAAAAACGGAAGCGTGAGGTGGCGGCCAATTAATGAAGTAAATAAAAACGCAAAAATCTGCTTCGCATTTGCGAAGTATTCATTTTTTTTTTCAATATGTGCCTGCACTGTGCCAATTGTACGGAAGGATTCCATTACTCGTGAAGTGATATTGTGCGATTGTGGCACGGGTCTCTGCCCTGTGTGCACCTTTTTGTGTTGTTGTATTTTCCGCTTCCACTTAATTTAAAGGCTCGGTGTGTTTGCGCTGGAAATATGATTCCCACCATCGATCGGGTGTTAATGAACGGTAGACCGGGTGTCGAACACCGGGCCAGGACAATTGCATTAATCCGTAGCTAATGAGATTGGGTTCCGGGGAGGGACGATGATTTATGGTCGTGTGGAATGAGTCAGCGTTCAGCGGTGCAGAATTGGTTGCGTAGGATGTGTCTCACCAGCACGGAGGCGTATGTGAAATTCCGAACCAGAAAAAGGAACCGAACCGAGGCCGGATCGATTGGCAAAAAAAAAAAAAACAAAAACCGGAATGTACGTGTTGTTCCCGGATTGTGAAGTAACTCACCCATTCGTGTGCAATATTTCACGTGTGATCGCAAAGTTGCGCCCGGTTGGATGATCCGTTTTTTCACAACGTCCACCCGATCCCCGGGATGACGGATGGCGTGGATTGTGTTACTTTGAAGTCTTACGCCGTCCGGCAAAGAAGCGAATCGCTCGCCGGATGAATCGCCCACCACCAACAAAATAAAACGTGTCAATAATCTGGTGGCATTTCGAAGGTAAGTCATAAACGTTCCGCGTACGAGAAGATCAAAGTCATGGTTCAAAGTCAGCGTGGTAATTAAACGGCGAACGGCGAAGAATTAGTTCATTACCTTGATGACTGCTTGCAGTGCGGAATGCCGCGGTTGGAGATTGTGCCGCGATTATAAACTGCATCATCACCTGAAGGTATTAAGGAGTGATTTTTTGGAGCGAACAGTATATGACGCATGAAATACCCGATTTTAATGGACGGGCAAAGGTTGTTCTCAAAAAAATATAATATGAAATAATTCAATATAATGTTCATTTAATGAAGAATGCACAGTCAGTGTCTTGGAGAAATAAATTCGATTCTCAAAGTCAGTGTCTCAAAGTCAGAGTTTCAGCGGCCGAATTTCAAGGGCTCTCTAATATCTGGTTCAAAACGACTTATTAAACCAGCAAACCTGGATGTTACAGATAATCAAGTAGATATTTATGATTGTACAAAATAACTTTTTACTTGGATCAGCACCAAGAGTTGTTAAAAGATCTTGAAATTTGAAGAATAACTAAACGCAATTAATTTTATTTGAATGTACTGTAAGTTGGAGATGAAAACTTGCCTTTAAATATGATCCTTTGCAGCATATTCTTAATTTATTTAATTTATGTATTAAAAATATATTTTGAGTTATCTATTTTATCCAATAAAATTTCAATGTCCTTCTAAGAACAAAGTCAATTTTATTGGCGCGATTTGCACTTAATTGGCATGAACAATAATCGGCCATTTTCTCACAACTTTTGTCCATATCCGCAAATGACAAATTCCGCTACGAGCACCAAACCAATGAAACCAGAGAACCTTTCGCAATCCAGCGAAGTTAACCAACCGAATGGTTTGCCCTTTTCACAGCTCATTCGAATCAATCTTAATGTTCGACACCATCAGTCAACACCTTTAATGAATCCTCGCACCGTACACACTAACTGCCAAACTGCCTCACGATGCACGCTAACGACGTGCCTAAACGAATCGAAATATTATGCACCTCCTAAACGGCTAATTCTGAGCTGGGAACGGCGGGCCGATGGGTTGACGCCGAGTTAACGTGTAGCTGGCACGGAAACAGCCCGTTGGGGCTACCGGGTAATGTCGGCTCCAATTTCAGCATTTCGCTGTCGGCAAGGCATCTCGTGCTCACTGCTCCGGCAATCGATTTCTTATGCATCTGCGGTGCGGAGTGACATCGTAAAGTTGTGCCCCGTCGAGGTGCTCAGTGGGTTTTGTTTGTTGGAGTCGTGTCCGGAGGCAACATTTTAAGCATCGATCTTTGGGGACGATCGGATTGGAAGATGGGCACAGAAGAGGCGAGAAGAAGTGCTCACGAAGCCTCAGAACTGAAGCCATCAAGGTGCTTGGAACAGTGTGGAGGCCAAGTCATCCGACAAAGTGGTCTTCCAACTCCCAAAACCCGGTCTCCAAGAGACGCACCAAAACATTCGTCCAGACATTTGGAATCTCGCCCCAAAGCGAAAAGAACCAAGAAAACAGGAAGAAGGAAAACGCTACCCAAGAAAGTGGGAAGTAAGACGCGAGAACGCGACGCGGTTCTTAACTTGTGCAGGCGTGTATATGCATGTGTTGCTGGTCAGCTGTGTGGCGTCTAGCGTTCAATTCTTCACGAGAAGCCCTCCAAAAAACAAGAACGTGCTCCACTCTCTCTCTCTCTCTCGTCCAAAGTGACCTGCCCGAAATAAGCGTCAAGTGACTCCACCTCAGCTCCCGGGATGGCCACTAAAAGCGAAATGCACAATAATAAGGATAATCTTTAATTTATAAACCTAAGCCAAATGAGGTGAACGCTTACGTACGTCACATCAACACACACAAACACACAGTCCAGAGTTTCGTGTGGGCTGGACACGGCGTGTGTTTTTGGTGTTGCTCTTCTCATGGAAGAACGGCGAACATCTTGGCTTGTAATCTCCGACAAGCCGTACCCCAGCCCGTGTAGCCCGTGCGGGCCAAAAGGGACGAGTTAATGGACATCGGACATGAATGTCGTCGTTTTGGGGAACGCTATCGGAGAACATGTGTTTTTAATTCGTTTGCTTGTTTTAACCCGCCTCCATCGTCACCGTTTTGCTGGAGCGCATTCGGTGGCGCATTTCGAAGCGGTTTCTCACATTCGGAACGATTCGGTACTCTGGAGGTACCAGGTACCTTTGGAGTTTGTAGTACCAGCAGGTGATGAGAACTCCGAGCTTACTGTAGGTGTTTGTGTGTGGAAACGAAGACAGAATTTATGGTGACGATTGGACGGAACGGTGTCGTCGTCCCATTTTGGACGCTCAATTTTCCACCCGATTAGGGTGGAACTGGGACCGCTGGTTTCGCTGTACCGCGGGTGTTTGTGCCGAAATTATTGCGCTACCATATTTATGCTTCTGGGTTGCTCATTAGAGTGCCCAAAGAACTGGCCCGGCGACGAACGCTAATGGTGCCAATCGTTTGTGAAACTTTGTGCTTACTTTTATCAGCAGGTTCTTGCCGGGCTCAAAAGCTGTTTCGATTCCAAATGTACAGCTTAATTTTTCGATTTAATAATTTCGCGATCGGGTAGGTTGTGTTCCGTAGTGAAAGTTCCCTTGCCGTGCAGGACACATTTTTGCACATTTTAGCCACATTTTGCCACTGCTGCAGGCTGCAACAAATGTTCTAATTTTGCTGCAGGGAAAATAAAGAAAACAAACTTTTGCCAGCTAACCCGGATTTAACTGGTGGGCACAGAGTAAAAGTATAGTGTTGCTTTTGCAAACACATTTTGTTCGAAATGCTCGTAAAGCTGCGACTTTGCAACAACGCGCATTTTGCACATTTTTGCATCGCAGCAAAATATGCAAATTTTCTTACCAGCTCCCAAAAAAAAAAAACCTCGATGCAAAATGTGAAACGAAGACAATATGAAATCCAGACCGAAACTGGTGGTCACCACGCAACAAGCAGTAAGAAACGTAAAACCGAAACCGAAATAAGCAACTGAGCAAAATAGCACAAAATTGACGACAACGACTACGGTCGGGACTTCCCTTTCGTGTGCTTCGTTTACCTGTGGTTGGTGGAGTTAATTTTTGGCAGCCCTGGGAATGCAAACACTGATTGCCGTGCTTGGACGGCAATGGCGAACGTGGATCGTTCGTTCCAGCAGTTGATTGCGATCGCGTTCGTACGAATGGACGCCCACCCGTAACTGGCAGCCTGACCTTCCAGAGTCAGGCGTTGAAGGAGTTCCCTTGCCTTTCGGGCTGTTTTGGGCAAACTGGCACGGGGTGCGTGGACGGGTGCACACGTTACGAGTTTGTTTTACAAGATGGATATCTGCTCGGTTGCGAGATAAGCGACCTGATGCGACCGGCCCGTTTTCGCGCGGAATCGCTAAGAAACAGCAGCACGAGAAGCACGAGAAGCCAACCGATTGACGGCCACGCTGGGAGTTGGATGCCGTCTGCATGGCTTCCCGGCTTCTGTTTGCATCATTAGGATCCGCTTGCGCTTCGTATGCATCGACGTACTGGCAACTGGCTCGGTTGCTGCACTGCGACGATGCCGACGCTCTTGGGATAAGAATGTTCATGGTACGGAGCAAAACGAAAAAAAAAAACGGTTGCACCGAGCATAAAACGGGAATGGCTCCGTGTTGCTATTCCGGTCATGCCGATGCGCAACACCGTTCCTGCTTCCGGTTTGATGGACAGTGAATCAAGTGAGTAAATGCAGAAAACGGGGCCCTTTCAAGGACGGCATCAGGAACGACAGAAAGGGATGCTTGTTTGATGGCTGTTTAAGGGCAAATTACAGATCAATATTGTGTTTTTTGATTAACAAATAAAAATAAAATATTTTTAAAATTTTGTTACATTTTAAACATTGAAGAATTGACCGAAGTTTAAAAATTTCTTTATTTATTAGTATTTATTTAAGTTATCATTACCAGTAATTTAATTTATATTTTTAAAGAACATTCCAACCTACAATATATTTTTGTATTGACTGATAGCAATATTGCAGTATTATGTCACCAAGTAGCAGTCCGATTCATTCCATTATCATCAACCACACACGACGGTACAAGACAATCGTAACAACCATCAGCTCAAGAAGCATCCATCCATCCAACAAAGATTTTTGCAACCAAACCAGCATCCACGAAAACCCTGCCGCAAAAGGGTGAAAACTTTGCAAACCGTTGTGTTACGTTGCGTTCTTGCGTTTTTTGTTTGGTATTCCTGTTTTGCCATTTTTGCGCATCGTTTAAGCGGACAGTTGAATGAAAGACCGAAAACCTTCCGAAAGCAAACCCGCGAACGAGGATCGCGAATAAAGAACAAGCATTTTGGCTGGCGGTTTGTTTGGCAAAGCGTGGTTTTTGTTGCTGCTGTTGCGCTTATTTGCGGCTGTTTGCTTTACTTTTGCTACCATCCGTGAGGCGGCATCGATGTACTTGAAACTTTTCAATTTGGATTGCTCTAAGCGGGTGCTCTGTTGGGGTAAAGGAACACCACTAAGAAGACGATCGAAGATGGTTGGCGAAAATCCATTTTTAGTGCTGGCCCGAAAGGATGCAGCACCATAAAAGGGGGCTAGTGATGGTGCACCCTTTTGGCATGTGCTTCCCTGGACGGTGCTCAGGGACGTGCTGTTCCGGGCGGGAGTTGTGATTCTTCTAATGTACTTCCATCCCGCCTGTCGCATTGGGGGATTCATTTCATCAGCGTTTAACGTTTTTGCTCATGCTACGCATATGTATCGTCTCGTACGAGCGAGATGAGCCCGAGCCTGGGGTTTCCTCTTCATTCCATTTTGCCCACGCGCATTCTGACATTGACGAATTGGCGGTGGTACAGATTTGTGGTGCTACACTATTCAAGAAACCGAGAATAAAAGCACGAGCACAAACACAAAAAAACGGAACGAAACCTAGCTTGAAGAATGTCTTTTCCATGTAGTTCGAAAATTTGACGATTGCATAGCAATTCCAGCCACTGTAGCCGTCGTCGATTAGGAAGGCTCGGGAAGGCCAGAACTGTGAAGAAGAAAAAAAAATCAACCTCCACCGATGGAGGTTTTGACTGATGCCGTCAAAACCAAAAATTGCTTTACGCTTTGCCTGTTTGTTGATTCCGCGGGATGTAACAAAAAAAAAAAGGCAAACCCGAAAGCAGTTCATCTGATCTGGGTGTTTTTTATTTATTGTGTATGGTGCTTTCCGTTGCATTTTTTTCTGGTTCCCGAAACACAACAACAGCCGAAACGGGGAGCTCAATTTTATCCACTATCGCTTCCATTTTGGCGGATAGATTGTTTTTGCTTGGGGTTTTTTTTTTGTTTGTTTGGTTGAAAAGGACCGTAACCTCTCACACGGCACAGTCACGACTTTGGCTGGATTTGGCAGTAGAGCGGAGGAAGTATCGAGCCATTTAAGGTGATGGAAGTAGTTTACTTTTGTCTTCTTTTTCACCTGCACTTTAGCATAAATGTCGAAGGGCTCTCATGGTTGGTGAGGAAGTGTGTGGCAAAAATTACGCGAATATTTTATTATTTTCCTTATTATAACGTGTTGTGGTAAGCGCAGCAACTAAAATGTTTGTTTTTGACATTGTTTTCTATTTATCCTTTTTATACTACAGCGTGGAATGCAACAAAATCTCATACATAAATTTTATACATAAAGTTATCTAACTTTATAATTTAATAGAAAAAGCAAAACATTACAAGTAATTATCACAAACTAAAAACTCAACTACAGAAAAACAAAAGCGTTTTAAGTTAAAATATATGAAAAGTCAGTTAAACGTAAAAATAACGAATAGTAAAATGACATTTAACTGAAAGAACGAATTGAAGTAATAAAAAAAAGAATGAAACACGACAAGCAAAAAACGATTAATTACTAAATTATTTTATATAAAACCAGGAAACAGATTGATGAAAAAGTTAAGGGAAGTTGAATGTCGAAATAGTAAACTAAAATGGTATAAAACATAAAAAAAACTCAAGAAAAACAATAAAACAAAACATCATCAATCCGTGACAGCAACCAAATCCCTTTTTTTTCAACTTTACGTTTTTTAGGGAACTATGTTTTTTAAGCCGACGTCCAATGCGATATGCGATACTTGACCTCGGTAGGAAAAAGAAATAAAATGCTATCCAACCATCGCCAGACAAATGACCATAGCAACAAACTATATTTCACCCTCTAATCTACTGTCCCTAGCCTAGCTTCATCTAGCAGCCGTGCCTAAATTCCCAAGATGGCGATGATCCTAATGGGTGGGCCAGATGGGTCTAATCCGCGTTCAATCGTGCCACCAGAATTGCCATGCACTCATGTTCGGGATGGCAAAAAAGCGAAATATTCCACCCTCCTGATTCTCCTTACTCCACTACGAAACATTCCCTACTTCCTGTGGTCAGTTGTCCAGGGGTTGCCAGGCAGTGCTGTGGTTTTTTTAATCGTTTCGCCATTTTATCGGAACCTTCCATTTGCGTGTGGCTAGGGTTTGGAGGATTTCGATAGTTAGTTCTGTTTTTTTTTTTTGTTTGGTTTATTTCTGCTGTTTGGTGGCGCTTTTTTGCGCTTTGCGAGTTTTAATTCTCCAACTGGAACTCCCACACGCGTCCGGGGAACTCTGGCCGTGACTTTTTCCAGTACCAAGCGATGCACCAAGCGATCGGCAAACGGTGGCGTGGGCATGAATGTGTCACGAATGCACTTCCTACCCATGGACACTTTTTGTCTCCCGCTTCCAGAAATCCTCCAGAAGTAAGCGAGAAAGAGACGGCGGTGAGTATTTAAAGTAGGCATAAAAATAACAATGCGCCCAGGGAGGGACTCGCGAACGGTGTTTGGTGAAGTTGAAAAATCAACATAAACCGATCGCGGGAGTGGATTGGGGGTGGAGTGGCAAGAACCAGGCAGAACATAGCAGCATAGCTTAGGGTATAACCCAGTGTATGTGTGTCCGGTCCACTCGGTCGCTGATAAGACCGTAAATGGAATTTTTATACCCGAGCACGCGAGCAGGATTTCGGTATGATGGTTTCTGTTTGTGCTGCCATGTTTTTATTTTGTTCTTGTTTTTTGTTGTTTGCAGCCGATTCTGCGCCACCACTCTTCACCGGAATCAGATTGCGCTCCATTATGCACATTTGGCCTCGATTTATGCTCGCGAAATTGTTTGTACAAATTGTTGGCCTCGCGTGGCCTGCTGCTGCTGCCCTCTATGTCACTGATAGTGACCTCGGACGTGCCAAAAATAAAGAGGCAGTAAACGAGGGGGTGGAGATGGGAGGAATGGGTGAAATTTCATGCCTAGTCGAGGGATAAGCGTGTTGCTGCTGTTGCTTTCGCTCTTTACACACAGTGAGATCGAAAGGATCAACCGGCCGGTTGTCAAAAAGGTCCTCAGTTATTTTGTTTTTATTGGGATGTTGATTTTTTGTTTAGGTAAAAGAATTAAACGTTTTGCAGAAATGACACAAATTGCAAGCTTAAATAGGGTTCCGATCAGCGAAAGGTCTCTCGAGGGTATCGTGAATCGGCGAATCGAATCGCAGTATCCGGTTTGGGAGTTTGTGGATAGAATGTTGAAGTCTCATTCGTCTGGAGGGCTACGCCAAGGCTAAAACCCCAGTATTTATTTAGAAGTTGTAGAATTTATTTAAATTTTACTTGTCATGAAGCCTAGTTCAAGATGGCTAAGATCGAGAGGTTATTCTAAAGTATTATTGGTAATTTTGAATTGTGAATTCTGATTAATGTTCCATTCTTATAGAATTTTCGACAATATTTTTCCAGGTATTTCAAGAAACGTAGGCAATTTTCACAACGTTAATTAAAGTTTAAAAAATAAAAATTGTCCCAAAAGTATTAACTTCACTAAACGTATTTACCACTCAAATAATTTTGTAATATGTCACACGATTGTTATGTAAAAATGGACAGTTTTAATCAACTGCACTGACAACAGCTGGGCCGAACATTGGAATTTAATTTACTTTTGTTTAGACCCGAGTGCAGATAAACTAAATGAAACAAAAAATCGACAGCCTAATATGTGACCTTAAACGTAGTGATCCATTGGATTTCGGTTTTCACTCGTACGCGCGTCTCCAGCAAAGGCACTGTCCATCCATTTGTTGTGACTGTCGGTTGCATCATACACTACCGGCACCGGTACGGTCTTATCGGTGCGTCAATAAAGACGACAGCCAGCCCAGCCAGCATACACCCGAGGTCTCACCCCCAGGAGGGTGATACGGGCGCAAACGCTAATGATTGTTCCACTTCAATCGGTTGTGCCCGATAGTAGCGATACGTTCGATCCATCGCTGCGAGCGCATACGATGCGTTTCACGCTGCACACGAATCGCTTTATCAGGCGGGTATTCAACCAACCGGGTTACTGGTGGCCCTTGGTTACCGGACGGGATGCTGAGTACTGCATGTTTCAACGAAAAGACAAACAACAAGCCATCTATGTGTGTGTGTGTGTGTGTGTGTGTGTGTTCTAATATTTTTACACACGTCCGTTCGATGGAAAGCAACCCGAGCAACCCGGATTGGACGGACAGGACGGAATGCACGGTGGTGCGCCCACCGCGAAATGCGTGCGATTTCCATCCGATCGCTCGTTTGTTTTGACAGTTCAATCGGACCCGGGAGTTGGAGTTGGACCGATTAATTGATTTATTTTCTATTACGTGCGTAATCGTCGTCGTTGGGCTTTCCAATCTATTTTATGCTGCCGTGCGCCCGAACGCACCCGTGTCAATCGTCAATCGGCACGATCCTGTGTACAGCCTGGTGGTGATCTGCGGAACCCGTTGAGCGGAATATTAATGTAATGGGTTTGGTGACTTTGCCGGTGGATGAGTAACGCACCCAGAAGGTAAATAAATGTGTTAGAGGGATCCGTTTGCATGGTACTGTACGGAGCAACACACACACACACGAAAAGGGGCAATTATAGATCGGGTGATGGAAGATGATTTATTCTTTGTATAAGCAGTGTTTGCTGTTTGTAAGAATCTTTACGATGATTTTATGAAAAGTAGACATTCATTCATTGGGGTTTTCTTTGCTATTCAATTCTCGCACTCACAAAACGATGTGTTTGGGATAAACAGTGGGTGACTAATTTTTCTTTATTGCGGCGTGCTGGGTCCGTCGTTGTTTTTTCTCCCAGTGCCCTTAACTCACGCCTACGAATGATCGTTATTTTTTATTTTAATCATGCGCACACCCCACCCATCGCGAAGGGTGCCAAGCTCGGCCACCGCCAAGGCACCGCTTTCTAATCGAAGTATTTAGCAAGTACTACCGGCACGACCGGTGGACGCTACCTACACCGAGGTGCCGAGGTGATGTGGTGCGCATATTAACATAATCGACCGTTCGTCGAAACGCTACCGCTCCGAGCGGTGAAAACGCGCCTGATTGATAATGAAGCAGAATGGAGCAGAGCTCGGTTTCCGATCCGCTCGGTCGCATCCGCTGCCGCCCTGGAGTTGCTGCAATGATTGGGGCACGATTTTCCGTTAGGTAGCACGGTTTTGCGTTGGATTTCGATTAACTTCTAACCTGCCCCATGCATACGCTTCTTGGCCACCGTAGTGCTGGACCTCGTGGAACATTTCGTTCGCTGGTGGTTCGGCTGTACGAATGGTCGTTCAAAGTAATGTTTGTTTGTTTGGGGGTGTAATTTATCTGCCGGCCGCTTGGTGCCAATTGGGTGGCACTTTCTTGTTGCGGTGAGTGGGAGGGGTGGTGGATTTTTATTGTTTATTATGATTTCTTGGTTAATATTTCCTTCTCGAATAAATATACCTGGAATAATGTTGGATGAATAAGAATATGAATCATTAATTGGAATAAAGCATTACAGTGGATGAATGAGTCAAAGTCTTTGTTTCGATGATTCACAAAGGTATAAAGGATCATAAATCTTTAAAGATTTGTTCATTCAATGATTCAATTCATGGCATGAACGATTCTGAATCTGCATTGGAGTCATGGAGTAATGACTTCATTTCGAGATGTATATAATTCTTTAAAAAAATATTCTTCAAAAGAATCTTTAGATTGGATAAGATTCCATGATTTAAATAAGTAATAATAGCAATTGAATAGCTCGATACTTTTATTTTGATGTCTCACAAAGGTATAAAGGATCATAAATCTTCGTTGGAGTCGTGGAGTATTGAGTGGATCTGAAGATTTATATAATTCTTTAATAAATTATTACTGATAACTATCGTCTGTATGAAGATTCATTAGGTGGAATGAAACTTTAAACCGAATGAATAGTCTGATACCTTTCTTTTGATGATTCACAAAGGTCGTTCGTGAAGGGACACGCATCCCCAAAAAATAATTTCTTCAACCAATAAACTCTTTGCATGAATCATCACGATTCTTGAAATGAGTCATGAGTTAATGTATGAGTGGATCTCAAGATTCATATAAATCCTTAGAAAAATATTATTGATTAAAATCCTGAACCTTGAAAAGATTTGTTATGCAAAAAAAACATTAGTTCTCAATTGTCGAGCAGTGGATTTCTTGTATAGTGCAAAAGAAAAAGATTTAAAATCTTATTTGTCAAGGTCATTAAATTAAAGTTTTTAACCCGTTTTTTCTGACTCTACATTTAACAATTTTATTCATCATTAAAAATATATAAACGCTCAATTGAACGGCACCGTATGTGCTCGAAGCTGAGCTCACATTCGTCAAGCCAATTTTAATCTGTCACTCGGTCCTGTCGCCAACTCAACGGCTGCCATTCACCGTGCTGGAAAGGGGAAATAATAATCTACCAACCGATGGGCTTACAGTGCAAACATTTATTCGCGCCAGGAAATGAGCCTACTCGTGGCGCAGATTAATCCGTCAGCTGTCCGCCCACCGCCGTCGCAGCAAAACTTTAGCCATTTCAATTCCACGCCAAGTGTGGTCTGGTTTCAGTGACTTGGTTTTTTTTTGTTGTTTTAATATACTTTTTTCACTTCTCCATCCAACTATCCCGCTCCGGATGTCGTTTAATTCCCGTGGTTGAATATGTGTTTTTTTTTCTTTTCCTTCTCTTCTCATCTGTGCAGTTTTGTACGTACGAAACATATGCGCCAAAGCCATGTGTTGCAACAAATCGTAAATGCAAACGAACCGCATCTTTGGCTGCGAAGGGCCAGAACCCAGAAAAGAGGAAAAAAATACGATTAAACAACGGCGCGCAGTGTTGCTGCGGTGGATAAGGGAGTTCGCCCATTCGCAGATAGAAGTTTTGCGATATTTGTTTACGATTTCCGGTGCGCGCTCAGCGTCTGGGATGTGAGAGTCTGGCGTCGTCTTTTATTCGTTTGGTGATGATGTGCTAGAGCATCTTGCAAGAATTCCCATCTTTTTTGGGGGACACTTCCGCATATCGGTCGGAAGATTCGAAGATCGATCGATCGCAATGAAACATCCTCGACAAATGATGCGTAATCTGATCGGAAACGCTTTCTGCCCGAAAAATGCCTTCAATACCTTAATGGAAAAATCGCATCCAAGATCTGGAAGAAACAAATGTACGTTTAATTCGGTTTTGCCCAAAATGTAAGATCTTGCAAATCGGAACATTTTTGTTGTGCATGTCCGATACGGGTGTAAGATGTTTCCTTGCAAAACAAGAGTTGATGTAAAACTTATGTACAAAAACGATACTGGTTTTGGGCAGCTGCCTCGAAACATGGGTTTGGTGTTCTTTTTGGACAAACGAAACAAAAAAAAACGACTGAAACAAAACATAAAGGGGAGTCAGCACGAACGATCGCAACATCCGCATCTTCGGATGGATAGGATGTGGATGCAAAGTGTTTCACACTAGCTCTTGTAGTCTTAAAAGATGACTAAACTCCATAAGGATTTCTGTGCCGGCGAAGCAACATGATGAGCAGGCAGGGCGAAACTTTGCAATTCGTAGAATTTAAAAAACAACACGTCCCGAAAGATATAAAGCAGATGAGCTGCCATGGGGCGAACATGGGTGCAGAAAAAAGGGGATGAAAAAAAGAAAATGACAAATCTCCCCGTTGCGTCGTTAGCAGCACCGGTATGCGTTTTGCCGCAGAGCGTGTGTTTTGCGTATGGGATGTTCGCGTAAGTCACCCACCGGGGAGGCAGTCGTCGTCGTCGTCGCAGTCGTCGTCATCATCCGATAGCATCTCCATTGCGACTTCTCTCGCTCTCTCTGTGTTTCGTTTTCCTTAATATAACTTCACAGCGCAGGGTGTCTGCGAAGACAAATGACAAATGCGTGTTTGTGCGGAGATTTATGACGTTCGGAAAGTCGGCAAATAGTTTGTGCATGAAAGCGCGTACCGAGGGCCCCGTACGGCGTTTGCGATAAAGCAGCAGAAGTGGGAAATTTTGGTGACCGATCGCCGACCATTCGGTCGGCGAGTCATCACCGAGTGACGGGGATAATTGAGCACCGGAAGCGATAGACATGTGTGAGAGAGGCGTTAAATGACGCATTTTTTCACGATTTTGTTGCGACTTCATTTGAATACTTTTAAGTACCCTTGGAAACCTAAAAACTCTATTAATTTAACTATTTTATGTACTAAATTCTTCGTGTGATCGCAACAAGTCTTGAAAACGAAGTGATCTCAATATACTTAACCTCGTTAAGAAAGTTATCTTCCTTGCCAGATCTTCTTCGTCACTTCCCGTCTAACTGTAGTTTGAACTGCAAAATGTCGAAAAGAACACGATCGACGTTGATTAACAGGTTAAAACACACACAGAACCCCTAACGAACGAACCAGAGCGATCGATCGATCACAACATGGCCATCGGGTCAGCCAAGACCTAATGAGCCACCAGGTAATTACTTCATCAAAAATTCACAGCTAATCGATCATCCGGGATCGCCGGTATACGATCGGACAACGGTGCGAGGATGTTCCAAAGGGTTTACATGCTCTGGCAACAGGCAAAATGACAACAACCCGCTGAAAGATCCAGGCGGGATATCGTTCTAATAGTCCCGCTCACAACCTCACAGCGCTCATTAAATGATCTCAAAACGATCGTGTCTCCGCTGGAATCGTTTCCACCGGAACCGACGTGAACGAGAATCACATTTTAATTGACCGCAAAGCGAAGAAAAAGCGTAGCGAAGCACAGGTTTTGTTTCGCTTGTTAATAGATTTTATCGCATTTTGTTGTTTTGTGGGCGCCCTCCCCCACGAAGCCAGGAACCCAAGTGACGACACATCATTAATATTCATAACTTTCCACATCGCCCCCATCGCTTGGGTTCGATTTTGCGATCTTCTTCAAACCGATCGTTTGGATAATGTGTGCGGGAATAAATGAGCTGCTTGTAGCTCCGTATCGTAGCTTCACAATCGCGTTCCATCGCGTTGATGTGTGTTACTGTGCGCGAAATATTCACCAAATCACCAGTGCAGTGTGCCGGTCGGTGATATCGCCGTCCAGTATGTAGACCAAACTGGTGCCCGATAAATCCCGCAGACACACAGAGAAATGGGGAGGTAAAATCGGGCCCGACCACCAGCTGGTATGCGGCAATCAAGATGGTGAAGTATCCCGAAAGGGTTTCACCGTCGCCGAACGACGGCTATTGTTTCGCGTTGTTTGGCGCGAGATAAAACTTTTTGCACCCAGCATCGCGCCCTACATCACCCAAAAACCACCACCGACAATGACATTCTAATTCTTATCGCCGTTCGCAAATCTGAAAGCATCCTCCGGTGCGAGGGGTGGTTTTTGTTGGGGTGGTGGGTGCGAGAAAAGCACCATTTCGACCGGGTTTCGCCGAGCGAGAAAGTTGGGACCACAAGCACACCGAATGCAGTAGCAGCATCATTATTTAGTCCAGTGCAGTACTAAATGCACCACTTGGAGCTGTTTGTTTTTTTTTTTTGTTGTTCTGCAGGACCATTCCAGTAGGGAGTTCCAACAGGCCACACCATCGAGTAAGGGCCGGTGTTGTGTTGTGAAGGTCCACTCCCATGGCAGGAACCGAAGTTTGAGCACCGAATCTCATTTGAATATCATTAATATTTGCAATTTCTCGAAAGTGTGTATCTGAAATCA
Organism: Anopheles rivulorum; assembly: GCA_018908115.1. NCBI lineage: Eukaryota > Metazoa > Arthropoda > Insecta > Diptera > Culicidae > Anopheles > Anopheles rivulorum. Next base: position 20,565,153 of record STHB01000010.1, read on the forward strand.
GCTCAGCCGGGTCTCTGCCGGGCTGGAATACAGCAGACCACAGACGCTCCTGACATTGAGTTCTCGTCCGGTCGTTTCGCTGTCTCCGGTCGTTCTTGCTCCGTTCCACGCCAGCGTTATAATCCGCGAACGCGGTGTCGTGCGGGAAGGTTTTGTGGTTTCGAGCGGTGTTGGAGTTTTGACGGCGGCCTTATACCCGTGCGAGTTCGCGACCTAGATCTGGCCGGTGCGATCTCGCCACGGGAACGGTACGGATCCGTGTGCCCTTCAGCAGGTACGGTTGTGGATACTTGTCAAGTGGTTATGTCCCGCAGTATTGCACTGGCACCGGGGTTCCGAGTTCCCCAAAACGTAAGTAAGTCCACTTCGTGACGGTGGCACGGTGGTTTGGTTGGGTAAGTTTGTTTTTCTGTACTTGACAACTGCTCACCCTACCAGTGCCCCGCTCATAATGACCGTGATCTCGGGGATTGGCTTGTAGACGAACATTATTGAGATAGTCTGAGCGGAGTTAGTAATTGGGAACTTGTTAAGATGTGTGTAAAGTTTTTTTTTGTAAATTCCGAAAGTCCGCACACTTTTTTGTGTCTGTGTGTGTGTGGAGTTGTTACAAATTCGGTTGCTTGTTTTTGCATCTCCCAGCCAAAAGCGAAACGCCAGTCCGAATGGTTTAAAGTTTGTTGACGGTATTGTAAGCACCGGTTGGTACTGGTGTTCCAGAAATAATCTCCATACGGCCAAACGGCACCGGCAGGAGTACTCCAATTGGCAGGATTAGCTCCGGCTCATATCACCATTCGCCCACACTCGTAAGCGAACGTAACTGGAGCACGGAAGCAGATTAAAACCAGCCCCGAGTCCCCGAGTTCTGCGTCTCCGAATCTGGTGAAACTCGAGGCGAGGAAAGGCTTCACTGACCCAACAACCGTACGCAAATGACGTGCGCGCTGTGGAACGTCCCGCGAGAGATCACGCAAAACTTTGGGGGCGCTCGCGGGCTCATTATTTTATTTACATTTTAATCTCGACAAAACACGAAACGGCATGAAACTCGCATGAGCCATGTGGAAGTCGCTGCCTGGTACGTGGTACGTTTGCGATAGGAGGATATGGGATATTCAGGTGAGCTGGAGTGGAGCTATCGCTTTTTTCGGTTTTCTGTTTTCCTTCTCCTCCACAGTATCACCCTGGATGCCTTCGGGATGTTTTCTTTTTCACCAAAAAGCCTTGTTTTTTATTTGGTTGGGCTCGTGTTTTTTGAAACACAAGTAGTATGACACTTTTTTCGACACATTAAATGCAATGGGTAACTTGGGTCAGAAGTTCAAGTGTTGATGTGTGTATGTGTGTATCGGTCTGTCCCAAAACGGTATGCTTCAAGTGGCAAAGAAATACCGGTGCTCCAGTATTTTCGGTGTCCGGGATTCCGGTGTGGCAGCCTTGTTGCCATTAACAATGCATGCCAACTACTAGCTGGAACGCGCCGGGTAAAGGTCCTTCGAGGGAAACGGTTATGTGATGAATATTGGGATGAAACAGTGGCAGGCATTATTGTGTGATGTGCGACCGGTACTTAGCTGATTAAAGTTGAATATTTGCGCACCAACTGGCGATGGTGGTGATTCTGACATTTAAAGAGGACACGAGAGGATTCGTAGGATGGTTGGTTTGAAGATTTTTTACTATTTATAATTTTAGTTGAAGAAGTTTGGATTGAAGCTGTCTTACTGCGTTTAGTATTGTTTTACTATAAAAGTCTTCCTTCTGTGGGCATCCACTCATATCTCAGGACGAAGGTGAATTTCTTGAAGTCTCTTACCTGGAAATAAAGACAACAAAGAGAATAATTTTAATCAAACGCACCTAATTCTTACACCCGTTTTGGGGAAACCACAAAACTAGTTTCCCTCTCGTGTTGCTTCCGGTCCGTCCAATTCGCAAAGTTTCGCCAAAGCGAAACAAAACACAGCATTTCAATTAGGAACCGGTACGACCCAAGGGAGTGCATGACTCCTGGTTGCTTGGACGAAACCTTCTGCTCGTTCATTTTTCCCGCCCCTGTAGGTGATCACTAAGAAAGAGATCAAGTCTCCAAAGGAAATCCCGGCGGTTCTTTTTTTTTTTTGCTTTCGCCAGGGTCGCTAAGCGTCATTACACTCATTTGTGCGAATTTTCCAACAAAACCCCGGCGACTCGACTGGTTTTTGCTGGAGCGTACGCAACCATAGTGATCTATGGGCGCGCGGGAGTTGAACATTCCATCGGAATGTTCTTTGTTGAAGTGTTTAAAGTTTTTCCCCGCCACCGAATGTGCCTGTGCCCTTTGCTGCCCTTGTTGGGGAAGGGCTACCATTAGTAGCGAGTACCGGCGAGTGCCAGTTGGAACATTCTTCTTCTTTTCTCTCAACTGGGTCGCTTGGTCGTTGTCGTAATGAGGAGAAGTTTTTTGTTCCTTCCTGAGCTTTTTCTGCCCGTTTGCTTTCCCTCCCCAGCGGGAGTACAAGTACTTGCATCCGATGTTGCTCCCTCACGAATGGAACTGGTACTGTGGGTAAGGTGCAACCGAGGATTCGTACTGTTGCTACCACTGCTGCTGCTGCTGGAAGGATAATTACATTAGAAATTATTATCTGCCAACTTCCGAGTGGCTGCCAAGCATCGTGGGGCTGGTATATATGGAGTACGCGATGACTTTCTTCGGCCCAGCACGCTGCAAGCAACATCATCTGGGGTTTTCTTTGCGCAACCACCCACCTGCTCACTTCCCTCCCTAACAACCGTTCCCGTTGTTTGAGGTACTTTAGAAAACTTCTCCAAAACGGGAATTCTTTCTATCACATCGCCAACCAACGTCACTAGCTTTAGTTGGGCGTATGAGTGTGTGTGTATTTTTTTTTTCGTTTTTCTCTAAGGCACAGCAAACGACACAACGCGGCGGCATAATATTTCCCACCAGGCTCTTGGGAGCGGGGCCGGGCGCATAAACATAATGGTGAGCATCATGAGAGTGGCATTAAGGCATCGGTAACACTGCGTGCGTTTATTAAAGTTTACCGTAAAAGTTAGCAGCGAACAAATAAAGTTCAACATCAAAGTACCGGACGCGCTTCTTCTTGTTTTGTTTGTGTGTGTGCGCGCTTTTCGAAAACGGGCAGCAGCAAAGGGAAAGGACACGGAAATGGTACTCGAAAGAAAAAAGGAAAAAGAGCAGTAAGGAAAAAAAAGTTGAAACACACAATGTGCTACGAGAACAGGAACAAAAAAAATGTAGAAAAGGAAACTTAAACATCGTGAAACCGAATTACAAGATGCAAAATAATGGCGCCTAACAAAGTGCGATATGCTGCAGCAGCATGTACAGCAAAATAGGCAAGTTTTCGCTACAACGGATGCGTAGTGAAAACAGGAAAAGTAAACACGGGTAAACAGGGGAGTTGAAGGAATGGAAGGGTGAGCATGAGGGAGCGATGTAAGCGTTACACCTCAAAAAGACCCGGACACCACCGCCGAAAGGTAAGATGGTAGCGAGCAAATAATAGAAATGTAATTTGCTGTACCTTTTGCCTGGAGTTCCCGTTCGGTCTACGGGCAGTAGACGAGTGGGATGTCTAGCTGTGGAAGCTGTACATTTGCTGCTCGTTTTTCTGGGTTTGTTGATGCTTAGCATTTGGATTGAGAAGTTTAAATAGCAGAAAATGGTCTATTTTCTTTAAATGTTTGCCTTATGTCTGACAAGCATTTGTCAAAAAATGTCTATTATAAAAATGTAACAAATTCTTAACATTAAAATACTTCACATGTTCTGCCACACTATGCTGTGTCCGAGAGAGCTTGAATGGCACAGGACACCAGGTGTTTAAAAGAAAAATCTGTAGAACATTTACCTCATAGGTGCAGGTTTTGAGTTTATCATATTACGTTGGAGTTTGTTACAAATGGTGTCATAATTTTGTCATGCACTGTAAGAAGTAAAATATCTATATCAAAGCACATTTACAAATCGATTCGGTTGCAAAAGAATACATGAAAATTGATACAAGGAACTCGGTATAATAGTAGGTTTTATAGCAGACAAATCATACAAAACATTGCAAATGAGAAAAAAGATCTCTAAATAACTATTATCCTATGCACTTCCCATCATCCATTGCATAGTTGAAGGATCACGAACGCTTCACTGCATCGAATGCACGGCCTGTTGTGTGATGCTTCCCGCTTCAAAAGAAAATCGGCGCTAAGGTTAAAGTATGCGTCCTGCCTTGCGTGTGATTGGCCCTGCTGCTGAGAATTATGCTGAGACCGGGCGTCTGTATCTGTAGGTCTGTTTTGCATTTGCAAGAGATCATTTTTCCCCATTATAAATGCAACGTTTCTTTTCTTGTTCCTTTTTCCTACAGTTCCTTGGGACTCCTTGGAGTGTCTTCTGAAAGGAAGGATGGTTCGGTTCTACGCGTTGTTCCCGTGGTGGATGATCTCTCAAGAAAGCGCCAGGTCTTGCGGGACCTGTGTGAAAGCAAAGGAGAAACAAAACGCCGGTAGCTCGGTGCGTGCGTGTGAGACCGACGTGATAGCTCCCATATCCCTTAGGTTCTTATCTCCTGAGATAACTGCTCAATGAATGGCAAATAATATTTTCTTTCCGTTTTTGCCTTACTCCGGGTCGAAGGCGGCATCGCTCTTATCAGCTCACTTATCTCACTTCAAACGGGCATGTTGCATTTCCGCCCTGGTCGGTACGGCAACGGCGCGTACGAATGACGAGCGCAACGTGAGTGGCACTGATCCATTTGTCCGATGCACACTCCGACGGCTCCGTCGACTCCGGCTACGATACCACCGATGCACGTTTACGTGCTACTGGATTGCAAGGAGGCAAACAAAAAACAGGATTCAATTGTAAAAGCAGCGTACGGCAAACGATATGGATTGCGTTTTGTTTCGATTTGTTGCGCTTCATTATGGGCTAACTTACTGCGGTTTCGCTTTTGGCTGGGTTTTGTGGTGCGCTTAATAATGCACATGCGTTTGCTGATTGCCAGACGCTGTTGCACGTTTTTTCACGTGTGTTTGTGTTTTGTATTGTGCAGAAGATATACATTTGTAACCATTACGAGGTTCATTAGGAGCTTCATTAGGGGGCTCAGGTGTTGAAATTGTAGTGGCACACAAGCAGTCAATGTAATGTGCGTTGTGAAAACAAACAATAAATAAACGGATGGACCGTCCGACAGGTGGTAAGTTGTTTTTATTTGGGCGGTTTTGAAGAAGTGGTTGAAAATAAAGCGAAAACGTGAGTGATGTTTTTATAGTAATGATGTGGTAGGAACCATTAGCAACATCAAATCGAAATCAGCTTAATGAAACATGATGGCTTAGTAAAACGAATGTTGGGAAAACACTTATTGCATTTGTTTAAAATACATCTTAATTTGCTATTTTCGTATGTTGATCATTTTTATCTTTCTCTTTTTGAAATATTCGTCCTTATACATAATTATTAAGTTGTGCTATATGACGAGATAGTTCCAAAACTTCCAAAAAGGATTCCAAGAACGGAAATCCAACTATTGATTAGAACTTCATCAAGTGGTAGATATTGAAGAATTTTCCGTAGTAACAGACCTATTAATTTCATCCTAACCAAAATCTTATATTTCTTCGAATAACATCGACCTGAACATGTGATTTTGGTTGGAAAACATCCAGGAACTTTTGGTGTCTTCAATTGTCTTGCGCAGGAAGAAATTTGGTCTACTCTTCAACTTAGTGCAAGGCATGACTATCCGAGAATAGGGGTTCAGAACTTCTATTCCGGCCCAGATTCCTGAAGATATAGACATCATTGGAATGTGGATCTTCCAAACATCTTTGAAGTTGTCCAAAATTATTGATCACCAACAATGTTGATATTGAGATATACGTTAATATGAAGACAGATATTCAGGCATTCTAAAAGGACCTAAAAGAATCTTGGGATTTATAGAGTCTTTAGGATCCAATGGGATGATCACGTCATTAATAAGACACCGGACGACCGGAACAGTTTTGTCTGATAGTTTAAATGTACAAAAGCGTTCTGAATGGACTGCTCGTAAAATGAGGTTGAGTGATAACTTAGCAGAATCCTCAAGAAATGCTGGACAGATCAGGTTTAGAGGAATTCCGCAGCTCGTCGCGAAGTAAAGTAAGTTAATTAGAAGTTGAATGTTTATTCTTCTACATGCAATTATTCACACACCTTTAAACAATTTACAGGCAATATGGCCTTCGGCATCGTTCTTTTCTAACCTTACATTGCTACTGCTGTCAGTGTAATCGATTAATGGTTGCTCGATTAAGGTCAGGACAGTTTAACAAAGTGCCGCGGAGCCACACAAAAAAAAAGAAGGTAAACAAGAAATTCCTTAGCCCCATTGGCCAGGCTCGATTGCACATTGTTGCCAGCAAACCGGGAAAAAAGGATCGCAATAAATTGCGAGATGTGGCGATGCATGGGAGGAGATTTTTTTTTCTCATGTTGGCGCACACCCCGTAATTAATGTATTGACATGTTTGCGCCACAATTCACATCCATCCGTTTACTTTTACACAGCAGAACAAAAAGAAACAAAGCGAAAGAGGCGAAGGAAGTAGAGAAATATCAAAGGCAGCGAAATCAAGGCTTCTCCCCGTTGTACGCTACATCATCTCCCTGGTTGCCATTGCTTGCGCGATCGCAATCGGTGCTCGGTACAGCGTTTGTTTGCCCGGGTAGCAAACATTCACGACAACTTTTTACATAAAACCAATCTTCTCTTCGACGACCTCTCCGAGTGCGCGGGTACAACCAATCGAATCAGCGCCGAATCATAATTGCTAGCAATTAATTCACAGAACAACGATTACGCTGGCAGACTAGCAACAACATTAGAGGGGATTAGATGGTTAAATCGTTGTTTTTTTGTGTATGCCTAATACAAAACTCATCGAAATCGTGACATGAGGAACGGTTCGACATGCACCATTATTGGCATTATAAGTGACTTTTTGGTTGCAGTATGGCAGCGAAAGGCAGAAGCGGTCTTTTGTAAAACCAGGTTCGCCGGTGTGGTAGACGTATGTGCTGTGCGACATCCACCGTTAAGGTTGATGATGATGATGACTCGCTGTTGATCACGAAACATTCCAGCAAAACTGTGGTCCAGTATGGCACGGTTTCCATCGCCTTTCACTGAAGGCACAAAAAAGAAACCAGGAGACCCACTTCGAAGTCGTTTGCGCATGCTTTCCATGTCTGTCTAAAAACTCCCGCATCCACGAGAGTCAAAGAGCATGAATCATAAAATAAGCGACTTGCCACCCGTGCTCCCTTAAATCGGTTCCCTTCTCGTCAGCACCAACCGTGTCCGTAGTGCCAGCAAACAACGGTTTCGCCCACCCACCGTACGCGGGGAGATTGCAGCTGTAAATGGAACAAAACGTTACAACAATTTAACCCGATTGAAGGTGATTTTTCGTCGTCTTCGAATGTTCGGTTCGGGCCGGGGTTCGCTAGCAACCGAGCGCTCTACTGCCCCGCTTTTTATGTAGCCGTTTGCTCATGTTGTCTCCCGGTGTCACGTGGGAGTGCAGCATAAATCTAGCCAACCGAAAAGTACACATTAGTGCCAGCTGGTTCCGCAAAGCAACACGGTACACGGTGTGGGTGTAGACTGAGCTGCGTTTTGTTGTTTTTGTTGTTGTTGTTTGTGATTTAAAATTTCATAAGAACAATTTTCAATTATTCAATCGTCCAATAACGAGCTTACCATCGCGCCTGGAACTGTGTCACTGTGCGATCGTGGCGGCGGTCAGCAATTGGATACGGCATTGGGCGTTTGCGGAATGGAATTTTCCAAACGTTAATGTTTGGAAGGGCGTTTGAGATTAAATTTATATTCAGGTCCGCTAAGCCGGACGACAGGCGGATTTGAGATTTTGAGTACTTTGAGTAACGCCTGTCGTTGTTCGTGGATATAGCAGACTGTTGGGGTGATAGATTTAGGTGGAGAAAAAGGGCGTTGATAGAAAGGGAAGTTGGCGCACGAGATTGAGTTTGGAGATTAGTTCACTAGCTGCACGACGTACGGTTCGGTAGATGACATTCGGGGGTGGCAACATGCATGAGCTTGTTGGACATGTTGGAGAGCTGAGCATGATTTTTATCGAATTATTTAGTGGCTATTTAGAGCCTTGAGGCTTATGGAAGGTATTGCATATGTGGTCTTTGCCAAAGACATCATATTTTTTCTTAACACTTGACATAAGAATTTAATCTGAATTTAATTAAAATTCCATTTCTAACTCTATTCGCCATTCAAACTACCTCTTATTTCATGGGAAAATCACAAAATCGAACGAGTAATTTCCCATCGCATAATCTCAAAAATCCGGCTCAAATCCTTTCCCTTTTTTCTTCCCAGACCTACGTCAACATGTTGAGGTAGCGTTTATGTAACTGCCAGCAAAACGTACCCGCTGATGCCCCATTATCGATTGATCTGCGATGTCGTTGCATGTTTGCCGCCAGCCAGCCAGAGCGTAAGTGACGCAGGTTAAGTGATTGAATTTGTTTGATAGCACGTTGCGCCCTGGCAGAAATCCGCCGAAAGGTCAATATGGAATTTTCGGTCCACGTTTCTACGTACTGACCTCGTTGCACAACCAGTATACAGCAAAAGCATGCTGTAAATGCAGCAAATCGAACCATTTGCTTTACGCTAGCTTGCGTTTTTGTTTTGTGATGTTGTTCTGCCGGTAAATATTGCAACGCGATTTCCGGTGAATGTAGCGCACCGCATTCGAGATTAAGTGACACGGGACTTCGTCGGGAAATTCGTTGAATCAGAGATGTTTGATGATGGTGATGTGCGGTCTGGTGAAAAACCCAATCCGTGACCCACCGTACTAGTATTACATCGTACTAAGTTTTTGTGTTCTGGCTCAACGAATCAATATGAGAATGTCCATTATTCCGAACAATACCCGGTGTCCGGATCCGAGGATCCGATTTTGGGGTACTGGGACGCTCGGATGATATTTGGTTGTGCTAGCGAACTTGCTGATTAATTTATCATTGTGCAAACGATGCATTCGCCCGTGTTACGGTTGCAGATGGACAAACGAATCTGTGTTTGATTTTGATTACGGATGTAGGAAACATCAGCACTGATAGGAAACAACGGTTTTTAGTCGTCATGTTGTCTGAAATTTACTAAAATAAGCCACCTACTGTTATGTTTGTTCCAAAAAATGTTTACTATTAATACTCATTTAATTAAAATAATTTCTTTGAAAGACAACAGAATGTATCTTTAATCCAATTTCTGCAGTAACTCTGCTTCAGGAAAACAATCCCCAAGACATTCAGTTTACTGGAGCAGTCAGAAATATATATATATATATATATTGTGTCACATTTATGACTGGAAGTCTTATCTGACCCGTTCACGGTCTATTTACACGTTTACACAACTCCCACCCCAAGATGATCCACGTGCGGACACGTGTTTAGCACAAAGCAAATTCCCGTCATGTTCAGGCATTAGACATCGCTGGTGGACGCAAAACACGGCAAAATAATTAATTAATGTCACCCTTCGGATATCGGTCGGTTTGACCGTGATTGTGCTTCCATGTGCTCGTGTATGCCCAGCGTCCATTCGCTAATGCCATCAACTATCGGTACAGTGGCGCGCCCGTGGACATCGGACCGAGCGGCGAAGAATGTCGCTATCGATCGCGCACTTGGTGGGCAACTTTGTCGAAGGATAGTCGAATAATGGACATATTTTCTTGCTTGTAAATGTACGAAACAAAGGACAAAGTAACCTCCAAGGATAACTTCTTCTCTCTCGCTTGCGCTTCCCCTTTTTTCGCCATGTCGGTCGAAGAATCAATAAATGACGCAAAAGGGAAAATCCCTAGGCAATCTGAACTCTTCGCCTTTATCAGTGACCGTTTTCTTTACGACCACGAATCGCCTTCTTGCATTTGCCAAGTTTGCTTTCGGGTTTCATTTGATCAAGGCCCCGCCTGTTGAAGAACCGAAGGACCTCCGGGAGTTTTCCCTCCAGTGTTTGCGAGTTTGTGTATGTTTCTTAAAAATGACCTTACTTTGCGGATGTCATCGGCATCGGTACGGCCAACAGGAAAACTCACACGGTCACCTGCCTGGTTCAAGTGGTGTCCGATTACGATTATTTGTGCAAGTGTTTTGCAGCTATTCGCAGGACACGCTTCGAATGGCCTAGACACCCGAGGGTTAAGCCTCCTGGGTGTGATTTCGTTGGCAGCATAACTGCACCGGACACAGCCCACCGGGCAGATGACATCCCGTTACCTTCCAGAAGGTAAGGTTCTGGCATCTTTATATTGTTGTTGTCGGTCAATGGAACTGGTGGCAAACTAACGACGAGTGTCCAAGCTCTGGTAAATATTTGTACATTGCTTCAACCACACGGTAAAACCCAATTTTGCCCTCGATCTTGTGAAACAAACCGTTTGGTCACATGTATCGGTTATGTACGGTCAGCTCCTTATATTACCCCATGTGGAGCGTGTTCCCTTATCGTTCGGCAGGGACTTTAATGCGATTTTACGATGGGTTTTGTGATAGTTTGACCAGAAAGAAAAGCGCAATTTTCTTTGTCCATTCATTTGTTGCTTTGAAGCGAACCATTAATTAATTACGTACTGCTGAAGAAAATGGTCTCCCATTCGTTGACCTTTTGGGGGCGGTGAATTCGTCGGACAGAGGACGGAAAAAGATTGTATAGTGGATGGTAATATTGGGATATGGTATGGGACAGGTTTTCCTTGATGAATAAGTTTAACGACCAGAACTAACAGACAGGCCATCAAGATTTCAAAACTGTGTCGTACTAACTACACGGGACTGCCGGCTTTGTTTAGAAGTAGCAGGGTCCACTTTTGTCAAAACATTCAATGCACTTCGGACGGTTGGTCGATCCGATTGAGGTGCAGGTTGTTGTACCCGTAGGCATTCGGTTTTTATCGCAATTGCTCAACTTACCTGGAGCCTGAAAGCATCCGGGTTTGAGTGTTGTGGTCTACGGAGTCATTCACAATCTTTCCTAGGACAGTAAAGCCGACACGGCCAGATGAGCAGTTACGGTTGAATTCCGGAAGCATATCGTAACGAATGGACAACATGTCGGGGTACGTCGAAGTTTTAAGGAAAGTTCTTGTCAACTAGGTGTTTGAAGAAATTTAAATTTCGTTGGCAGTAACATTAATTTAAGCTATATTTTTTACTTGAAGGTCCTTCAAATTACACAATTTTTTATATTTGGTAAACATGTGTCATATGTTTTGAAAAACAGGACAAAAGTTCATGAATGGAAACTCATCTCCAAGTAGGATAATTGAAGTGAAATCAAGTAAAACAGGATATTTTCATGTATGCATACCCACCAGCAATGTTTCAACGTATCGTACGATTATACCCGTACTTCATCGCCGTACTGAGTCATCGCCCGAAGTCTCGCATCTAAATATCCACCGCGAATTGATTGGCAATTTCGGGACCGTTTATACCACCAGGAACCGTCCCTAGACCACACGGGTCAGGTGTTTTGCTGCCGGACAGGTTCCAAAAATGTCTCGTAACGATACATGGAATCGCCACGGATGTCCGACAATTAGATCCAGTCATTGACGGACGAGCTGAAAATAGCTGTCCGTCGAACGAAGCAGACAAGCATAATGCGGCATGTTTATGTTTAGCGAACTACGCCCGACGGCGATGCAAAGTGAGTGGTTTTACGAGCATTTGGAATATCGGTCTTTTGCGTTGGTAGTGACATAAATGAACTTTGTCCGGTACGCCAGAGGCACTCCGGCAATCCGAAATTATGGGAGTTATCTTGTGACATTTGGAAGTTGTGGAGTTTATGAATGCTATGCTTGGAGCTTAGATATCAGACTCGAGAAAATGGAGATACGAAAAACAGATAATAAAGTCCACTTTTTGCTCCAGTCCGAAGTCTTATTAAGACATTTTTCGTTAGGTCTTTTGAATTCTTACCTTTTTTGGTGTACATTTCCATCGGGTGACTGTCATTCTTACCTGGTGTGACTCACCGCTTGGTAATTAATCACTTCCACTTCAAACTGTTTAAACCATGTCATAGCTTTAGGGACATCCTTTAAAACCGGTATCCGTGCCGAATTCCCAACGGAATCCGGCCAGAGATTTTGTAAACAATTACTCAAACCCTTTGGTATAAGTTTTCCCCCTTTTAGCCGGCTCATCTCATCCTACCCTGCTCACTTCCATTCCCGCAGATTGGATTAGCGGAATGGGTTCTGTAATTATGGGCGAATAGAAATAAAAAAGCGGTTCCTTAATTAAATTGCATCGTCCACGCCTGGACTCCCGGGGGAGAATTATCTTATCTTTTTCGCAAAATGCAAATGATGGATCTTCGTAGAGATGGGCCTACTGTTTTTTTTTATTTTTTTTTCTTGTTATTTACATGGTGAACCAAGGCAACAAATTCATAGAAGCGATAAAAACGAATTGAATCCCATTAAGTACCCACGACTGATTATTTCACTTTGCATTGCTCAGCTCTTTTTCTTGGCGCAAGGATGCTGGTCTCCCCGGGGAGCAAGCACGACCGGGTATGGTGATCTAGAAATCAAAAATCATAATGCTCTTCTCGCGGCCGTATCTCACTCGTTGCGTCTGAGGTTTTTGGATGATCCCACCCAGGAATAGGGCCCCTAATGATGAAAATTGCTGTGTGGATCAAAAAACCCCCAGCACCAGAATGATGGAAATGTAAACATATCATTACTATGGCTAACCGCCCGCTATTGCCGCTGCTTCCAACCGAATCAACTCTGGGCTTTACCAGTTCCGTTCTTGGGTTTTGTTAGCAATCGGAACGGTCAATTATGAGGATGCAGTTTTGCAGACCTGATGAGGCTTCCACCGAGGGAGAGAGAGAGAGAGATGAGTTTGACGAGAAGCTGTTTTTGTTATTGTTCCACAGGCTGGTCGGTGTAAGCAATCAGTGCAATTAAATTGTAAAACATACCCCTGCTGGCAAGGTGAATCTTTGATTCGAGCACGCTTCGGCAGACTGCCGGACGGAAAACGGGCCTGGCAATGTGGCGACCCACCGACGGAGTTGCACTTTGTATTATTGCAAAAAAAAAAGATCCAGCGCGGGCAGTGTTCAAATCTTGGAGAGTTTTATTTTGCTTCTATTTTATAAACCTTTCTTTAAAACCGCTGCTACTGCAGTGCAGCATACAGGAAAGCCATGCTAGTGTAGAAAGAACTGAAGCAAACATCCATCCAACATCACGGGGGATGGGAATCAATGGGGTTGGTTTTGTTTGCAGCAGCTCATTCACGGTTTGCTCACCGGGCCCGGTAAACTATATTTAACCATTTGAACGACTTTTACCGACTTCGTTTGCCGTTTGCCGTTTTGTTTGCAGAACTGAATTGCCAACCACGGGAAAAAGTCATACATCGGTACACCTCAGTGGAAGGAGCATAAGAATTCACTTACAAAGAAACCCAATCCGACTATTGCGGCTCAAGAAGGTAATTCAATTAAGTTAATTAAAAATTGAGGCAAAAGAAATGTGCGGTGGTGTTTATGCGTGGAAGAAATGTTACTCTCGTTTGTATGTGTGAGTGCCTATTTATCGTTTGTGTGCACAAGTTCTTATGAAAGCATAACTATAATAATATCGCTCAACGTATAATGTGTAATATTCTAGACTATTTCGTACTTTAATATTTAGTACAAATTCTGAGAAAAAAGCAAAAAAAATATAGAACAATTATACTTACGAGAGTATAAATATCACATTTTTATTTATATTTTTTTAATGAATCCAAGGAAAGCAATCCTGCTGATTTATATATAACCTCCGATAACTCATTTATAAACAAACTCCTGTATTATAAAGCAACTATAGCCGGTTGCGAATATTCGGCGACAGTATCGATCGTTTAGAAAACAGTGGCTGGAAATAAATGTTAGTGATATTTGAGGTATAAATATGAGTGCCTGTGAATTTCCATAACTATTTCTTCAAAAACAGCCGAGGAATTCTGTTAAAGAAACTTAATGTAATGCCCGAGTATTAACCGATCAACAAAATGTTCCAATAAAAATCACATTTTAAATCGAACATCATCATACTTGCGATAAATGTGCCTTTTTCCCCAAAAAGCACAACATTGTATGCTTGTAACCTTGGTTCCAACTTGTTGGAGTTTTTACTCTCGAACAACCTTAATTGCTTGCAGTTAATAGTTTTTACTGCCCAACACATTTACGACCCCAATAACATGCTTTAAACGATCATCAGCGAATAGTTCTCACAGCTTTGTTTCTCCTTGTTGTTCTTGCCATGTTTACGGTCGAAATGATGTTGTCCAGTTCCTGCAAACGGGACAATAAAGCACATCACCCCGAAAAATAAAGCTGCCGGCGCGGAAAGCTACCCAGCGGCGGGGTCGAAAAGATGAGAAGAAATCAATTTTCCGTCGCTTGTCAAAACACTACATCGAACGCCAATGGTTCCCCATCATGTCGCCATAATTCATTCCCTCCTGGCACCTCGACACGGCAAGCTTCCAGCCCGTACCTTACCTTACACCGGACGAGATCGCTCTTTGGTTGCTTATGTTTTTGGTTCTTTACCAAAGCAAAACAGCAACAGCCAAAAAACTCGAGAAAAGAAATGTGAAGCAAAGCATCCGAGGGATCCGGAGTGTTTTGAATCGTGCCGCCAGAACCACCGTGGGGGCTGTATGCGCGAGACAGGAAATTATGACCGAAATGTTCGAGGCCACGGTGCCATCATTAATTCGGGATCACCGCTGTGCGAATGTCATTCATCTTTCCTCACCTGTGAGCCGGGTGAGGACGAACAAAAGGGGACAAAGGGGAAGGAAGGACAGAGGCAAAAAGAGCTCGAAACGCTTCCAAACGCATTTAAATGGCTTCTCGACGTGGAGAACGAGAACGATTTACGTCGAAATGAGCTGTATTTTTTTGTGTGTCTGTTTGCTACACCGAAACTGAACGAAACTGATCGAATTCGGTGCTTGGGAGATTTAACCGTTCGCTAGATCTGCTGAATGCCACCGCCTCTTTCTCGGGGTTATTCGGAAGTTTGAGTTCGACGTGATTTTTTTTTGTTTGGTCGAATAAATCCAAGCGCAGTTTGCACGGTTGGTGGTGCGTCTTAAATCCATGTTCACAGGCTGATCGTTTCCATCCGCGGGGAGCAAACGGGGAGAAGGAGAGGTGTTGGATTGAATTTCGGCTGCGCCTAAGACATTCATTATTGTGCGTTTTTTTTTTTTTAATTTCAGTTTAATATGATCCCCGACCGGGTGGGTCTTCTTACGCGCGCCGAGAACTGGCTGCTAAGGCTTTTTTCTTCTTTCTTATTACGACATTTGTGGGCCGAAGCGGTCCATGGTCGATCAAACGTGAAGGACGTGTAACGATGAACCACCGGTATGATTCGTTTTCCGTGGATGTCTCGTGCGGTGCCCGTGACGAATTTTCCACGCGGGCCCAACCCATAACCTTCAGCATTGGGTTTTGGCCTTTTGTGGCCGCGTTCTAAAATCACCCAGTCCGGTTGAAAAGCGTAGCTAAAAATTGAAATCACTCATACCCGGGGGAACCGATCCCGAGCGCGAAGTACTGCCGTGTAAGTAGAACGAAAGATGATCTGGGGATGAGTACCCGGTACGCCATGCCATCTTGCATGGGCCCCCGATCGTGGTTACAAGCGGCAGCAAACAAAAGACCTTGGCGCGGGAATCAAAACAAAACTTCAACGAGCGGCAAGCAACGAACCTCCCTCATTTCTCCCGAACGTTTCTCATTTCTTCGCGAGCTCCTGGAGCTTCTCTATTGCTTGGTTGCTGCTTGCCGTTTATAATTTTTGGATATTGATTTTCCTCCTCCGTATCACCCACCCTCTGGTTCCCTTACTTGCCCTCAAGCTTCATTTGTTCAACAGTTCTTAACAATGTTTTGCCTTCTTGTTTGATTGTGTGTGTTTTTTTCTTCTCTTTTTTG
This sequence comes from Anopheles rivulorum, assembly GCA_018908115.1. NCBI lineage: Eukaryota > Metazoa > Arthropoda > Insecta > Diptera > Culicidae > Anopheles > Anopheles rivulorum. The sequence continues at coordinate 20,581,265 of STHB01000010.1, forward strand.
TATTAAATTTTCTTCTAGCATTGTTCCATTCTATTGTCCATTGGTGATGCACTTACTCACGTTCAAAATATAACACCCGCTCTTTTACAAAGCTTTAAAACGAACGCGAATGGTAAAGAAAAAGCAGTAATCATCATCGAATATACACACAAAAAAAGCACACACCGTGCCTGAATGCAGATGATACGAAACAAGGTAAGAAAACATAATAAAAATCAAATTATGACCGTTTAGAAGGGAATTTCTTTCAATCCCGGCTCGCCAGCCGGATTAAGAATGTTGCAATAAACCAGTAGAGAAGAGACGAGAAGCAGCGATCGAAGACGACGTAAAGATAATGAGCTGAAAGCGAACGAATGAAAGCGAAAAAGAGGAAAAGCGATACTGAAGGCAGTCGCATTCTTTCTCGTACGTATTTTTCGAGCTTTTGATGAGTCGCTCGGACAACAGTAAGAGCAGTAGGCGTCGATCATATAATGTGCCGGTTGGTGGTGGACACGCTGTTCCGGGATGGGAAACAACAACGGCAGAAAGGAATAAAGTGATTTCAAGCTGTGCCATTATGGAAACTGCTGGCTTTTATGGGACGATAAAGGTCTTTAGCAACAGGGCTGCGCCGGCAGGTGAAGGAAGCTGTGAGTTGCCTTTGCGAACCGATCGGAATCGGCGGTAGGTCCCGATCACAGGACGGTCGACTTTCTGGGTGATAAAGCCACAAGTGCAGGTCGTTAGCGAAATGTGCAGCAATGCACCCATTTTTTCTGTTGAGCGATGGTTCTATTATTACGTTTCAATGAGTTGTTTGTTTGTTTTGCTTTTGACTGACTTGTAACGTCAAATTTTGATTTACTTCCAAATTTGGTCGTCTTTTATTCACGATGAATAGCTCTTTTAACAAATATTATCAATACGTAATAGATGTCCAATATACGTACATTTGAGTAAGTAAGTGAGAAAGAAGAATAGAAAAATTATAATGCTTAAACCATTGTTGCACTAAAACAGAAAATAAAACAAAATTTAACAAATTCAATCAAATAAAAAAAATGATGTATAAAAATAAAGAACAGCAACAAAAGACTTAACAAAATTTAAGCATGAACAAATAAAACATAACTAGGTACTAAGCCTTGTTATGAACATTTCAGCATAAAAATAGACAAAATCAAGTAAAATCTCAACATTTCATATCTTCGTACAGTTTCAATTCATAGTTCCATAGTTTCGTTTGAGCATACACATGTATGGACAATGATGTGTTAAGCACTGTAAAACATTTTGAAGCATTATTTACACGAAATATTTTTTTGTTTTTAAGAGCACGAAGTGCAGTATCATATACGAAGGTAAACATTATACGTCAAAAAACGTTCATATTTTTGAGTTGTCGCACGAAACTATCGCTTCTCCCATCTCGTAAGCAAGAAAAACTAGCTCATATAATCGAATTGTTGTCAGGGTGCAAACATCTAATAAATCTGATCGCAACGTCGTGCTCGTTTCGTCGCAGCAAACACGGTGCGCGGTGTGCTGCCATAATGTTGATATTTGCTCGCACTAGGTAAAACACACACGGTAAACTCACGCTTAGTCCCAAACTAGTCCACCAGACCGACCAGAGTTTACCGGGTGAGTGGGCAACAAAAACAAAAAAAAAAAGTACATTAAACAATCGTCATACGGTACGCTGGGCTGCATGTACCTTTCGCACAGCTGGCAAGACGCGCTTGCCAAGACGCGCTTGTTCGCCGGTGGGGTTGTTGTCGCCCGTGTGAGCACAAACACGCGTTGGCGCCCTGTGTCCGCTGTTACGGCAAAACACCCGTACCGCAGAGGACACGGTGCGACCCACCGGCACTCGTGCAAAAGCCAAACACCACACTTAGTCTCCGCTAAATGATGCTGAAACTTTGATAATTTTCCCTTATTTATTACGCCGCCGCTATCGTAACGATGCAATTCCCCATGCACGGGGCAGACATCATCTCCCCTCCCCCTTCAGGATGTGGTTGGGTGATGGTGGTGGGCGGTGAGCGTACTGGAAAGTGCGCCAAAAGACGTTCGCCATCCTACGATCCTGCGCTCGCCATCGTCAAAACGTCGTCATAAACATTCATTATCGTAATCGGTGATTTGATGATGATTTTGGTCAAGCGCGTGTATGACGGTGCCTGGCGAAGAAGCTCTCGGATGGACGAATCCATCGAGCTTCTTCGCCGTCAGCTCAGTAAGCAATGGGGCGGTTTTACCTTTTGCTTTCTGACAAATGAATAGCAATTTGGTTGCAGTGCGCTTGGCCGTGAGTTTTGTCTGCCAAGTCAGTTATATTATTTGCCTGCCCGAATGGCTGAAGTCAATCATCTCGGCTAAGCTGAGGATTTACGCCGTACCTGGACGGCGACGAATTGCCTACCGAACATGCCGAATCGGTTGATGATTAATAGGACGCGCCCGGGGCTTCCTTCCAGCCATCCAGCCGCCCAGCTCCCAGGGTGAAAGGCAGTTGAAGGGCTGCAACTAACTCGATGAAAAATATCAACAAAAACCGCAAATTCCGCGACGAACCATGGCGCAGCTAATAGATTGTACTTCTATCCTGCTGTCCAGCAGTCAACGCGCAGGCAGGATTTTTCTTGCCTTCTGTCACCTACTCCGGGTCGGCATTAATATCGACTCGGTACAATTTATGCTTCATCGAACGCTGCGTTCCGGAGTTGCTGTGGATGGAAAGTTGCGCAACCTCGACGCTAGAAAATCGCGCGAAAGGTATGCGCCATCTGCGCCTAACGATGGGCCATAAAGTGAACTACCGCCACGTTTCGGAGTAAAAATCTGCAATATCGCTCCCGACTCCCGCATACTATTCTGCCTGGAAACTACAACGCCCATGCTGCTAGTTATGCAAGTGCACAACCAACCTTCTCTCTTTCCATCTCTCTGTCCCTCTCTTCAGCTTTCTCTCCGTGGCGCAACTCTCCGCCGCAAACGATAAACGGCACTGGTCCAACTTTTCAGATGCATTTGCTGCACGATAAATTTATTTCTATTGTTTGTCATTTGTCTTTACGGGTTGGACGGCGTGTGGCCACGTCCGACAACGGCAGGATGTTGCAGTTTAGGGCCTCGGCCCAGCGTTTGGTCCCCGGGGTCGGCACCCCGTTCACCCGAACGTTCTATTCGTTTGTATTTTTATACGCTTTCGCATTCGCTTTGCTCGTTCATTTTGCTCCCAATAATCCAGTTACTATCTCAAAACTTAGTTCCTTTTTTTGCCTTGTCGCTCCACCATTGGCCCAGGACCCAACGGATCTACATGGTTTAGGTGCAGAAAAGCATCTGTGCGTCCTGTATTCTTTTTTTTTTGTATTCTACTGTGTGCTAGTAGCAACAGGATGCAACTCCTGTATGGGCCATCGCCCGGTGGTGCCCACATCGCCTACCGTGGAGGGTTAATTAATTTATTGCAGTGTAAAGTGTGACACTTTCACTGGGTCATTCATCACACAATAAGTTGCACCCGGTGGTCAGCTGGTACCGGCGCAGGACCATGACGTTGGTCCCAGCGCCCAGTGTGCACCACGAGGTTGGCTACACTGTTCCCCGGGGGGGTTTTGACTTATGGTTTCTGGCGACCGGCCGTCGTCCGGTCCGCACTGGTACCATTTGCACGTGGCAGCCCTGGTAGCGCTAGTAACCTGGCTCGTTGCCGTTGATGGTGATTGATCGACCGAATTGGACAACCGCCACGGACAGCTGGCTCACGTTTTTCTTTTTTTTTTGCATTTTGGGTTGGTGGAGTTGATGGGGTGGTTGGTGCTTTAAAAGTTTAAATCGTTGCTGAGTGGTTGTTGTAAGTGCATGTGCGGTGGGTTGCACTTGTAATCGATTTGTTAGGCTGCGGTGGTGGCCTTTCGGGATTTTGGAGGGTGAGCTTCATCGTCGGGAGTTAGCAAACAATGGGAGGATATTGGATGTGGATGTATTTATTAGAAGTAATGAATGTATTTTCGAGTAAATTATGTAATTTTTTATAACATGAATTGATGGTGAATTGGAGAATGTAATAAGAGAAAATTAGCTCAAAATATTCATTAATTCTTTAGGCTATTCGTAAATGTAACACCACGAAGAAAAAGCATACCTCATCAAAAGAGCTTTGAAAGATGGAAAGAATAGTAAAACTTAAATACAAATTTAAAGGAAAATTGAGAAATAATGGAAACAAGAGGAACTTTTCTATCTGCAAATCCTTCAAAACGACATCTACGATTTGGAACTCACCAATAAAATTGCCTTCAATATCGCACAATAATGGCTCACAACAATACTTCATATGACGTCTACTGATAACTGATCCAGACTAATATTTGGTTAACTCTAGCACTCAATGATCTTTCCCAATAAAGTAATAGTTCATAGAAAGAGCTGCTTACATTTCTGGAAATGTTTTGTTGGGACGTTTGACGAAAATTTGAAACAATATGTTGAAATCTGTGAGGTTTTCAACGATAACTAGTTATCCTTGGGGTCTTTTTTTGTTGCTCAAGCAATATCATCTATTAAAGATTCTACTGCATTTCCTATTGTTCAGAAACTCAGAACTCGCTCTTTTTTGTGTACTTTTGACGTACTTTTACGTTCTTTACGAGTTCTTAGAGAAAGGATTTGACTTTGGATAGCAACATGAACGAACTTCAAGAAGTTTGGAACTGTATAACATATGCCTTTATTTGGAAAGAAAATNTTCAACGATAACTAGTTATCCTTGGGGTCTTTTTTTGTTGCTCAAGCAATATCATCTATTAAAGATTCTACTGCATTTCCTATTGTTCAGAAACTCAGAACTCGCTCTTTTTTGTGTACTTTTGACGTACTTTTACGTTCTTTACGAGTTCTTAGAGAAAGGATTTGACTTTGGATAGCAACATGAACGAACTTCAAGAAGTTTGGAACTGTATAACATATGCCTTTATTTGGAAAGAAAATAAAAAGATGTACTAAAGTATTACTCATAAATCAGTATTTTTATATTGTAAGCAGAATAGGATTTACAAAACTTCGATAAGTTTTAATATGTTTGCTAGAATACTATTATTCACTTACGTAACCACACCTGATATCCAACCGACAGCCAAAAGGCCACAACGCCTTTGATCCAATCACCCTTACCTTTCAAAGCTAACCACTTGTATACTCCTGGATAGAAGCCGTAAGCACATACACACTTATCTTACAATCAGATCGCTTTATAGATCAACCAAATGCCGAAAACCATGCTGAAACCGTTCCGCAAAACAAGCGTCCTCAAAGCGATCTATCAGGCTTGTGTGGCATTTACACGGAAGGCCGATCTCTGGGTAAAAGCACGGGGTTGGGATACACCGAACACAACCAACGTATGAAACATGAGACACGGACAAAAACCTCCATCAATGACGTGCTCTAAACCGCGTCAGTTGTTTTTCGTTAGTTTCTGTCTTGTTTTTTTTTATGTTTATATTAAATGTTAACAAGATGAAACATTGGATCAATAAATTAAGAACAAAAAACTGCCTTTAAAATTATGATCGATACTTTGACTTGGTTTCAGTTTCTCGATAGTGCTGAGGTTTTTCAGTTTTTCTCCTGCACCATCTTCACTGCTGGTGGGTGTTGCTTTTCACTCCAACTCTCGCTCTCCAGTCGGCAAACCTATCAATTTCTGGGCTCATAAAAATTATGTACAAATTACGCTGTTAAACGTATCGCATAACCGCTCCCCAGCTTACGAACGCTGACCTGGACGAACTCCGCGGCGGTATCGATCGGAGTGTGTGTCGGTGCATTGGGAAGCCAGCGAAAGCCCGCGGCCAGCCAGGCGTGTCAGGCGGTTCGGGAGAGTTGATTTATCCTTACCTAATCATCGTCTTGTGCCCGTTTCACTCACTGTCCGAAATGTCTTTTTAAATCTTCCACCAAAAGCGTCCACCATGCCGCATTCGGCCGGGTGTAGGTGGATTCCTTCATTCCAAAGGGATTTGGTTGGGGCAGGGGCTTTGTTGGGGGTAGTGGTTTTTGAAATAATTCACCAATATTTATCGTACTGCTGCTCCGACCCGGTCCATTACCGATTTCCCGGTGCGCGCCGTGTGACCGTCGCAGCTGTGCCATGGTTGGTAATCGAGCGTCTCAGATTTCCAGCCCAGTCCAGTCCACAGAAATCAGGCCCCAAAATAACACACGCGCATTAGTTTGTAAACCGTAGCCGAGGAGGACTTGGGACAGCGATCACGAAAATCGATCGCCATTTTTTCTGCGTCTTCTGTCTCATTGCCTACCGTATCGCACTGGTTATGTGTGAGAAGGACGTGTCTGTTTTTTTTCTTCTTGTCTTCAACTGCTGCTGCTGCTGTGTTGTTTGGAAGAAATCGACGAGTTGGGCTTTGGGTCTTGATTGATTTTTATCGTTGTATTGCCACGCTAAGAAGCTTACCCTGTCGTAGGTAGGGTAACTAAGGCCGTACGAAGGTTCTTTGTGGTTGAGTTGTCTTCGAAGCACCTTTCCCCTACTCACCTTCAGCCCCCAACCCCCTCCCGCTCCTTTCCGATTGCTGGTGCATTCAAGCTCGCCAGGCAATTGACCTGTTGAGCGGTTTGTTTTTAATGCTTCGGAGCAAAGTTTGACGTTCGCTTAGGTGAGGTGAAGATTGTGAACTAAAGTTTGCTTGCCATTATCGGTGCACGATAGTGCCATTTGGTTCGAGTGGTTGTTTTTTGCGCCAATCATCAAGGAAGTAAATTTGGCACGTAAGCTTCTTAAGGCCGTATTGGCCGTTTTTGTGGGGCTAGGCATGGATGGCAAACGGGGAACGTTAATTTGCGTAGAAATTCGCTTCGCTTTTTTGGGGAAATGTTCACCCGTTTAAGGGGATTGGGTCGCTGTGTTGCGTTTGTGTAGTGATAATTGGACTGAGCATAAATTGTACCCAAAGTTAGATGGGGGGCATTTACCGTATCGTTAAGCTTTAATCGGCGAAAATCCTTTCGCTGCAGCTTTTGTAATGAGGTAAAAGTCAAGCGACGCTCGTGAAATGTTCCATATTTAAAGGGGCAATGATAATCACTCTTGAAAGGCGATTAACCAGATCGTTCATTAAAGAGAAATGTTTTTAAAATTCATGGTTATAAGAGTACATTCCATAGAGCTTTGCTAGTTTTCTCACTATTGGAGTTAAAAATGAGATAAGTTCCTGACTATTTAGGGCATTCTTCAAAGATTTACCATGGCCGCTAAAGCGTCTGGTTGCTTTTTCGAAACTTCTTCGGCCTCGCATTCAAACAGCTTGAGTCCTTGTTCCGGAACACCAAAAGATGAATGATCGAAAGAATGATCTCTCGGAGAAGCATGCCCAAATTGTGGTTAAATGACGACGTTGATGTGTCGCCCAGGAATGCCTGGATAAAAGATGTCCTAGAGCTAGAGACAACACTCGAACGAAATAGTTGAAATTCGATTCAAATTCTTCAGTGTCTTAGAATTAACAAAGAGAGAAAAATGCTCCAGTTTAATTACCAAATTTAGATACTTATTTAATATTATCCAACTCCATGGCGTTTGCATGGTAAAAACTTCATAATAAAATTAAAATATTAATAAATTGAGTAAACAAATAATAACAATTCGATTAAAAGAACAAATGTCATGCAATTTTTTGATTTCCTTCCGTCAATGTGATCCCCAAGAAAATCCTTCGCCTACAAAAAAACATAACTTTCGCTTCCATTACAATGCACTTGCGTGCGTGCTTAACAGCATTTCCGACTCTTCCGTAACATCCTATTACCGATTGGCAATTGGCACGATTCCCATGCGCTCATTGATTTGCATTTTCCATTTCAGTCTACGCTGCTGATTAATTTAGCCACATTAATAATACCGAGAGTACTTGCACGCGCGACGAAAATATTCTTCCCAAGCAAGCAAGTGAAAAACTAAATTGGCACATTTTGTGTGCGCACGATCATTACCGGACCAGAAAGGAAAGGAGGAAAAAAAACATCTATGGCACCATTAAATATTAACATTCCTCGGTCAAAATGCGTAATGATCTCGTTGCGCTCGCGTCGAACGTCGCTGGCTAATTTTTGTTCCCAACGCCATACCCATAAATCATGTTGGGTCGGTCTCCCTAACGAATCGGGGCTCCAGGTTTTCCAGCTTGGCTTGTACGACTCCGTGCGTCCTTTACGTTCAATGCTTTTGCAATAATCATAACAACCTGCAGGCCTTAGCTCACGGCCCGTCCGTTCGATTCTCGGTCGATCAGAAGGTCAGTAAATATACAGTTAGGTCCCTCATTTCTCTCTTTCTTTTCCTCTCCAATCCTTTCATTTACCTCGGAACAGACCACGTTTTCGGATGGGTGGTTCCTTTGGGCTGCATCTTGGCAAGTTCCATTCCTTAGTGGTACGGGTTCAGGTTCTGGTCAGCTGGGCAAGCGAATCGAACAGGTTCTTTCTGGACACACACAGGAGCATTGTGGCGAGCCGGTAAGGTACCGCACACCAGGGGTCAGATTTGGACGATCATCAGCCTTGGAAAAGCGTACAATCACGCACCGCTCAATCGAGTCGCAGTTGCTGACGGTCCTTTCTATTCCAACCTCGGTGCGGTACCACCGAGAACCGGGACCCGGGTGATGGTGATTATTATTTTCAGTTTCCACGTGGGCAACTGCTTTGCCTGCTCGCTCGCTTTCTTTTCTTTCGCCGATGACGATGCGGTGTGAATGGTGAAATCGTATGAATAACTATTCTTCAAATATTTAACGTGTTATTATGCTGCATTATGGAAGTGTATTGAATGGTGATTTGATGGGCGTCGGCCATTGTGGTGGGGGTGTGGTGCACCAAAAGGGGATGGGGGATGAAAAAAGCAACAATAGCAGTACCTTTCCAGCAAGGTTTGCTGGCCAACTGCAGGTTCGGGGTGAACGCTTTATACAACGGTGAGCATTAGAAGGGTGAAAATGTATATAAAAAAAACCATCCAAACGGAACGGTGCTTTATGCACCTCGATGGAACAACGATGCTCGAAGACGATCGAACACAAGACGGATATCATAATAAAGCCAATAAAGGGAGGCGGTCAGGATAAATAATAAATATACCGTATATATGTGGTTGGCCGATCCGAAAGGTTGGCGTGCAGTATTGCGGATATGTCGATACATCGGGCTGCAGGAACAGGGCAACGGATTCGATTCGATCTTTCAATCGTGGTGGGGGTGGTTTATCGGAACCTTCTTGCCTTTGCTTGCATATGTTTGCAGCGTGGAATGCTCACAAGAAGAAAAAAAGAGCATTACAACCTTGTTGCCCCTCAAACATCTTCTGCTCGGCAAGCTGGGAAACAAAAGCCAAAACCCTTTATAAGCATCATGGTTCCCATATCATTTTCCATTCCGACCATCGAAGAAGGAAGCGTGTCGTCGTAGAAATTCCTTCACATCCGATTTTGTGCTTTAGTTGTTTTTTTTTTTTGTAGTCGAAATCCCCATCCTTTGATGGTGGAAATAAAATGAATACTGTGCTTTTATTCAACCACCTTCATCTCACTTCACCCTTCCATCCTCCCTTCCAACCCCTTTCCTTTGTTCTGGTAGAATTTGACGTGAATGGGAAGACGTGATGCCCGTTGCAGAAATGGATTTTCACACCGGAAAGCTTCCCTCTCACACACACCCACACACACACAAACACACAAGGAGCTCTTTTCGGTTCCCAACACCAACACCGGTTCGGGCGTACGTGAAATACGGGTTTGCATCCTTTTTTCCGACCCAAGGATGAGAACGTTCCACACCGTTTGTGCCCCCATTTGTTTTTTTGTAGTTACTGGTTCACCGATGTTCTCAGGTGTCAAAATCGATTTCGTTTTGATTAGTTGCCGTGGATTGCGGAGTTCGTGCGGATGGCGAACGCGCGATGGTGAGGTGAAAATGAGATTTCGATACGATCGGCATCATCATCTCGCGTGGATTGCACTTGGGCGGCAGCCCAGGTTCCCTCGCTTTCGAATCCGAGCCGAGTGGTGATGGTGCTCCGTGTTACTGCAAAATGGTTATTACGTGCACATATATTCCGATTCGGTGGGATTATTGCACCGCGACCATGGGAGGTGAATGATGGAATAGTAAACGATTTAATAACGGTGATAATTGTGTTTAACTGCGAACGATTTTCCGGAAGCAATTGTGGGTGTGAAGCGATTCCTCGATGCAACATGCACTGAGCGAACCAATGTTGAGGGATTATTCTACGGGAGGAATTAAAATCAAAATAATTGAAAAGAAAGTTTTTCTACAGATTGAATGCAATATTCAGGAAATCCAGCAATTTAGAGATTTTCTCAGGAACTGACGTAGAATACTCAGGAATTTGATAGATGAGGAGCATCTTTAGTCAACGAAGAGTAATCTTATCCTAATGACACTATTCTAATGTCCTCATGACAATTAGTTTTCAGAACTCCCAGAGATCCTGTGTTCCTTATCCAAGCTTTTGATCACAGTCCTGTGATCCAAGCTTTTGATGAGCTCTGATAGTGAATTCTGAGTAACTATCTCAACTTAAATATTTCAAAGAACACTTAGAAAAGGAGATAATTTACTAAATCAAGAACTAAAAAATTATAGAAACGTACCCCATTCAAGCTAATGCTGCTTTAATGTCCAACGTTAGGTCCAGAAAGACTTTTCATTCACCATGTTTGCAGGGCGATTAAAAATCACAACTTAAATCATCTTCTCTCATCATCGTCTTTGGAATCATCATGGTCACTAGCCCTACTCAATTCCAAATTTATCATAATTGATTCCTGTTGACACGAGATACGGCAAGCACCCACGTGAGGCCAATCAGCACCCCCGGTGGATAGCTCTCACGAGCCGGCTGCTCACTTCCAGCACGAACTGACCGAAAACCGAAGACAAATGCGACGATAAACACCCGCAATAAATCAATGGTGATAATAAAATTAAGAATCCGCAGTGGACGCCACCGTGCTAGCCGTTTCACAATGATGGCGCAGTGACGATTGTCTTTTACGCTAGGAAGTAGCTTCCTGCTTCAGCGCGTGGTCAGGAGAGTTTTCCCAGGAACGAGCCCTGATACGCGGTGGATCAGTTCACTCTTCACTCCAATCAAGCAGTTCACCATCCAACTGACCAGTAAGCAAGTTCTTCCATCGTTCGTGATTTCCTTGATTTTTTTCTTTCGTTCGTTTTGTTTTATTTTCCGCCCGGTGGGAAAGGATCCGTGAACGATACAATAACCCAACCCCGGATCGCAACCCCGGATCGCCTGGCCGGAAATGGCAGCGTTTTGTGTCTAGTCCTGTCACCCTGTTCTCCCCAGACTACCAGACGGCTTATCGGCATTTTTATCCTTGCTCCGTTTAGCGGTACCGGACGACAAATCAGGCTATTCTCGCTACAGCTATTCATCTGCAGTGGATCCTCACGGCTTGCGGATGTCAGCATCTTCCGTCCCGTACCGTATCTCATTTTTCCAATCGTCGTTTGTCATCGTGGAACTTCATAAAGTAGCCGTTGAAGATGGCGGAAACGCTGGAGACAATAGCGCAACATCAAAGAAGCAGCGTTGTCTGTCTGTCTTGCTTGTGTCTTATTCTCCAAAATGCGAAAGCTTGATTGTGGCGATGGAGAATCCTTCCCGACCCTGTTCAAACTTCGGCCGGCTCAGGATGTGCCGGCGGGACACACGTTTCCACAAACCACGAGACAAATGGCACTGGTTGAATTGATTTTTGTATCCCTTTCCCTTGTTCCGCAACCTTGCCTGCCATCCGCACTGCTCTCTCACGTGGAAATTTTTAGTATCCTTCNTGTCTGTCTTGCTTGTGTCTTATTCTCCAAAATGCGAAAGCTTGATTGTGGCGATGGAGAATCCTTCCCGACCCTGTTCAAACTTCGGCCGGCTCAGGATGTGCCGGCGGGACACACGTTTCCACAAACCACGAGACAAATGGCACTGGTTGAATTGATTTTTGTATCCCTTTCCCTTGTTCCGCAACCTTGCCTGCCATCCGCACTGCTCTCTCACGTGGAAATTTTTAGTATCCTTCCAGTCACCGGGACGTTCCTTCCTCGTGGAAAGGAAATCCTTTGTACTTTGGAGCTTTAGGACCACTTTCACCGGACCCGGGGTTTCCCGGGGTTCAATCTCGTCGGTCGTTATAATCGCAAATTAAATTACTGTTTACGATTGTGGTCAATCTTCGTACACAATCAGCCAGCGCCGGGAATCAGAGTTTCAGGAAGCAACGGTAGAAATCTATTTGATTAGTGCCGGACGGTTGGACCTTTACTTCACCACCACCGAAACCGTCCAAATTGTGAAACACTGCAGATGAATTTATTGAACGATGTTTCCGGATGGCAACCGAGCAGCGGATAAAATTGGGGAGGGGGGGGTGGGAGGAACAAAATATTCATACGAGCCGGGCGTTGGAAATCATAACGACACGGAATGGGATGGAATGTCAATTTTGTGTTCGTCTCGGTTCCCAATCAAACTTCGAGTGGCAATTTCGTGGTGGAACAAAACGTGATAAACGGCATTGTAGTTGTGGTTAGGCGAGCTGCTGAATTTATTTGCTGGTTGAGTTTGATTTAATATTATACGATTCCGATTACTCCAAAATGTCAAGGCACTCTGGAATTGTGGAACATATCCGTAGCCGTAGCTGTAGCTTTTATTTAATTTCATTACGAAAGAGCTTTTTCGAGATGCGAAAATGTTTAATCTGAATTAAAAGAAAGGCCAATCAAGCTTGCTTAATTCATATACAACTTGAAGTACACCAAGTCACTGAATTTCTTAAGTGCATGACATCATCCTCAAAATATTTCATTTTTACGATATGACGATTATCGCACCCAACGATCAAGCTAACTGAATTTGATCAACGACAGCACGCAAAAAGCATCGACTCATTTCCTTTAATTAACATATGTATCTTCGTAAGTAGCGGAGCTGTGGAAAATGGAATGCTTCGTCCAAATCCACATCGAACAGAATGTGCTGTGTCAACAGCAGTATGTCCTAATCATCGTCCAAAAGCCTTTAAAGAAAGCATCCAAAAGCGTAACTGTATCCGCTACGATCAAGCGGTACCCATTGTGTACCGTGCCAAGTCTTTGGAAAGTTAAACGCTGCTCAAGTGAGGAAGAAGCGAAAAAGTCCACTGGTAGGTACCACCATGCCCAAACAATGTCATTCTAATCCGTCAATTATGACCAGATTGTACGGTGTACGGTGGGATCTCGTGGACGCAGACGATCGACCGATGACGTTGGCGTCTTCGTTGCCTTTTTGAATAGTAGGCAATGTATACAAACAGCTCCAAATAGGCTAGGCCGGCTTGATTGGGAATGGTACAACCGGTGCCACGGTATTCTTGTCCGATGACCGATGAGGTCTTTGTGGCCTTCTACTGAAGACTGGAGACTTTTAGCGGAGGTTTCAAGTGGCATTTGCTTCTACTTCAAACCGACCGGAGATACTGTGCTTTGTAGGCGAAGTGTCTGCGTGGCTCTGTGCTAAAAAGGAGGCTCCTTGTGTGCTTCCGTATGGTTCAATAGTTGTTCTCGTTCGGTCAGTACGTAACGGACGGATGACTTCAAACGTTTCAATCATCTTGTACATCTTCAGCAATGTAATCTCATTGAAGTTCCCTCTCGGTCGAGAAACATGACGAGTAATAGCCGGATAGAATATTACTTAAAAGCTTGCATTTTTTGCTGTTGTAGCTGTTGCTCGGTTGTAGAAGTGAATGAATGATAAGGCACTAAAAGTAAAGTAACAACCATAAAATGTTGTATTAAAGCAGTGTTCCTCTTGGGGTATAACCAACCAATGCGCCCTTCGCGCCACGCAACACAATTTTACTGCCAATCAATTGTGATTGGCAGATTTTTCGTATTAATTCTATCCAACGGCGACCAATCTCAAAAACTCCTGCCCGGTGCAAAAAAGGATGATACTTCCTTTCGACCCCGTGGGGTAAATATAAAATACCTGCCAAGGAAGTTCGAGCGAGAGAGCGAGAGAGGGGGAGAGAAATTGGTAAAAAGAAAGAAATGACCGGCAAACATTATCGATCCACAGCCACTTCCCAGTGGAGTCATTTTCGATTGGGCAATAAATTAAAGGTCTCACTGTTTCGAGTACGCCCGGGGTTGTGTCTAGAATTTTAATCCTCTTCGCATTTGCGCAGCCACTGACCGGACCCGGTGGCATCCCTCATCAAGTTTGCAGACAGCGTACCAGAACATTGGGGGCTATATAGTCTCCTGGCGAGCTACATACAGTAGCAAAATATTGCCCAGTATTCCAGTGGCTTTATGTGATACCCACCCGCTTGGTAGGTATCGGTATAAGAAAGATGAAATAAAGCTAAAGGTGCATTCTGGACGGGAGAGATTTGTCTCCGGGAGTGTCGCTACCGAAATTAATGATGACGACGAATCATCGCTTAAACGGCAGCACAGCAAATTGAACGTACGTACGTGACTGTCGGCATTTTGGGTAGCGTAAGAACGGGATAAGTTCCAATTTTTTGTTGTTGTTGAGTATATTCGTTCGTCTTTCGCTGGAATGCTATCCGGCCACCGAGATATTTTTGGTTCGGGATATTTTTGGTGGTTAATTTTTTCCCCCCCCCAGATCATATCAAAGCAATTTTTATGGCAGCACTTTGAAGCCTGAAGTCTTCCCGGTTTCCGCGGCTCATGTTTCATGTCGGCGTGCCCGAAAATGTATCACAATGGTTTGCTGATGTATATTCGCTTCTTTGAGGTGCAGCATTTTTGCCGAACCGAACACTCACGCAACGGCATTAAACGGACGTCACACCTCGTCGGAACGTCGGCACACAGTCGGTTCGCTAAATTCCACGATACGGCAGTTTCAGGGTGAAGGTCGTACGCCGGCAAAAAGGCACCAAATCGACCAAATGTTGTTGCGCAAATGTGTGCGTAAGATGTATCCCACCTATTAAGTGGTTTCTGCGCATAAAGTTTCACGCATCCTTCACGCGCTGACCGTTTAGTGGAAATGAATCGTTCGGAGTTGGTAGTAAAAATGGAAAAGAAATAAACGTGTGGAACGCAACGGAACGGAAAATAAAAATAGCCATTCCAAGAGTGTTTTTTTTTTCGGGCTGCATGTTCACTCCATTCGGGTGAGTGATCGGGATTACACGATCAAGCACTTTAATAATAAAAAAACGCTTCACCGATGGCCGATGGTGTTTGGTGCTTGGATGTTTTGGTTCCGTGTATCGGCTGCACTTTTGATTTACAACCCATTTACAGCTATTTAATGATTGGATATAAATTTATGCTCGCCAGGCACTCCGTTGCGCTGTGACGTTAAGCGATCGTGCAACCTCTTCATTTGTCGAACAGGGCCGTGAACAAGGGCGTACAGGGCAACATCCTTCACGTGTCCTTTTCCCGTATGCTTCGGTTTGATGTGGCAGATTTTTCTGCTTGATGCTTAGGCTTCATCACACACACACGCACTTCCGCAAACACCTTTGCCTCCCCCTCCCAATGTAACGCGGAGTGCGAATGATGCCCGAAACAAATATCGGTTAATTTACAGCGCAAATAACTGCGGGCAGTACAGCGAAGCGCACCAACAACTGACTGACGTATTTATTCAGACCGGCACCGGTACGGTGCGGCTTGCAACGGGCATCGTCTGGTGGCCAGCGATTTCAGGATCTTTGGCGTTCACTTTCGCACTGTGCCTGCAGCGTCTTCCTACGCAAAACGGCGTTTGGCTGCCTATTTTTCACTTCACCGTATGCTTTTTTTATTTACCTCCTTATAATAATGCAACCAGCTTAGTACCTCGTGCCGGCCGGTAAGGAATGAGCCAGCGAAGTAATTATCGGCTTTAATTGGCTGCAAAATGGACGCTCCGCTTGTACGGTCTCGCTCGCCATGCCGGTGCAAACCGGAGCCAGCATGGAAATGATATCAATTATTTCTCGGAATTGTTAAAAGATAAAATAAAATATGCCTTCATTTGTGCCGGGTTTTCATAAAGTTATTCCGCTGGGTTATAGCGTCGGCAAATCGGAGGCGTTGCGAGCATGCAGGGATAGGATTTCACGCACAGAATGGGGTGATAAAGTTCGTTGCTGGACCTTTTTTTTGTGGACCAGCAATACAAGTTCTGTTGTTAATGTTGTGCGGGTTTTATAGTGCTGTTTAAGCAGGAAGAAATTACTGCCCACGGCAAAAAGGGATAGGCATTTAATTATGTTTGTTTAAGAAAATTTATTTATAAATATAGATATTCTGTGTTCTGGTTCAAGACAAAAAGTGATCCAGAAAGAAACGTCCCATTACTTCGGTATCATAAGTTCCAAAAGTTACTTGAAAATAACACCTTTTTTAAGATACCTTAAATTCAATCTAAAGTATCAAATTATAACTCGTACTCAGCTGATTCTCAGCTTCCCTTGAAGCTGTTTCTACCAAACTAATATCCAGACAGGAAACGACACCGTCAAAATAAGGCAAAAAAACACGCCTCATATTGTACCATTCGGCGCTGCTCTACTGTCTCGCCACGCTCTCTAGCCCAAGGGCAACTTTTGATATGCAGATGCGAATGCTCATCAAATCACAAATCAATCCGCCATTTTTCTTGGGCGCCCCGCTTTCCACCTTTTTTGCCGACGTGCTACCCCCAATCATGCCCAGACAATCGGTTTGGTTTTTGCATTCGAACACACTGGCACTCAGGAAAGTATCCAAAAAAAAAAAAGTTAAACCACGCGACCGTGTTTCTTACAATTTCTTGGAGGAGTTCACGGATCACGTCGGAAGGAACCATTCTGCGATGGTGCCAATATATTGACGATAGACTAGAAATAGAAGCTCCTCTTTAGCTGTTATTTCTTCCACTCAAACGCTGGTGCGAATGTGCACCATCCGTGGTACCGTGGCATTGCGGATAGAAATATCGGTTCCAGATTGTGTGCTGAAGGATGTCCTGATACGCTCTCCACATACACAACAGTGACCTCGCGTGTGTGGCAAATGGCTGGAGACACACACAGACATCCAGGAAGAAAGAATATACGCGCGAGTCAACCACAACCCGTCATATCCGTCGGAGGTGTTGGTGGCCATGTGGTGGTCGCACGCCAACTGATAGTAATATTCAACGCAAAATAGAAACGCAATCTATGAATTTTTCATATCCATAACGGAGGAGGGTTATTTTCTGTGCGAATTGAGTCGTTCCGGCTTTGAGGGTGAAAAGCGTTGATTCTATTCGCGTTTCAATTTAAAAACTGTGTACCTCTCGTACAGACCCGATAGCAAGCGAGCGTTGCTGCTTGAATATGCTAAAGCAAGCGATATTACCACCATCGGGATGTGTTCGAAAGCAAATATGGCGAAGTAACATGCCATTCGAAGGCAAAGCGGGTGTGTCTGTTTTCGATTGCGACAAACTTGGGGCAAGGATTTGTTTCCCTTTATGTATTGTTACATGTAGAGGATTGCGTATTGTGAAATATAAAATGTATTTTTTAACGAATTTTAGAAAACATGCACTGAAAGTAGAAACGTTGGGAGAATAAGAGTACCTTGAGAATATTTTGAACACGTAATTGTTTAATATTTGTACTTTTAAATACATGTAAATGTATAGTATAAAACTCATGGTGTTCAAATATATTTAAAGGAATCGCTTAAAAAGAATAAATTATTGTATCCATAATTGAAATGCAAACCTATCGAGATCATAAAATACCTAGCACTATGGCATCCCCATAGGGATCGTCCACCTACGTAAGTTACAGTAAACTACCGGAGCATCTCTTTGCATTCACCACCTCACGTTTGATGTTGTTCTGCTAATACATTTGATTTCAGAATCGATGTCTCTCTCTCTCTCTCTCTCTCTCACTCTTTCTCTCTCCCTCTCCCTCTATCTTTAGCCCTCTATCTTTAAGCCGCTTCTGGACCTGGCCTTGAAGCCATGAGACTCCCCCAGAAGGAAGTTTAAGCATTCATCTCCACGACGTTTTGTGCCACAACGTCTTCGTTGTTTAAGAAACAAAAAAAAAACCCGACGAACCAGGCTCACCCAGTCAGAAAAACGAGACGTTCGCGTCTGCAGTCGCATCATGCTCTCCGTTTGCTGCAGTTTAGTGGCGAGGGTGATCATGATTTTGATGCTGATGATGATGATGATGACGGGGGACGGTCGATGTTATTTTCATACAATATGCCCTTTAGGAGTTCATAAAATGCGATGAAGAATTGTTGGAATTATTTTATTCTCCCCGATGGTGGACGCTTTCGGCGGGCGCCCTGCCATGATTTAAGCATGCATTTCTCCCGTGTGTGCGAAGTTGCATATATGTTATTCGTGCGGGACGATGGTGCAGCTAGCAGGGCGTTGTGGGATTGTGTGAAATATAAATGGCACACAAAGCGAGGAAGGAAGAACGATTTACGTTTTCGTATGCTGCAAATTACCTGCCGTTCTTGGTGGATGGGAGTAGGTGGCAACGCTGAGCTGTATGCGAATGATCGTCGACACAGTGTGTCTTGGATGATTGGTAAAACATGAGTTTTTTTATTAATTGTAATTATTTAAACAAGATGGCTTGGCCGTTCTTCAAAGAGTTAATGAAAAATTACCATATTTTTAAGGGAAGGAGTGAGATTTTTACCAACAAAACATAAAATAAGTACACAAAATATAACAAGGACTAAATAAACGGTTGCGTGATAACGCGTTGCGTTTGATACCGATTACATCAATATTTTATTTTATAATAGCGTTTTGTTTTGTGAAAGCAATAAAAATTAAAATTTCTTTAATCAATATAAGATCGTTTATACTTTAGTTCTCAATAGGTATCTATCGTTTAAAGATTTTAATCATGATCATTAACTGACTTTCAAAATAAGAATAAAAATATTGAAAAGTCTCGGCAACATGCATATTGTAAGCAAATTGCTGAAACATTTATCTTTAAATATACGAACGTATGAAATATACAATCACTTGTTTTTGATAGTATATTTTAATTTACCTTATATTTTCTTTTTATTGATTTATTTACTGACTAACGGCCATTTATCTCATCTTATAACGAAATACAAAAAATATTGAAAATTGCAAATAGAAAAATTGTTCTGAGGATTATGTTTTGAAATAAATGGCATTTATTAAATATTCACATTATTTGCTCCACACTGTAATTCATTCAAATTGAAGCGTTGTGTTCCTGTTAGTTGGTACTGCATAGCTAGGCAAAGGGCAATTTATTCCCTTGTCCCCTGCAGCCAGCTCGATGGGGGTGGGCGTTGGTTTTTGTGCCCAATCAATGCGCACGAGATCGTCGAGCTGATCGATGCCTTCCAGCACGATTTGATGTGATTTTACGATCTTTTAGTGATCGCGGCAACAAAATCAAAATAAAGCGCACTGTCCCAAAACGCGCACCGACCGAGGCGGATCGATCTGCGGGCGATCGTTGACGATATAAGGGAAGGAAAGGTTGCGAAAATTTGCGTGTTGCTCGTGGGCGTCCGACAAACATCGTCGGTCGGATTAAATGATTGCACAATGGTGGCGAATGGCTGCGCTCCTGCATCGTACCCCGGCCGGTACTTTAAAACGAACCGGCATTTCCGGCATTTTGTTTCTGTGCGAATGTGGGCACGATGTAGCGATGAGCGATGTGTATCGCTCACGTGAGGAAGGCTAATGATTACTTGCCCAGGGAGCGGCGATCAACCGCAGCAAGTGTTTGTAATGACTGAATTTCTTGTCATGGCATCGAGATACAGCCGAAGATCAAGCCGAAGATCAAGCCAAATGCCAATAATGCACCCAAAATGAGTCGAGGTGTGCAAAAGCATCTTTTCAATTTTAACGCACCAACGCATCGCATCTCCAAGGCACTTCTTACAGGGTCTTATCAAACCCTGCTAGCAAGCGTACTCTCAGGATGCATCCACTTCTCGCAACGGGCGTACGCTTGCGTGAGGGTAATTTATTCGCTTATTATGTTATTTTTATCGCACCAGGTAATATTTAACCGTCCCTTTCTTTTATTTCTTTATCCTCGCAGGAATGCATCTAAGTTACGATCGAAACGGGAGCATACGAGTGAGCAAAGGCTTAAAAGCTCACCTCACAACGCACCCAACGATGGCTGTGGTGTGGTTAGGAATGCAAATGTTTCTACCTTACATTCGCTTGCGCTGTGGTCGATTTCTTATCGAAGATGACCCCAAACAAATAGCTTGTATTTTCTTGCCTTTTACTGACCATTTTACAGAGGAAGTTTCTGCTTCGGCTTTTTTTTTTGTTTCGTTCTCCTCACAGAAGCACCCGCACGAAGATGGTGCCGTGGCGTAAATCGAGCGCCATATGTAACCTGTTCATTGTTCTGCCCGGTACACGACCGAACCGAACAGCCGTACATCCTGCTTACCGTAAACATTTTCAATTAAATGAAGAAATTAATCTCACCCCCAAACGCAGCGGCATCGATGAGCGGGAAAGTCGGCCTTAAGGCCGGAGCCGCTTAATGCACATGCGCACCGTTGCACCGGGACAAATACGAACGGTGCGTTGCTATGCCCGAGATAATCGGCTGCAATAATGGACGACCACGGTACCGGCCCAGGCTCAGACCCAGCTCCGAAAACGCAAACCTTGCTTGCGTGTTCATTACGGTTAATGGGTGATTATTCAATGGCGGTTTTGCTGAAAGAAGATGGGGACCATCAAACAGAACCCGCCTGCTGCTGCTTGACCACTTCTCTCGGACTATTGGGGCTTATCGGAGGCGGGCAATGACTGTTTTTTTAAAGAACGCTCCCATTGCGTGTGTTTGTTTGATTTGGAAAATGTAACTGCAGCGAAGCGAGTTGCACTGGCGAAGATGGTTATCCGGACGGAGGGCGAACAGCAACTGCTGCCCATTTTGCTGTGAGATGGCGTTTATGCCATTCGCCAGCGGAAGATGACCCAGAGCGTGCTTATTGGGAACGCTTGTAACCGAACAACATGTCGATAGTTGGGCGATAAATCTTAATGTGAAGACAAAAACACACCCATACATTGTTGCAGCATAGCAGACCATTGAACAAGCTAGAGTGGTGAACTATTGCATGGTTTGGATAGACGCATTTATATGCAATAAAAAACATACACACACACACACAAGGTCCATACAGTGGATAGGGGGTTTTGCATGCCAATGATAAGCCAATATTTAAATTCAGAAGTCAAATGCTCCATTATTGATGATTGTGCTGGTAATGGAAGATGCATTAGCGCAAGGCTTTTAAAAGACCATTTACAGTGGACGTTGCTTTGTTGTCTTCGTGCATCTTTAGTGACCTGGTATTTGTAATGAGTTCTTGGAGAGTTCAATGCGATTATAATCTCATGATATACTGATGGGGTTTAGATATACGGCCTGGCCGTCATGATGAGAATAAAAAAAAAATATATACTGATGGGGTTTAACATAAACTTATAACATATTCTTCATCATACAAGTATTAGACATTCAAACTAAAATATTGGACTGGAGCAGATATTGAGCCAAGCCTTTTTCGTTTGGATAAACTCAAATATTACCTTCAAGTTACTGGAGTACTTTCTACAGTTCAGAATCAGAGGATTATAGAAGATGATCCAAATCGTGGAATTGGTCAATAGTGTACGTAAGGACTTCAAATGTGTACATTTTAAAGTTTCCTTTTAGATCAATTGCACAAATCCATTTTAATTTCCCAAAATTTACGTAACGAGACTCATTTGCTTCCTTGGATCCTGGACCCAAAAAAAAAAATTCATCCCAAGAATCGATTGCCTGTGATGTACGTCAAACTCAGGCTTTGCATCTAACATTGTAGCAATAGGGTTCTATTAAAATACAAAACAAAAAAATCCTCAAAGTTCTAAGGAACTGTTTTTGAGCAAGGAATGCCGCACACAATTGTTACAATTTAAGTCACACAAAAATACAATCTCACCTTGAATCACTCTTTCGCCGACATTAAAATCTCCAGAACTAGTTAGAAAACACAAATAAATCCTTCCATTTCCAGCCCGAATCAGCACAAACTATCACAAACTTGTTCGGAAACTACACCCAATGTCGTCCAGCATACATAATGTTGTCCTAAAAGTGGCGGCAAAGCTAGCAAAAGGTCTCGCCTTGGCTGTGCACCAACGTTTCGAAAATTGATGGAAGCAAAACTTTTCTTTCCTTTCTTTATCGCTTCAGCTCGTGTGTAATCTCCATAAACGGTCCCTTTTACACACTTTTTTTTGCCACCACCCAAGGGCCAAGGGGTGGTTGTGTGTGTGTGTGTTTTTTCCTCTAAAGCTTCTCTGTTTTTTTGCATTCCGGAAAATCATTGCATCAAAGAACGGGGGACCGTTGCCACCGGGTGCATGGCGCATTCCTTCCCTGGAGTTGGGTTTTCTTTTCCTGTTTCCGGTCCATTAATTCGTGCCCTCGAGGAACGTGAGCGAGCACGCTCCTATGTGCTTGTGTGTGCATTAAGAAAGAAGTGAAGGATCGAAAGCATTCGCAAAACTTTAACCTTTGCCGTGCGTTAGGCACTCGCAGGAAAGGAAACGCGTGGCGAACAGTGTCCTGGCAGCAAGGGTGTAAATTTAATGAGACTCCTCATCCTAACGTCCCCGGGTAGATGAAAACCACGGCCACGGTGATGTCGCGCCGTACATAGTTGGGTGCAAATGTTTGCGAATGCCGTGCGGCCACTGTTACTTCACGGCACGGCAGAAAATGGACCGACGTGTTGGGGATGTGCGATGGTAGTGAAATGAGAAACAATAAATTTCGCCTTCGAATGGGCCGGCTCACGGGCTTACCAGGGTGTTTTTCCACTGCCTTGACAGGCAGGCGAACGGCGAAAATAAAAGGTGAATTTTCTGTTTTTCTCGCTTTTTTTTCTCCCTCAGAGTCGAACGTGTTTGGCGGAACCTGTTCCGTTCACACAACCGGCGCGTACACACGGCCATAGACCGGAGGAAATTATCTTCACACCGTCCTTACAAAACGTGTGTGTATGTTTGTGCGAGGAGTTTCCCTTTTTCTCACCGTGCGTTACCATTCCACACTCACTCGAAGCTCATTCTCGGCTTTTCTTCGGTAATAAATTGTTAAAAATGTGAGACAATACGATGCCCTCGAGGGGAGAAAAGAAAATACAAATCGAGAACCAGCCAGCGCCAGCCAGCGCCAGCCAGACAAACTATCATTCCCTCCCCATTTGCTACGTCTGGGTGCTTCCTCACGGTTCTCCCCCCATTGGGTTGCGTTCAGGATTGACGGCGCATACGAGCAGGTTTGGCATTAGATAATGGTAGACAGTTCAACCCTCGCATCGACCCTGGCTGGTTCGAGCACTTCCAGCTCGGCAGCCTGAGCAAGGACCCCGGGCCCCAAGGTATGCGTTTGTGCAAAGGAAGTCTATCGTCCGTTTGTGCGAATGTACAACCACACAACCTGACTGCCCGAAACCCAAGGGAACGATCTTGTCGGGGGCCCATGGGAAGATAAGGAATCAAAAGCCGAGACAACCGGGCATGACAGGACACTCGGCACCCTGCACTTGGGGAGCAATTGTGTCTTTCGCTGGTGCCAGCCAGCTGGAAACCGCTCGGTAATGTTTAAGGAGGGAACCACATCAGGGAACCTACCGGTGCCAGTTTTGGGATGCTATCGTTTGTGCGATCTGCCCCGAGATGTAAAGAACGGGGCGTTGGAAAATTTATATGATGATGGTTGAGTGGGTCTGTCTGTCGTGTAGGCCTTTTCAAGGCTGTGTGTGACTAGTGAAAATGGTGGAAAGATCTACATATTGAAAAGGTCGAGGATTTGAGATACATTTAAATGAACAATATTCTCTTCATTATATTATATCTTTGAGGATTTTAGAGCAATTAAACACACTTAAAGTAAGCATAAAAAATTATAACAAAAAATAACACAATCTCTAGATTATCTAAAAGCGTATCTAGTGTTGGAGTGACAAATTAATTGCTGCTCGTATTGTTTCAATGGGTAATTAAGACCAAAAACACCGGAATCAATTTATTACCCATGTCTGGTCGCTACGGACATTCGGACGGGAAGCTTGGCACGAACTCTGCTGCTTCCACGCTGACCAGTACAACATGGCACCGACACGAGGTGTTTGGTTTATATCAAATAGTACAATGCTTAACGTCAAGCAAATCGTAGAAAACCAGCAGCAAATGTGCAATGCAGCAAAATCTTGCAGATAGAAGACACGGCGGCAGAATGGGCTAAAAAAAATTCTGCATAATTTTGTCTCCATCAGGTTACTTGTAATGAGATGTACGGACTACATTACACTGGTGGTGATAAGTATAACGATGCATATCTCTTCTTTGATTCCAATCTTTTATTGAAATTCTGATAAATAGTCTACATTCATTTTGAATACAAACAAAATTCCCGAGGTCCTTGTATGTTATCTTAAATCAGTGCAAATCTTCGCAACTCTCTTGGTATTTGTTTGAATTTTATTATCAAATTCATTATCATTTTTCATCTTTCCTCTTGCTGCTTCTTTTTGTTTCGTTTATTTATTTTCTTTCTAAAAGCTAGTTTTGCTTTTTTATTTTAGTTTCTTCTAGTATTTTGTACCTGGTAACAGATTATATAATATTTTATATTGGTATCCATTATTTTTATTATATTATATTTTTATTGTTAAAAATGTTATTTATAGTTTATGCTTGGCCTAAAAATTCAAAAATTTATTAAAAAAATCACTTGCATTTGCATAGTTTTGGCAATTGTAAGCTCGACGAAAGAATTCGAGTCATTTTTGAGATAATTATTACTCCCAATATAAAATTATCATAATATCACATATTGCTAATGATGGAACAATTGACTCACTCACCCCCATACTGTCAAGCGCGCCTTAATCAACCATCTCACGTACGGAAAATAATTACCTTTCCCAAGGATTTGCTCAATGTTTTGCCGTACCACCAGAGTCACATCGCCAGGCCGAAGCGTTCTGTGACGATGTGTCATCCGCTTCAAAGGCAAATCGACGACGTTCCCAACTCGACAGCTGAAGAGCTCAAGCGTAAGCGAAGATCGGTGGATTGACGGTTCATCGGTTCGTCCCGATCACGGGTGTGTTGACAGGCGATAGCAATGCACAAAATAAATGCAACCCAAAGCCACGCCGTGGACAAAGCCAGCGTGTGGGGTCGGTGTGACCATACCCCGAAAGTCTAGACTATCACCGGCCACAAGTTGGCAGAATAATCGGCATGAGCAAATCTCTTTCACCCAGCTTGTTCTTCTTCTACTCCATTCCTGCTTGCTGGTCCGGGCACGTCGCCCCAGGATAATCATCACTCTGCGATCGCTAATGGTCGACCGCATCGACCACAGAAACAATGGCGCAGACCATGCAGACCAACCTTCCCTGTAGGATCGCAGTTTTCTCTCGCCTTAAATCAAACGCTTCACCTTCGCATAAAAGCGCACGAGAGACATGCGACTCTTCCGCATCTGTGCTTGGTTGGTCCGTGATTCGACTCNGCCACCGGGTGCATGGCGCATTCCTTCCCTGGAGTTGGGTTTTCTTTTCCTGTTTCCGGTCCATTAATTCGTGCCCTCGAGGAACGTGAGCGAGCACGCTCCTATGTGCTTGTGTGTGCATTAAGAAAGAAGTGAAAGATCGAAAGCATTCGCAAAACTTTAACCTTTGCCGTGCGTTAGGCACTCGCAGGAAAGGAAACGCGTGGCGAACAGTGTCCTGGCAGCGAGGGTGTAAATTTAATGAGACTCCTCATCCTAACGTGCCCGGGTAGATGAAAACCACGGCCACGGTGATGTCGCGCCGTACATAGTTGGGTGCAAATGTTTGCGAATGCCGTGCGGCAACTGTTACTTCACGGCACGGCAGAAAATGGACCGACGTGTTGGGGATGTGCGATGGTAGTGAAATGAGAAACAATAAATTTCGCCTTCGAATGGGCCGGCTCGCGGGCTTACCAGGGTGTTTTCCAACTGCCTTCACAGGCAGGCGAACGGCGAAAAAAAAGGTGAATTTTCTGTTTTTCTCGCTTTTTTTCTCCCTCAGAGTCGAACGTGTTTGGCGGAACCTGTTCCGTTCACACAACCGGCGCGTACACACGGCCATAGACCGGAGGAAATTATCTTCGCACCGTCCTTACCGAACGTGTGTGTATGTTTGTGCGAGGAGTTTCCCTTTTTCTCACCGTGCGTTACCATTCTACACTCACTCGAAGCTCATTCTCGGCTTTTCTTCGGTAATAAATTGTTAAAAATGTGAGACAATACGATGCCCTCGAGGAGAGAAAAGAAAATACAAATCGAGAACCAGCCAGCGCCAGCCAGACAAACTATCATTCGCTCCCCATTTGCTACGTCTGGGTGCTTCCCCACGGTTCTCCACCCATTCGGTTGCGTTCAGGATTGACGGCGCATACGAGCAGGTTTGGCATTAGATAATGGTAGACAGTTCAACCCTCGCATCGACCCTGGCTGGTTCGAGCACTTCCAGCTCGGCAGCCTGAGCAAGGACCCCGGGCCCCAAGGTATGCGTTTGTGCAAAGGAAGTCTATCGTCCGTTTGTGCGAGTGTACAACCACACAACCTGACTGCCCGAAACCCAAGGGAACGATCTTGTCGGGGGCCCATGGGAAGATAAGGAATCAAAAGCCGAGACAACCGGGCATGACAGGACACTCGGCACCCTGCACTTGGGGAGCAATTGTGTCTTTCGCTGGTGCCAGCCAGCTGGAAACCACTCGGTAATGTTTAAGGAGGGAACCACATCAGGGAACCTACCGGTGCCAGTTTTGGGATGCTATCGTTTGTGCGATCTGCCCCGAGATGTAAAGAACGGGGCGTTGGAAAATTTATATGATGATGGTTGAGTGGGTCTGTCTGTCTTGTAGGCCTTTTCAAGGCTGTGTGTGACTAGTGAAAATGGTGGAAAGATCTACATATTGAAATGGTCGAGGATTTGAGATACATTTAAATGAACAATATTCCTTCATTATATTATATCTTTGAGGATTTTAGAGCAATTAAACACACTTAAAGTAAGCATAAAAAATTATAACAAAAAATAACACAATCTCTAGATTATCTACAAGCGTATCTAGTGTTGGAGTGACAAATTAATTGCTGCTCGTATTGTTTCAATGGGTAATTAAGACCAAAAACACCGGAATCAATTTATTACCCATGTCTGCTCACTACGGACATTCGGACGAGAAGCTTGGCACGAACTCTGCTGCTTCCACGCTGACCAGTACAACATGGCACCGACACGAAGTGTTTGGTTTATATCAAATAGTACAATGCTTAACGTCAAGCAAATCGTAGAAAAACCAGCAGCAAATGTGCAATGCAGCAAAATCTTGCAGATAGAAGACACGGCGGCAGAATGGGCTAAAAAAATCCTGCATAATTTTGTCTCCATCAGGTTACTTGTAATGAGATGTACGGACTACATTACACTGGTGGTGATAAGTATAACGATGTATATCTCTTCTTTGATTCCAATCTTTTATTGAAATACTGATAAATAGTCGACGTTCATTCTGGATACAAACAAAATTCCCGAGGTCCTTGTATCTTATCTTAAATCAGTGAAAATCTTCCCAACTCTCTTGGTATTTGTTTGAATTTTATTATCAAATTCAATACCACATTTCACCTTTCCTGTAGCTTCTTCTTTTGTTGCCGATTGTAAATTTTCGTTTTGAAAGCTCTTTTCGCTTTTTTTATTTTAGTTTCTTCTAGTATTTTGTTTCTAGTAACAGATTATATTTTTTTCTTATATTGGTTTCCATTCTTTTTATTATATTATATTTTTATTTTTGAAAATTTTATTTATGGTTTATGCTGGGCTAAAAAACTCTAAAAATTAAAAAAAAAACACTTGTATTTGCATAGTTTTGGCAATTGTAAGCTCGACGAATGAATTCGAGTCATTTTTGAGATAATTATTACTCCCAATATAAAATTATCATAATATCACATATTGCTAATGATGGAACAATTGACTCACTCACCCCCATACTGTCAAGCGCGCCTTAATCAACCATCTCACGTACGGAAAATAATTACCTTTCCCAAGGATTTGCTCAATGTTTTGCCGTACCACCAGAGTCACATCGCCAGGCCGAAGCGTTCTGTGACGATGTGTCATCCGCTTCAAAGGCAAATCGACGACGTTCCCAACTCGACAGCTGAAGAGCTCAAGCGTAAGCGAAGATCGGTGGATTGACGGTTCATCGGTTCGTCCCGATCACGGGTGTGTTGACAGGCGATAGCAATGCACAAAATAAATGCAACCCAAAGCCACGCCGTGGACAAAGCCAGCGTGTGGGGTCGGTGTGACCATACCCCGAAAGTCTAGACTATCACCGGCCACAAGTTGGCAGAATAATCGGCATGAGCAAATCTCTTTCACCCAGCTTGTTCTTCTTCTACTCCATTCCTGCTTGCTGGTCCGGGCACGTCGCCCCAGGATAATCATCACTCTGCGATCGCTAATGGTCGACCGCATCGACCACAGAAACAATGGCGCAGACCATGCAGACCAACCTTCCCTGTAGGATCGCAGTTTTCTCTCGCCTTAAATCAAACGCTTCACCTTCGCATAAAAGCGCACGAGAGACATGCGACTCTTCCGCATCTGTGCTTGGTTGGTCCGTGATTCGACTCGGACTCGGAGACCGATTACATGCGAGAACGTAGACGAACCAAACAGAGCCCTCGCGCGGGTCTTCTCCTAACCATTTTAGGGGGTTGCCCGATTAGTTGCAAACGGTGTAGCATCAGGCACACGTATTGTCTCTCGCTGCGCACTTATTGCCAATCTCCCGCATCTCCCATTCCTGTTCGGTTCGAAAAAGGGACCTTCACCAGGGCAGGGCGATTGCATCGGTTGCGCGAAACGCGACTCGCATCCGCCGATGCATCGAATGTGGTTAATGCGCTATTAAAATGCATTTAATATCTCCCGTCGGCAGAGCGCATCGATTGCATCGACGTGGAATGTGCAACGGTAGAATCTTGCCTGCTTTCCCTCCCCAGACGAAGGGCAAGATCGCGGTGGTGGTGGAAAGGACAATTGTAATTGATTGGATGGTATAGGCGCCGGCAGAGTGTGTGTCTAGGAGTTCCGCGTTCGCTGTAGCTCTTTATCGCGGGCAACGCGATGGAACGCAACGCGTTCGCTGTGAATCCGATCCGCTAGTTTACCTGCCTTAGCGAAGGGATTTTCCGGCGGATTAAAAACTTCACCACCCACCACCAAAAAGTTGGCTCCCGGGCAGCGTTAGATGCGAACAAGGAAGCGCTACACCGATCGGTGAAATACTTCGATACAGTGGTGTTCAAAAAAATCAATCATTCGACGAACGGTTGCGAAGATATTTTTTAAATTATTTTAAATTAATATTTATTTCAGTCGGATATGCTGCTTACATAAAAACCCTTGAGAATATTTTGAAAATCATCTAAGAAAGAAATATTCTTAAATTCTTTGAAAAATTGTATAATGTGCCCAAAATTCTTCTAAAGGTAGAGTCAAAAAATGGAATCGAAATTTCCCAAATTTACAAACAATTTTCAACAATTTCTAGCCTGCCATTAACTGTACACCGTAACTGCGACTGCAGATAAGCGGTCTTTACCTTCCACAAGCATGCGACTCCATGCCTTCGAATAATACCGTATGCTGGATCACTCCATCTGGAAGCGACAAGCGCCGCGTGTTGGGTACCGAAGGCATCGTAAGCTGCAAAGCCTTTTCCACGACCGGTTTTTCCATCTCCGGCCTTAGCCGTGCGGCCGCCGAGCCGAGATTTCACGATTCGTGCGCCAAAAGATGCTTAGGGACCGATTAGTTACCGGTACGATGCAGGTTCCAGCCTGCAAACAGCACGAAGGTGACTTTCTCCTGCCCTTGTCAGCGGAGGCATTGTTTTCGGTGATCGATGGGGACGGACCAAACTTCTCGCAAAAAGCCCGCCACATTTCCGGCTTGTGCTCTGGACGACTCAACAAGCGTATGGTGCTTTTGGGGTGCTGGTGTGCTGCACGCTCGTCTAGGTACAACACAACTGACCAACTTATGGCAGCGACCAAAACACCGGAGCGCACCGGAGTCGCATGCAGATTGAGGTCAATTGATTAAGAATGCAATTATTTTGCAGAAATGACTGTCCACCCCCACGGGGTTGCGGGTTTGAAT
This sequence comes from Anopheles rivulorum, assembly GCA_018908115.1. Lineage (NCBI taxonomy): Eukaryota > Metazoa > Arthropoda > Insecta > Diptera > Culicidae > Anopheles > Anopheles rivulorum. The sequence continues at coordinate 20,611,658 of STHB01000010.1, forward strand.
GATAAGGGTGAGGGGTAAGGGGGGATGGGGGGGAGGGATAAGCTGGCTCGGAAAAGGGAAGCAATTGTTGAAGTCAATTGATCGTTTAGCCCTGTTTAAGCGTACGCAGGCATCGTGATAATGTTGAATGGGAAATACAAAGCAGGATGTTCGTTAGCATTGTGACGGAAGGACAGACAGCATTTAGGGTGTACTAGAATGGAAAATTTGCCCAGGCCCCAGTCTATGGACGCCGGAATGATTTACTCTGGCAAATAAAAAAAAATTCTGAAAATAGTTTCACAATCTATGAATTGTTTTCTGTCGAGAAACCCTGTTTAATAGCAGTAAACACATTTGGGAAATAGCTTCTTTCAAGTGCATCTTCCAAGTGCTGCAGAATATCCATTCTTGATTGCAATCCCGCCAGCAACAATTATGAAATGCACCGATGCGCCATTTCCGGCTACCGATGCAGGTAGGATTCTTTTCCTTCAATTCAAATGAGTTTTCTGCCCCGAGCAGCATCAAGCTACGCCCGGCTGTTAGTTGAGAAAAGCATTAAATCTGCTCCGTGCATTAGTAAATATCCGACCTCGCACAGCAATCGCAGTACGATACGATGCTGTTCCATTGCTTCGCCTCATTCTGACAGAGTTCTGACACAACCTATTGTTAAAAGAGAAGACCTGTATATTGTAACTAAATAATGTTAAAAACAAATTAAATTTGAAATAATGTTAATAAAATAAACGAAAACACTTTTAAACAATAATTGCCCGATTCCAAAGAATTATAAAAGTAAAATTAATATTTGGTTTTGACCTTTTACGCATTTTTTAAATTTTACCATAAAAATGGCGGCCAAAAGAAACAGTCCGTAACAAAATCATGGTATTAGTACTAAATTCATTGGTCATGATATTTCCAAACAATGTTTTTTTGTTTTGTATGTTAATTTAAATCATTTCTATACCACTTTTGAACAAAAAATGGTATAATTAATTTAAAGCAGCAATTTTTTATAAAAATTTATAATTATCATTTTAGAAAAGAATTAGATCACTAATAATCAAGAAACATTAAGAAATTTATACTACGGTTTTGTTTTGCTACTCTCCAGTACCCATACGCTCACAGCACGCTAGCATATTTAAATTGTATAACAAATCATTTATTGTACCTTTATCACAATTTACAAAATAGGAAAGCAAGGAAACAGAAATTGTGTTGATATCATTAAAAACAACCTGAACTTCTCAAAGCAACTCCTAACCCAACCGGCACACGAGCATTTCCTGCTACAAGTTCCGTTCCATTTTTGAGGGGTGTCTCGACATTTTCACGTTCCCTACGGTTGAAGTGACCAAACGGATTTGTACGGGAATTTCGAGAAAAAATAAACCTCACACACACACGGGGCAAGTTGAAATGGACTTAAATATCCGTTTCGAAGCGGGAATTAATATGCTACCCGGTGTGCGCTTTGCCACATTCAAAACACGCTTCACGGATCGCCGATAGAACCTCGGCAGGAGCGCTAGGACTAATAGTTCCTTCCAAATGCCTTCCTAGGGAAGGTTTCTTTCAAGCCTCCTCTTTTTGTTGGATAGCAGGACCCAGTCCATCCCCTTGCCGGTTGCCTAGTAAAGTCAATTTTACGGTGCCGGAAAGGGCCGCTATACGGTAGGCGCCGTAAAGCCATAAAATCGGACGGAACGAGCGCACCCGGGTACAAGCAGCAAGTGTGCGCCACCTTAGCGTACATTAAACATTTTATGCCTTTTTATATTTTTGTTTGCATTAGCTAAAATAAATCATTAATTAGCCAACAACCGGACCCGGCTACCGGTGTGTATGTGTATCAGACGACATTGGTCCACCGTACTCGAAAAGTGGATGGAAATGGACGTTCGCTTGAAATGTCCTCATCAATTCCACACTCCCAACTCCAACTCCCTCTCGCTCCATCCCCTCCCACCCGACTCACCCAATCAAATAAAGCCGCACGGCCGTGGCGTATTCCTGGGGAGGGTGCGGGTGTGGGTTTGTTGTTTGTGTCTCGGTGGAGGATAATATTAAATCCGTAATTTATCGTTCTCCATGTGTTGTGGCATGAAAGCGGATTTTTAAGCAGCGAATTTTCGGGGCGGACAGTTTTGGCTTTTTTTGTTGTTGTTTCGGACCAGGGGCGGTGCATGAACGATGCGGTCATTCGCGCATTTTAATGGTTGCAGACGCGCAAAATGGAGGTCTGTTTTGTTGGGAAAGGACTAAAAGCGAGGAAGAAGTATTTTGTTGCATCGACGGTTAGAGTTAGAGCTGTTGGCTTTGGTGAGTAAATATAGACCGGTTGAGTGTTGTTCAATGAGACGTAAAATGGTTTGTGTTTGTATTTTTCATGATGCGATTTCATATCGAGTATTGATTTATAATATCCAAACTAATTTTTACTACTATTTATAATGCCGCAAAATTGTATTTAAACTTCACCAAAAGCGACGAACTTCTTTTGCAGGGTTTTACGATCACTTCAAATTGTACTTCTTGCTCATACCATTAATTATTAAGCGGTTAATTGAAGTGATGTTACCACGGCTGTCGTGATAGGTGTTGCTTTCGTCGATAGTCTGGCCAGGCGTTAAAACGAATGCCATGTCTGGTTAAATTATGTACAGCAGCGGCACTACGGCAGCATACCTGGTGCCGAAAATAGCATCAAACGTGGCTACAGTTGCACGTGCCTTAAATGCTAATGTTTCGCCGGTCTGTGGGACAAACTGAGACCACCGATGCAATGTTGGAGTTTTCCCCAGGAAAAAAAGGTATAAAACACACACAGAGACAAGACTTTTGGTCGGGAAGTCCGTTAGATTTTAGGGTAAACAATGTGTGCCACGCACCATTAGTGGCTTGCTTACCTTGCCGTTTGGGCTGTTTCAGAAGCAATTTGTGTTTAGTGACTGAGCGACTTACCTGGAATGGAAAGGAAGAAAATATGTTTTCTGATTAGTATTGGCTTATTAAATGATTGGTTCTACTGTTTTGGTATGAAAAACTTTAGAATTAGACTTTGAATTTAGAATAATGTGTTTATAAGGTATTAGAAGCTCTGTTTGAAGATTAGTGCAATTCTTTGATGTGGTGCAACAATAACTTCTCGATCCCAAAAGAACTAAATTTAATTCACTGCGGCTATATACGCTTCGCTGCACCTATCAACCACTTCAACCACCCGTGTCCTTAGTATGATGTGTGATGAAAACTTCCCCGGGAAAATGCAACCCAACTTCATTTCCCGTCGTTCACGTTTTTTGTTTTCCAAATTCCCCCCCCCCCCCCCCNCGCGTTCTCGTAAACGTTAAAAAGCTTCCCCACCGTTTTTGGTCGACTTCCACCCTCTTTAACCCTCCCGCAAAGGAAGGACAAAACTGGCTTGAAAGCTTGAAAGAAGGCAAAAATGTATGTATATCTCCCTGAGTTTTTACTACCCAAGCGAAAACCCCATCCCAGCACTCAGGCGCCCAAGCGCATGTAGCGAAAGTTTTTTAATTAAAACTTCTGCCGCATGCAGTGCAGTGGAAAAATATGTAAACCAATCGGTCGGTCGGAAGTTTTGCTGTTTGGGGTTGCTGTGCGTTCCTTGCCGCCCGCCGCCAACAACCCTTTCCACGGGCCGTCCTGCACCTTGGTAGCTCATATTTGTAGCAGTGGATTTCTTGCGATGCAGCTGTGAAGACGCGTGTACCGTGCGCGACGGTTCACCAGGTCGGCGCAGAGCCGGGACGGTGACTGCAGGTGATCGGTAAGGATTGCTTTGAATATTTGCGATTTATTTCAGTTTAAAATAATGTGCTCGTGATTGCCAGCGAGACGGTTTGCAAAGTTGTGCGCAACGGAAGGAAGCTTTTTTTATTCCTGCTTGCCGATGTTTGCCGAGTGCGGGAAAAGTTTTCCAGCGTGCGGTGTGACAAGTGGGCGCCGCAAGGGTGCGCAAGGGTTGGGGATGTGGGTTTTCGTTAGAAAGGTGGGGGGGGGGGGGGGGTTGTGTAAGGTAGGCAATAAAAGTGATTATGAGTTCGCGGTTTTGATTGATCTTGAACCGATCGATGCCTCCGCTAGTGGTGCGATGGTGGAGTTTTTATGACTTTCTGTAAGGGTTTCGCGGAATTAATTTGCAGACGCTTCAACCATATTTCACTTTGCGCAAAGTTCATAATTTATTGTTGCTTATTATATTCTTGGGTTGGGATATCAATTGCTTTTTTCCTGAAATTTTTTAATTTTTCCTTTTTTCTAGCTGTAGAAACAATAAATTATCACTTTAGAACATAAAGTAAATAAACAATTGACTTCCGCTGACGACCATATGGCTACCGATTGAAGTTTTGTACATCTTTTTTTTCTCTCCCCATTTACTCAGCGATATAATCAATTCGCCAAACAATTTCTACTAACACCGTATGGTTCACTTTGCCAGAAAGAACCCTTTCCATCCCGGCACCATTCCACCGCTCTTCAGCCAATTACGGAAAGCACCTCATCAACAATATCGCTCATAATTCGTTTAGCAAATGCTTATATTATGCGCAATTTGCTGTCTTCAATCATTCACGTATGGTAGCGTATGTGTGTTTTTTTCGTTATATGTTTTCGATTCTTCTTTATATACATATTGCTTCCAACAATAGAGACATTGGAGTTGTTTTGCCTTGTGCGGCTGTGACCGGAACAGATGGGGTACGGCTGGGCCTTGTGGCACAAAACAAAAACCGGAGGAGGCTTCGTATAATTATTGATGAAAAATTCATAAAACCAATTACTTGCAAATCGAATCTTCTCGCCTGCCAATCGGCCGGCCGGATCGATTCCCCATTGTCCAACCTTTAGCTTTAACGCACTACGCGGGTCGAAAGGGTAAATCGAATGAAGGGTTCGCACTGTTGGCATATCAGCTGACGCAAAGCTCACTGGCAGTGTTTGCAGAGGGAATTTGTTAATTTAGTTAACAAAGGAAGTTAACGCTTTCTGAATTTAATTTCATTTTTAAATTCTTATAACGAAAAGTTTGAAGAAGGACACATTTTTTCCGAAAGTCGTCGGCTTCTGTTTGAAATTTTATAAGTTTTAAAAAATTAATGAAGAATACAAAACATTCACCTCTACAAACACTGGATATCAGTATTTTGTATAAGTGAGAATTGCGATGTTAATCTTATTTCAGATATTCCACATATGTTGAAGATCTTGAACTTCGAATATTTTGTACTTGTACATGTTTATAGTAAACTATTGCTTGAGAAACACTGCAACAGCTATCTTTCATCGATGTCATCACCAATTTCTATGACACTGCAAACCACGGCCCAGACAATGTGAGATGATTTCTTTCCAGCATAAACCTCTTGCCCGTTGGTGTTCCACCCCACTCCCCCAGCAGTTCAGTAATGTCCCAAACACTGGATAACAATATGTGTTGTGTCGCCGGTAGTGCACTGGCTTGCCATTCGTCTCATCATACCGCTGCCAGATTTTCAGGCTCTAGGACTCGATGCGGGCCAAATCCCTGGAACAGGGAGGTAGAAGAGACATCGGGGGCGGGGTTCGATCCCACAACAGGGCACTCGCACACAAGGAAGAATGCGATAAATTCTGCCTTCCAATATCCGTTAATTATTTATGCAAATGAAGGGTAATTTATGGACTATCGACGTATGGCTGGACACGGTGTTTGCAGACACTATGCGCTAACCGACGGACGGAAAATCGCTCGCTCGTGGTCACCGCACTCTGTGTGGTCAGCCGTTTCGGTCGGCCACTCGGACGGTACCGTGGGGTTGAGGTTATGCGCTACTTCGAGCGCATAACGAGCTCATCGGGAGCATCGGGACAAGAAAAGCACCCGAACACTTCGGCTTTGGAGCTGATCCGATCGTAGAGAGCGTAGAGCGAAAAGAAGCACACGAAAAAAAAAAACACAACGAATCGCTAATGAACATAAATTCATTACACCCGAGTGTCTCTGGAGCTCTGGTGCGCCGATGGTGCTGCTGATGCTCTTCTATTATGGACATTTCCTTTAGAAGCTTTTGTTCGGTGAATGGAGTGGCCGGTAACGAAGGTAGCATCAAATACCACAAATTTAAGACAGAATCTCTGGAATGGGCACAAAACAGCTGTTTTCAAGCTAGAACACAACTCAAATGAACATGGCCAACATTAGTGATTAATAGTTAATACTCCAAATATTGCTATCTTCTAAGTAGCTCAAAGTTGCTCAAAAAATTCTAACTTCATTGTGAGTGTGCTTTTAACATCAGACTTTATCATTCAATTAGATATCCGAAAAGAGAACTACGAGAGCATCAGATCACAACTCAAAAAGTGCCTCTTATTTCTTGTTGTGTGTGTGTGCCCCCGCGTTCCTGTACAATTAAAAGAAATTTATAGGTTTTCCACTTTGATACAATCACACTGCAACGGGCAGAATCCAGAAAAAGCCGTCACTGACGATGAACATCGTCTCGAGAAACTCATAAATTGTGTGCCCGATATTAATAGGCCACCAGCACCCAAGGCATCGTCCAAATCCCACCAAGCCCAAGTGTGTGGAGTATGCTGCCGGGAGTCGAAAGAGAAAGCCCTTCGCATCGAGAAACCAACCATACTGCACGATCCCACTGTCGCAGGTTTTTGGGTGGTCGGTGATCCTTATTAAGTAATTTCCGAGCGGGCGAGCAGTGTTGCAGTTTTCCAACTCCCGTGCGGTATGCTGGGATGCCGATGGAGCCGATCGATCGATCGCGATTGAGCGATAACGAAACGGGACTGTAATTTACCAATTATGGAAGTTCAGGGTGGAGTCGTGCCGTGCTGGATTTGCTTGTCTCGCCCGCCCTGGTTTAGGTCACGGTCGATATGGTTTTTGGGGAGCACGGTACCGTCGTCACACGTTATGTAAGTACAATGTTTCTTTATTCCAATTCCCTGAGAACTCCTTTCTCTTTCGGCGAATGAGGGAGAGAAGCAGTGCCGAATGTTTTTCAATATCTTAAATGCTTTTGAGACTTTGAAATAGTTAAAGCTAGTAGAAATACTTGTTTGCAAATTGCTTAACAAGAAACACTTTTCATCAATCTTATACAGAGGACTCGAACATATTTAAATCTCAAAAATCGATGTAATGTCCTAGATTTCACAAAACATGCCTCAGGTTGCCTCTGATGGTAAGCTGAAGGTAAATGGGCATTGAGATGGTCAAAAATGGTTGGATTGCCTAAAATCAGGTCACCTATAGAGCGTCCAAAATCTTTTTAATGAAGACAATACCCAGTAGCCCAGTAGCAGGTAGGTAGTCATTCGAAAAAGCGTACAAGCTGCAGGAATCGATGGACAACATGCCGATGGATTGCAGACGAGCACAACTGCAAATGCAATTTCAGCACTGGAATGTTATGCCAATCGGTATTGACCAAATCTC
>STHB01000010.1:20619896-20667277 GCA_018908115.1 Anopheles rivulorum
TCTTTCTCAGCCATCGCTTTTTCCAGCAAGGTTTGCAGTATGTTGATGTAAACTGCAAGAGTCCTTGGGGAGAACAAAAAACCCCAGACTACATGTGGCATGTTGCACATATGTACATTGCTCGATGTGTCCGCAAATCGAATCAACGCTAACCTGAATCTAGGCAAGCAGTGAATGAATTCCCGAACACGCCGGCATACGGATATGAGTCATGGCTGGTAAAACAGCGGCTATTGTCTCTTTCTTTCTCTCTGTGTTTGCTGTTGTACGTTATGTGCCTAAGGGGCGAATTTGAGTTGCAAATCGAGATCATTCATCTTTTTCAATCACTTTTCTTTGCGAATTGATGGTTCGTTGAGTCAACGCTCAACAATTTTGTGCAAGTCGGCCAGAAATTAGAATTGTTTAACTTTGAAATGAAATGCAACTTTTTGGAGGAAAAAAAGCAATCCGTGAATTCATTAGTGTTTTGTCAATATTTTTCAAAAGTTTGTGTATTTGTGCGTTTAAGAGAAATTTATTTACGCGTTGATGTTGCCTTCTTTTGACACATCGTTGTATTATGTTTTGACATATCTTAAATCAAAAGTGTTGAGATTCATTACTCATTGGGTTCATGCTCAATTGGGTTCACGATTTTCATAAGCCTCCAGAGACAACATTTAATTACTACATTAAAAATGATTGTAATTTTTCATTATTTATTTAAAAAAATCATCGTAAAAAAACTACAAATGTATGCAAGCGGCAGAAGTATAAATACCCTTATATTACTTTTGGACAGCAAATGGTCAACCTGTGCCTGAAAGCGTGTCCAATTTGGTCATACCAAAAGCGCACTCCAACCAATGCCGGATTATGAACGAATAAATGCACTCACAGCACAGTCCATTGCGCTGGAGCATTTTCCATCGGTCCAAGCAAACATGCACGAGATTGCCACCACACAAAAAAGCTTCTGCGTTGTGTGTATGCAAAAATGGGAATGTTTTCTTTTCTCGCTTACCTCGGGCAGAAATCCCCAGCGATCCCAATCTGCACGGGCCAGCAATGGGCAATCAACATGGCTGTAGCGCGAACAACGAGATGAGCAGGAAAATTGCGCATAATGCACATGATCGGAACTAATGCAATGATTCCCGTAATTTAAATTGGAGTTTGCGAGCTTCCCTTTCTCGGGCCGGTGGCCGATGCACCAAACGTTCGCCGCAACGGAACGCATTCGATTGACTTCAATCGACGGCAAATAGGGATGCTTTTGTTGTGCATTCCTTTCCTTGGCTGTCGCTGCAGGAACAACTTTGCTTCGTTTGCCATTTTGTCTGGCATACTGATGATGGGATGGGTGTTGGGTTACTTCCTTTTTTTGCTTAGTTGGCATGAAAAGCTTTGTATGTAACAACACTTCTCAGAGGTCATAGATATGTTATTTTTCTAACTTTTGGAAAATAATGGAAAAAAGTTCTCAGAAACATTGTGTACAATAAACTAAAGAAAAGATCGTAGAAAACGGTCGTCATATCTTGGTGTACCACAGCACTATTTAAAGATATTGAACGACTCTTACATCACATAAAAATGTAAATTTGTCCTATTATACATTACAAGAACTTTTTTATTAAGAAAACGAAATATTCGAACGAAATGCAAACTTCAAGTCAAAGTTCAGTTCGATAAGCTATCTTAAAGCTAGCCATTTTGTAACACTTCTTACGAGGGTCGTTAACTGCACGCGAACAAACTTTAGCAATATTAAATCGATTTTTGTATCACATTTTTCTCCCTTTTATGAGCTCACCAAGCTGATTAAAATGTAAATTCAAAAAGTTAACAGATGCCACATGAATATTCCAAAGGAATGTTTGTTGTAAAAAAAAACAACTGGAATGCATTCTACCTTTCACATCCGAAATTAAATCATTACAATTCATTGAAAGAAACAACGAGGTACAGAACAATGCACAGAAGCAACGCAAATTGCAGCACAAACGCGTCGGTCGTCTGACTTGTTAAGCCACAATCAGCGATTGCAAGCGTTTGTTCTCGTTTCCCTTTTTATTTATCATGATGGGGACGTTTTTGTTTCATTTAATCGCTCGCATTCGTCCACATTCATTCATTACATGCTGTAGCGGTTAGGACAATTTTGGTGAATTGTTTTTTTTTTATTATTTGAGTGACCTGCGGTCATGCCGCAACGCTTGGCTTTTGCCAAACGGTTTCATTTACGAAACTGCGGCTGACCGATTCGAAAATCAGTCAAAGCGATTCCAATCCAAGTGCACTTGTGGGACTAAATGTAAAAAAAATCCGACCGTGTATTGACAACTTTTAGAAATTAGAACGTTCTCGTACGAGAGACGAGAGCTCAATGGGTTTCAATTAGAATACCAATTGGGCGCAATACTGCATAACAAAACGCGAAGAAAAAAAAACCCCGAAAAGAAGCACTAACGTTCGAAAATTGATTCCCAGCTTGGCAATGACATTTTGGGAGGCATTGGAAATTGGTGTAAGCCAAGCAGAAAAAGAAACAAACTAAGAACGGCCGAAGAAGAGAGAACAAATTGTAATAACACTCCACTGCAAACGACAAACGGGAGACGAGAACACGTTTCGTCGCTTTCGCATCAACCAGGGAGAGCCACCGCACCAGGGCGGTTGGTGATGTGAAAACTCCGTGCCCTGTCGATAGCGAATGACGAGCATGATTATTATGATTTCTGTTTTCGTGTAATTGAACAAATTGGAATAATTGTTTTAATTGATTTTAATTGGTTCGGCAGGGCTCGTGTGCGTGTGTGCACCCGAGTTAACTGGGGTTTTGCTAGCGTTTGCGAATATAAACACACACACGCTTTTGGAGTTTTGCACGCTTCTTTCATGTGAGCTTTTTTGTCTATGTTTTTTGCTGCCGTTGCTTACGTGAAGAGAGATGAAGAGGGTTTCATTCAATGTTTCGTTTGAAGCATCGAAATTTGATCATTATTTTCGCGGCGCTTCACTGCACACAGGATATGGTAGTAGAATGGGTTCAATTGTGCTTCACAAGATCTTTTAGAAGTAACTTCGAAACATCAAACAAAAAAAAAAGATTTTTTTTTCATCTGTTGATGTACAAATATTGTTTCTTTCAAATTTTAACATCAACATCGATCCATAAAACACAGAAATAACAAAATTGATTTAAGAAAACTGGACTAAAATAAACTTATAATATAAATGCAAAAAGAAAAAAAACATCAAACATGATATGATAAAGAAAATCAAATCACAAATATGTAAAACACGATTCAAAAACCAAATACCACACACAACATATAGCATAAGTAATCCAAAATCAGAAAAATAGAAGGAAACATAGGAAAAAAACAAACAAATACAAGTAAATAGCATTGCAGAAAAATGTATACTTTCATTCATTCTAACCTTTTGGAAATGTCAAAGTTCGACTTTTATCAAGTACATGTTGTCAGTATGTTAGCACAGGTGGACATCATTAAGCAGAAAAAAAAATCCCATCAAGCAAATCTCTAGTTAGTACACTTGCATTCAAAGATGGCCAGTTTTAGATTGCCGGCGTGTGAATAGTTTGATAGTGAACCGAGTGCTGCCGGTTCATCTCTGTCTAGCTAGTTTTATTTTTTAATGAAGCTGTACCCACCTCGGCTGCAAAACATTCAGCACGTCCTGCATCGCTTTGATTCCGGGATGAAAACCCACCCTGAATAGCGGCGATGGCTATCCACGTGCATAGAAAGGTAGGTTTTTAAATTGAAACATAACCCCACTTTTATGTGAGTTCCCATTTATTTCCTATCACTTATTTGCTACATGTGCAATGGAAACACACCTTTTCTGCCGGTTGCATAGAGTGCTGAAGGAGGCAACAACAAAAAGAAAACAAAACAAAAACAAACGAATACACACATAAAATAAACCTCCCCCACTTTTGAAAAGGGAAGTCCTTTTACACTATTGACGCCCGTTGAGACCTTTTGCACAAATTGAAGTTGAGAGCGAAAGCGGAGAATAGTTTTGCTTTCAGTTTGCCGGTTCGGTTTTATTTTGCTGTACAGTTCGTGCTTTTTTTCCTTTTTTCTTCTCTTGCAATGCTCCCACACTTGCAATTGTATACTTGCCGCATGCCCTGGTGTTATCCTTTCATCATTTGATGTAAATCTGTCCTGGTAGCGTATACATCGGCTACATTCCGTACCGCATTTGTGTCCGCACGAGCACAGTTTCGCCGGGTTCGAAAGAGTCCTTTTTTCGCTTTTGTGCTGATGAGAGTACATGCACACATACACACATCAATACAGGGATGGTTGGTAGAAAACAAGGTGGAGTGTGATGACTGTCTTTGGTTTAATTATGCTACAAGCCGAATGAATGGAAACGAGGCACTTCCTATGCTTCCCGGGATTTCCAGACGATTTCCCGCAGTGACGTCGACTAGTGATGTGTCGCCATCTTGTAGGAAATTGTAACGAGATCAGTCTCCACCTCAAGAAGGAGATAGCAAAGTTTTACCACACGTTTTTTCATGTGTGTTGGATTAATCAAAGTCAAAAAAATAAATAAAGTAGCAAGATTACTTTTGCAATTAAAGAAGCTTTAAATGAGAATTTTCTTTAGTTTTGTTGAGAAATTGATTTGAATTTATTTAAATTTTTTCAGTTGTAACAAAGTAATAAACGTTCACAAGTCCCTCAACTCAAACACTCATTCCCCAGTGCTGATGGTACCCATTTACTCCAGCAAACGGTCGCTAAAAGTGGCATCGTTTCTTAAACTGATTACTTCATTACCAGCTGCTCCGGAGCGAAGCGTTCTGTCCACATCTACCCAGGCACATCCCTGGGCTGGATGACTTAAATGAACTCGAACAACTCCACATCCATCGTCCGACTCAATTCACGTCAATAAAGCGAAATCGTACTCCACATTGAAAGCTAATTAAATTCGTTGTCTTCCCCGGGTTTTTTCGCAGCAACGATTGCGTATACACGGTCGACAGGCACCCGGGAACACGGGAAGGATGGGGCACGCTTCCTTATTGAAGCTGCAGCAAAAGGAGAGGAACAACCCAACAACAAAAACCCGTCGCAAGCAACATTTGAAGGGAATATTTCATAATTTCCGGCCAACGCAGCTTCCGTGCGTTTCTGGCCTGTTATTTGGCTGCATGCTGAACGGCTCTAATCTATTTACTTGCCATTCTTCTGCTAATCCTCGGAAACCGAATAAAAAGGGCGAAACCAATGGGGGGTGCCAGAACACGGGGGTGGTAAAAGGATTCGACCCTTTAAATGGGCAGCAGCGAGGCGAGCACGGTTGGCACGAATCGGCGCACGACGGAAGATGAATTTATTAATGAGCTCCGATTGTCCTCCGGGACCAATTGGCTCCGGGTTGTGGAAGATGTGGAGCATCCGGTCGTGGCAGTTGTTGAGTGCGTTCGAATCGTTCACCACTTCCTTAAGATGATGTTGCTTTTGTGCAATTGGGAACAAACGCAATTTTCTTTAATGCACTAGATTTGTTCATTTTGTTGGTAGAAGGGATTTTACTGATATTATTTATAGTTCCACAAATATCGTTTATTTATTTGGTAATAATATGGATATAAGATGACATTCTTTGAATTTTGTATTACCATTTTTTTTAACTTGTCACTTTGACAGCTACTACAATACTCCACTGACGTTTCTTTGTTTGTACTACTGACGTTTCACTGTTCCCGCTTTTTCTAAGTGACAGTTGGCAGAGTTGCCTAATTTTGCCTTGTTTAAATTTAATATTCATTAAACATTATTCATTTATATTTAATTTTGTATCAATTTCAATTATTTATGTTTTTGCTAACGCTTCACCGTAGAAATAACATCTGCTTAGAAGTTCTTACTTTCTCGGTACTCTGCGATCTCCTTAAATACATAAGAAATATTGTAATTCGTGCTAAACACAAACGATAGTGTGATTGGCATTTGCTAAGCATTTGCTTCGAACCGCATTCCGTCAGTAAACACGGCCCGTTATCAATTATTCTAATACCATTCATCTACTTAGCATATTTAATCATTCACGAAACGGTCAGACGCCAACGCTAGACGACCGGGCGCAACTCCTTCCCACTGTGGGTGCTTTCTCGCGTTGAAGTATACATACGTTCGCTACCGTCTAAACGCACACCTTTCGGAATATTACATCCCTGCTGGCGCACAAGTACACAAGAACTAACCCTGCGGGTAAACACGCACATCGCAGCATCTTACATGCGCCGGTTGGTGAATGTTATCATGTTTGCACAACATCATGATTAATTAACCCTTTTTCATCACCCGTGGCTGGGTACACGCGTCAACGACGCTGGTGTGAACCACAATCACACTCGGGTTGGGTGTTACTTCTACATCGAACTCCAAGTCCAAGTATTCGGGCTATGCAAAACGGGGTACGCATCGAATGCGTGCGCAATCACGCAAAACAATGAGCCGCCTGCAGAAATGCAACATGCAGCAATGTTATGATTGGCGTCGTTGCGCGAGGAATTTCGTTTGCTTTAAATTTAAATATTTTGCGATGAGTATTTTTGATTAAAAAATTGACCTTCAATTCTTTAACTCGATTATTAAATATCACTTTAATATCTGGTCGTAAAAACGATTTGTTTTTGGCCTTTAACTTGCATTGTTTGCTTTTCCAATTCTAATTTTCCAACAATGTTTCTAATATATAAACAAAATTTCCTTAACATCATTTCCCCTTTATCCTTTTTTATCCACATTTAACATGAAACGCACTTGAAACAATGGAACCCCTTTCTTAACATTGCATTGTCCACTTGGTGGTTTTGCACTGCCTAAGATGCTTTCGGTTCGCTCTTTATCTTTTCACTCAACGCGGCGTGCGTTTGTCGCACGCGCTATTATGCACTCGCACTCGCCTTGCAGTGACACACTTTTATCTTTCCTGCAGCGCTTCAAGCGCCCCAAATCCAACACATTTTCCGAATTGCTTTTGACAGCTTTGTCCCCTCATTTTTTGAGTCCGTGTGTACGACAAAATAAAGGATTTTTCATCGCCTCCTCCTCCTTTTTTTTTCGTTCTTTCTACAATGGCCTTTAATTTCGCCGTACAAAACCGCTGGTTTTGGTGGTTAATCCTCGCCCGGTGAGTTTTATCGTGTTCTGACAGAATTGGCTTTACATCACGTGTGCGATGCGTTTTTTTCGATTTTTATTCCCATTTTTTTAATTGTAAAGTGACACGCTCCCTGCGTGAAGCTATCAGCAACAATATCACACCCCTTTGAAACGGGAATTTTGCATTTAATAATTGTCCCTGGTAGTGTTTTATCAAGAGCAGCCGTATTCTGCTGGTCGTACAGAGAAGGATAAGCGCTTGATAAATGGAAATGCTGTTGGATTGTTAAAGAGACATTTTGTATGAACCATCTGCCACAGCGTTCGTCATAATGATAAGGCTGTTTGCTGTTTGATTGTTTGTTTTGATTGATAAATTGTTTAAGAATATAATATTTTCGGTTACAACGTAAATGATTTTCAATGAAATATTTTATTAATTTCAATTTAATAAAAGTGTAAATCATTAAAGGCATTTTGAAAATTAGATTTAAGAAAATAATTCCGTTTTAATTACCTCATTTCATCGAACTGATTCATTTTGCATCGTTGATTTGAAATTAATTCAACATAATCAATCCATTCACGACCCGAGCGCGACTACTGATGAAACCATTTTTTGTTTTTCGATCTGCAAACGGTAGTTCCGAGAATGGGTTGACATTCAACACCAACATTGAAAAATACAACACATTTAACCGCGAAAGACAAACCGGGTACAACCGGTAATCTAACTTTCAAATGCTGAAATCCGATCGTTACGGTACGAACGCTACAAGCCGTATCAGCCGTACTGATCGATGTTTTGACATACGATCCTCACCCGGAGCGCACGATCGGCAGCGTGTTCGGCATCTTCGTTTTCTGTCCGGGTCCGCTCCAAACAAATCGATCGTCAATGATGGTAATAAATATGTCCGGCTCTGTTAAAATGTCACCCACCGTCCCGTACGCGTGGCTGGGTCGATGGGGGATGCCGAACGGCTGAATTATTGCCACCATCCACCGAAGTAATTGACCGGACCGATGGAGTGCCTTACACTCCCATCCAACGCAATGGCTTCCTGTGTGCCGCGTGCTGCGGGAAGATATCCTGCGCTTTATTGGAAGAATCATTTCGCATCGCGAATTCGTGATGAAGATTCATTCCTTTTGGCTAGCTACACAGAGAGCTCCTACTCGAGATCTGCTAGAATTGGGGATGTCGTTTACAAAGGCATGGCCAGTGGTGTACGCGCAGGCCCGCCGGCGAGCTGCGTAATTAATCACGACCCACGCAACCCATCAATCAGTCAGCGGGTTAATCAATCAAAAGAGTATCGAGAACTCGCGCAACGAGTTCCGATCAAAACCGCAACAACATCAAGTTGCTTACTGTTGCTGCTGGGCAGCAGTGGCAAACTACCGGGACCGGGGATGCTTTTGTAATAATCAATCGAAAAGGGAGTTATACCGCTTAGGGTTTTTACTGGGAAAATGCACAACCTGGGACAGTCAGCAAAACATGTCTAGCTAGCTTTCGAGTACCGAAGCTGCATCATTAGCTGCACCGCGACCGTTGGATCGCAGACCGTTGAATGCCTGTGAAGAGTGCCATCTGTTTTAAAGCAAGTGCTTCCCTGAGCAAAACTGTCGATTTGGGTTTCCACTTACAGCTGCAAAAAAAAAAATACATTCGTTGGTAGGTTTTTTTCTTTGTAAGCAGTACGCCCAATTCGTACCCAAATTTGAACCGCAAGCTGTAAGCTGTTCTTAATGGTTTCAACCTGATATCAGAACCGCATCTATCATTTTTCGTCAGCAAAAGAGCGTCGTACAGCTACGTCTCGTAGGTAAATGATTTCTTTTTCTCCCTTGTATACTCTCCGTCCGTTTCTTCCTACTAAGTGCCGCACAGTCGGTAGACACAGCGGGACAGATTTATTACCAAAATCCATAATCATAAAACCCGACATCGTTGTTGCAATTTATCTTATTTACGATGCATTTCGAATGTGTTTGTCGTATGTGTTGAGTTTGGTTTTTCGCTTTTTTTTGGGGAGTTTGTTTTGTGTCTCTTTTTAAAAGATCGACACGCTCCTATAAGGCACTTGTTCTGAGGGAGGTCTGGTTTTATGTCCATCGGTTTTTTTTTTTAAGACGACTCACAGTCGTGACTCAATATTATTGATAGTCTGTGAAGCGACATTCTGATCATTCCAGGTGAGAGGAAGATTAAAGTTGAAAGCCATAGTAAAACAGGACTTTATCCTTAAATGAACCTGAGCTTATCGAAATGAGAGGGAATTAACCGAACCGAAAAACGAAGGTAAAGTACTTCTTGCAGATGCAGATGTGCACTTTTGCATATGGGAAAGAATTCGGCTTCGGCTGAGTGGTGAATTGCACCGTAATAAACTGTTTAAAATGACTCAACAGGCTCAATAAAAATGCTTATTAAAAATGGCCCACAACAGCACATCATTATTTAATTAGTGTTAAATGATTGCACGTAAAAGGATAAAACCATCAACAAGCGATGGAATGTAAATGGATTTCTCGTCAAACGCAAAGAACACCAAGAGGAATGACATATTTCCGCACTTTTGTGGCACTGTGGACAGCAAGTATTGAAGATGAAGATGGTTTCGATTTTTATGTGAGTTGTACCTTTTTTTTAAACTTCATCTCTGGCTGCTTTTGATGGAACACTGACAAACGGAAGATGATGACCAACTTTATTACTTGGAAAGCAAACGTGTGCAGCATGGTTGAAGATGGGACCATTTAAGACTTTTAAAGACACTCAACACGCGAAGAAAGTGACCGCACAAGGTGGATGAGAAACTTGTTTCTAAGTAGAAGTCATTTAAGACTGTATTGGTGGTCCCAGCATTCTGAGTTTGTTTGATAAAATTATTGTCATTTTCATGGAAGAAGGATGTTCTTTATTTACGATAACAATAGAATGGTGGAAACAATCGAATTTAGCTATGCAAACATTTAACCTCAATAATAAGTTCTTTGGTATCTCTTTTCTTAAAGTTGAAGTTCACCTTTGTCGTATTAGCAGCAGCACAACTCAAGTGCAAAACGGGGGAAATAAATATAAGGGTGAAATAATGCACCCGACGAACCGTGAATGCATTTTGCGTATGTTTTGCAGTTATTATGCAGTCAATACACCACCGTAATGGCTTCCCACGCGTGAACAATCGAGCATGGATTGCTGTGTTAAGTAGCCCAAAAGGGGTTACTCTTGGTGAATGGTGAAGCCGTGGAACACTCCCTCGCTATTTATATATTTTTTTGTTAAAAAATACTGTTCAGATGTATTGTTCTTGTCGAGGGATAAAGCAACAACAACAAACACCCCAACACACTACCATAAACAGAAGGGTTCTGGGCGTTAAGTGAACGTGAGACTGACATATGATCATCCAGCGGCAAAAGGACACTCCGCCGCGATGTGATGTGGGCAATAATCGCTCGGTTATGATAAGATGCTATCAACACAAGTTCCCCTAAGATGGAGACCTATTTTTTGCCTTTGCTTTCGTGAAGAATAAAAAATAATCCTTCAAGTGTTCGCAAAATGCCTTTAAAAACTTCCTCCCATCTTAGGTAAAAGGGGGAAAAATAGGGAAAAAATAAACCGATGCGATGTTGTAAAGTGCCCTCGAAGCCGTTCGTTGGTGCATCCCGGCTAGAGCGGACATAAAAATTGATTTAACACCTCGCAGGCAATGGCATCTACACGACGTGCCTTTACGATAGGGGTTGTTTGCGTTAAAAATAACACCTAACGCCCCGTGTAAGGTGTGGGTTTGGGTGCGATTTACCTTTCTACCTCTGGCAAGTTGCATCCGAATCGATTTCAGCGATTCGATAGTAAAAGCACCTCAGGAGTAAACCTTGCCGGTAGTAAAGCAGTTTTACTTTGTTGTGGGCGCTTGGTAGGGTTATAAAACATCCGCAAAACTCCGCACACCACGAACTTGAGCGGGCTCGTAAAAATCGATCCTAGGCACCGGTATTATAGTCCTTTGAGTTTAATTCTTTTACAATGGCTAACTATGGTTGCATCCTGGAGCTTACTTCCGAGGGGTTTGCTGCGAGCTGACAATTTTAACGATCTTCCTGCACCGTTCGACCTGACGATCGTAAATTCTAGCCCTCCCCACTTTGATGGTGACGCAATTGAAAGACCAGCTGGAGTTGTAGTGAGATCCCGCCAGCGATCAAACCGGGAAACATTTTAAACGGTGCTGTTTGATTTCGTGCATGCATCAATTGGTCTGTATTGGGGCGAACGGGCGAACGAATTTATGAGACCCATTAACGCCAACAATCCGGACACGCACGAGCGTGATCTTGGAAGTTATTCACATACGTGAAGATGCTGTTTTTGTGCAGTACTCCTGAAGGAAGGAGAGAAGTTATTGTACAGGCATGATGACAGGCATACGTCCAACATGCCAAACAGATTGACGCAACGCGACAAAACATCGGAGGGTGATCGTGCTCCAAGTGTCATCATCGATGAGGTCTGGATCAGATTTAAAACTTCAGGAAACAGTGAAGATCAAACATTTTTTGACACATCAGTTGAGGGTTTTTTGGATCACTTAATGATAATATGGTATCTAAGGTTTAATGTTATTTTGATGAAAATTACATCTTTGAACGGAAGTTTTTGCATTAAAACAACATTTGAAAACAAGTCTATTCTTCTTCAAATGCCGATGCACTTATTTGCATGTCACTGTACACTGTCTCTGCTAAACACTGTAACCACATTTCTCACATTGTCCGCTGTGTAGGGATCGTAAACTGTGTACGGCAAGTTTTCCCACAGGGAACGGTCTTGTTTGTCTGGCTTGAGGGCTCCTGGCCAGCTGGGAGCATGTCCCATCATCCCACACCGGTGCGCTCCGTATTGGATGTCGACGACTCCATCGTTCCGTACCGAGTAATTTACGAGGTGTTAATCCCAGCCGATGGTGATTACTCTGTTGCTTCGGTGCCACAATAGTTTTCTTCATTCTGGTTTCGGAACTGCTAAACACGGCTTGACATTCCATCGATCGTCTTTCGACGTGGTGATCTCCCCCGGTTTCGGGAACGCTGAGTGCGGGCTTGTGCGCGTTGAGAATCCATTCTATATATTTCCCCAAACTACTGGAGTTGGTCAAAGTCAGCCAACGCTGGGAAGGCGCTCGCGCTAAGCTCTTTTTACGATAATTGACCCATTTCCTAGTCGAACGTACCCGCAGCACAGTGGAGACATTCAAATCGGGCGTGTGCCAGCCGCATAAATATGCCAATGTTAATGGGTTTTCAAATATAAATAATTACCTCCCAGCAGTGTGGCCAAAGCGGAATACAAGTTGATTTTATGTGTTGGAATCTAATTTTAGCCTACCCGTGCGGATGGTTGTGGTCGATATTTACCTGGAAACGAGAGTGAGAGCATAAGAAAAATAATCATTTAAAAGATATTCTTTAAAGTGGCGAATGAATGAAGGAATCTTCGAGAAAAAAAAGATCAATACTATTTTTGGTCGAATGCTTCAAGACATTTCCAACGCACAAGTTGCATTCCAAGAATTTGGTGCGTTGCTCTTCTTGCGAGACGACACAACGACTTCTTTCATTCAGATTTAACCTCACACACGCATCAATGGGTAATGGTCGGTGCGAAACGACAATGTGATTATGGTTACAAGAATCCTTCAAGAATTCAAGCAGCACGGCGTGATACTAATGGGACGTTAATTAGCACAGAAGAAGGTCAAACGGTTGCGCCGGTGTCGACTATATTCATTCAGCAAGGCTTGATACTGCCGAGCGTCTTCGGGTGAAACAAACACATTCCGAAACTCTTTCTCAAAAGTGCGTTTAATTCGTCCCAAAATGTCTTCACAGCAGCAGTTGGGAATGTACCAAAAAAAAAGGGGTGGGGGGGGAAACATTTACGGAGTGCCACAAGACAGGCGCAGATGCACGCAACATCACATTCCAGGAATTTTCTACACGTGTCGCAATCGCGAACAGAAAACATGCACCTTTGAATGCAGCACGTCTCGATTGACTAACCGTGAGGCGTGTGTGTGCGACAAACGCCTTACCTTTGACGGCGGACTGATTGAGATGCACACGGTGCCAACTTTGTCCACTTCTAATTAACCGTCGGAATTCGCGCCACCGAATAGAGAGCAGGCACGAAGTTCATTAGATGAACAAATACAGGTCACGGCAGGCTGATTGGAACGCGCCCGTGTGTAGATAAATCTTGAGCAACGCCTCCCCAGGAACCATTTCCACTTCGATGTTCGGCATCATTCCGGTGGGATTTATGGTATTTCAACCCGAAAAAACAAGAACGTTGCAACTCTGCACCAAAATCCAGCGATCAAAGATCAGTGGTTCAAAAATAGCTTCATTCTACGTGCTCACTAATGCAAATGAGCTGTAGATCTGTCAGTGATTGCATTGCTTGGTGGAGCTGCCAGAAAGGAGAACAAGGCGTGATGTTCTCTGTCGCCCCTCCAACAAAAAAGACGTAGAAAAAGAGTTAAGAAATGTAGCTATTTATCATTTCTATTTAATCTCAAATTAGAAGCAACGCTTGACATTATAGTAGGGCGATGTGGGAGAAAATCCAAAAACTAAAACAAAAAAACACACAAACCCGAAATCGCATAAAGAACGTCAGCAGCGTCTGAATTCAGCAAAAGCGAAAAGCTAGCACACCAGTCTCATGCACATATTGACTTAACAAAGTGAAACAAAAAATAAAAAGAAGCGAAGTTAAACCGACATCACTTCATCTGGGTGGCAACCAGGCGACGTTGACTAAAATAAATCCGGAACCCATCCGGATTGCACGGTTTCGCAACACTCCCGGAAGGTTGCATGCTGCATGCTGTTTCACCTTGCATTTTTATTTCGTTTCGCTTTTTTCTGGATTTTTTCGCAAAGATTTGTGACATTTTTAATCCCTCTGCCTTTGCGAGCATCTAATTTGTTTCAGCTAGTGTTCACCATATCACGCTACACTATCGTCGCTAGAATGGGTACGAAATTTCGACTGAAGTTTGATATCATGATTCAGTGCAGCAATGTAGCTTTTTATAAGGGTTTTCTTATGTTGCTGCCCGGTGCAAATGTTTCATTTGCACTTGGTTCTGTTTTGAATTAACTTATCTGAAATGAGGTGCCGGGTATGAGTTGCGAAAGACGAAAGAGTAAGGAAATGGTAATGTAAATGAGAAAAACCACTCACTTACTGTCGTTGAAATGCAATACGGTATACGTTTCACCTTTGCTGCAATGGATAGTGATATACCATGAATCAAAAGAGTGTTTTGGATAAAGATATCCTATAATAAATGTAACTTTTTAGGGTTTATAGCTGATTTTTTTAGCTCATTCAAAATGAGACATTAAATGAATATATATTGAAATATTTCAAATTATTGGAGAATTTCTGCCATATCTACAGAACGTTATCGTAGAAGTAATACGTTATGAAAAGTAAAATAAACACTAGATTTTCTTGATTTCAGGAGCATATGGTTTCACTAGAAATGGCTAAAAATTAGTTTTCATTTTAAACAATATTGAACATTTCAATTTATTTTTAAATCAGTAGCTTAAAACCTCTGGAAAAATATAATCAAAATTTTAATGAAAATACCTCAAGTGAAAGATGCTAAATATCCCTTTGTTAAGTCCGAAATTTGGTCAGAAATTGACAATTTTAAAACCTTGCTCTTCAACATCTAATGATCACTGTTACTATTGTATATTTGACATATTTTTCTATCAAAAATGTCGTAAAAAAACTTGAGAGCGTGCAAATAATAAATTAATAAACATCTCCCAACAATTTCTTGTAAGTGCAAGATTTTCTGCAATGACTTCTGGCATTGCGACATTACCCGCACATAACTACAAATTTCTACAACCAAGTGCTTGCGCCGCAATAGAAACTGGAACAAAGCAATTGCACGACGTTTATTGAAGCTCGTCAACTACTGTAGCTCACCCATCCGTGAGTACCAACGGTGAAAGCGAACGATATCCCATGGTCAAGCTAGCGTTCGCTTTCGTGCTCCTGACCAGGAACTGGCCCTCTACCAAGGCAGCACTTCAACAGCATTCCCCTATCGGCAGCCAAATAAATCACACCTAATGAATCACTACGTTAGTGCGCTTTTGTCGTGGATGGTGAATATTCTTTTCTTGGGACGCGCAAGTCCTTCACCAACAGTCGTTGCAATTTTTATACATCCAACCGATGCACCGCCGGAGAGACGGACCGATACACACCGTCCTCGTTTCGACAAAAGGACAAAGCAAATTAATTTTCACCGCATCATCATGCCCGCTTTCGCCTGCGGTGCCGGTTGAACCTTCCGCTGTTGCGTGTTGCGTGAAACTTCCCTTTGGAGCTGTACATTTCTGAGAATGCACTTAATGCGCCACTCCATCCCGATAAAGGGACAATGTATCGGGACACAACAGCAACGACAAAAAATAAAAGGCACAAGCGCCCTGATCAAACAGTTGCAGTGGGTGGAGCAGAACATCGACTCATAAATAGCAAAGAATTAGAAATAAAAATTTTATTTATCGTACCACGCTCGAGCAGAACGGTCAGTTCTGTGTTCCGTGCCTGTGTGTTTGTGCAATATGGGAATGCAGGGTTTTAAACTGCAGAAAACAAGCATTTCCATCTTCCAAACAACGATTGGTTTGAGCAATACGACAGTACACAATTTAAACTTTAAGCTTGGCCGCTTAAGAGAAAGTGTCCATTTCAATAACACAATCCTAACATCAGCTAGAACAAGACGTCACATTCCGTGCGGTTTGTCTTGTTTACCGCAGGCAGCACAGTGTTATATACAAATTGCAGTCAACCAAAACAAAACGCCGAATGTGTCGTGTATTCGAGCCGATATGAAGATTGTGTTATTGAAATGGACACTCCATCTTAAGCAGTCAAGCTTGTGTTGAAGTCGCGTTGTGTTGTTCAAAACAAAAACAGGTTGCGTTGTAGATGGAAAACGCTTGTTTTCTGCATTGTGAAACCCTGTAAAATGTGAACTTCCAGCAGAAGGTGCCACCACTCCTCTCTGAACCGCTTCTCCCTTGATGACCTTCCCTCTTTCGCTTTTCCCCGGTGAAGGTGAAAAGTGTACGATTCTTGCCAAGGCGCGCAAAGGAGTAACCTTATTCGTACGGACGGAAACGACAAAATCCATAACACTTTATTCAATTTCGATTCATTTTTCCTTTCCATTTTTTGTTGTGTGTGTGTGTAGATACACCTTACTCCCATCTTGCTCATTGCGGAGCGCTCGATTGTGAATCCTTTTGGGAAGGGGGAGTAGACCAACCATTGCCCAGCACGCGGAAGAGCGAAGCACTGCACCAGGTGGAATTTGCTCTTTGTTGCAGTTTTCTGATGCAGTCACGGCACTGACTGGTGGCCGAGCCGGTCGTTCGTTTGTTTGGTTGCGCAGGATGCAGCTTTTCATTCGCATTCGTTCCGGGGTCTTCCCTTCAGTCCTGCAGCTGCGGTCTGCGCCAGCCATTTTCCTTCGACCTGTGTTGGGGTTCGTGTGTGTGTGTGCAACCCTTTCCTGTCAGCAATTTTTCCAACCTTTTTGCAGTGTGGCAGTGGTGTATGGTCCTTTCCGATGCACCATCAGCCTGAAGCCTGGCGTGGACCGTTTTCGACCAGACCGGGCTGAGACTGAGCTGATGTGGAAGAATTGCGAATTGGGTATTAGAACGTTTCACGACCATCGGCATGTGGAGTCATGTGTGGGGTACTCGGTGGATAGTAGTGTCTTTGGGAAAATCTGCTCCAAACACGTGTGTGTGTGACTGTGGTCTCTCTTTCTCTCTCTCTCTCTCTCTCGTCCATGTGCGCTCGAAGGAAGCAGCAAAAATTATCTGCTCAAAAGGAGATCGTCAACCTATGCAGCAAACGAAGCTCACTGTGCGGCTGCAGCAGGACAGTTATGACCACACCGGAACCTCACCTCGAATCGCTTTATCTGCCGGTCGCCACACGTGCAAGGATTTGCGAAAATCCGATTTCATCATACCCCAGTTTCGAAGGCAGATAAATTCGAAGATGTCACGGCAATGAATGATAATCGAAGCACAAAACGGTCGCTGCATGGAGCATCGCTGCCAGGGCAATCCCAGACATTCTGCGACCTGCGGAGCACACATACGCGATGCACACAAACACAGAGAAGGACAATTTGGGGGAATTTTTCTAGCCTGCAGGAGTTTTGTTTATGGCATGGTTATTTTTACTTTCTCCTGTCCTTCAGCAGCACGGATGGCTTTGGCCTGGTGCATGGTCGATGATGCACAAGCTTGTTTTTTTTGGCAAATTGACAGCAGATAAGCAGATATGAACAGATGAGCCACATCTTTCGGCGTGCCAGTACGAAGGTACGAGACAAAACCTCATGGCCAAAAGGGGATTTTATTTTTTGGTGTCCTATGTTAACATTCTGATGAGAAGTATGGATTTGATGAGAAGGATTTGAAGAGTATTTTGCAGGTACATTGCCTAATGGATATTGATTGCCGTTGATTTGGAGTTGATTTGATGGACAAAGTATCAGATTTGTCCGTTGGTATTGATCTGATTTCATTAGTACAAAAACCAATTTTAACATTTGTTGTGCATGTTTTAGCAAATATATTCAACAAATATTGTTTGGAATATTCTTCCAATTGCTTATAAACCTCAATATATCACTATGCTTTGGGAGCTTTCTTGTGGTGAGAAATATGGTTTTTCTTTTTAAGTTTCCTTGATTTGCTGTTTGTGTTGTGAAGTTATTGTTCCAAAAGTATTTATTTAACGGATTCTTTGGATTGTTTCAAATATTGCTTCAATTTTGAATAATTTATTCAGTGTTCAACCTTACACTGCTTTATAATAAGGACGTCTTTTCAAAATAAATTAGTTTAATCGTTGAACACAAAAAAAGTTTTAGAATCAATTAGGGATTTCCTGAGCAATGCTTTTATAATAAAAAATGCTAGAATGAATGAATTATTTATAAACAAAACGAACGTTAATAACGATGATTTAATTGCTTGCCTTTGTTACAATAAAATTCTGTCATGTTTTACCCGCTTTTCAATAAAGTGAAACAATTTCACGCGTAATCGGCACCGGTTGGGATTCTCCGTTTGCAATCCCTTTACAACAGCTTTGCCGATACAATTTCAACAAAAAAATAACACAATTCAATGCAAAAAAGGGTACACAGTTGCACGAAGCTGCAAAAAAGGGCCGTTTGTTGTTGCTGATCGGATTGCCATCACGGAACGCTAAATGGTACGCTTTTCCGATTGATCAGTAACGTATCATGGTGCCGTCGACAGTGGGTGAGCTGGGTTGCCAATTAGTTGTGTTAACTTTGTGTTACTAATGTGGACAACACACGTGGACGGTAGCGTCGAATGCGGTGGCTGTGGTGGCGCATGTCGCTCGTGCTGGTTGCCAGTGGTTTGGTTGGGTTAATTTGCAATTTAAAATCGTCTAAAATTACTGCACCCGGCGTGTACCGGCGTGACGATTCAGTGTTTCGTAGGTTAAGTCGTATGCGGGCATCATACGGTCGTGTCCTGGAAAAAGCTAAACGCTGCGGTCGAATCTATCCAAACCAATCTCTCATTGCTACGAGGTAGATAATCGCGGAACGCTTGAATGTGTACCATGAAATAATTGATATTTTCACCCAAAAACTCACCCACCGCAAGTTCCTCGGTACCAACGATTCCTGTAAAGCCAGCCAGCTAAGCGTGCACGGCGGTGGAAATCGTTATCATTTTTGGCTAACAGTTTCTAGCCAATTTTCCGCCCGAATTGTCCCTTCCGATTGGGCATTGGGCAAAATTTGCAGTCTGGCGAAAGGACGCCAGAGGTACAGATTTCTCTGAGAATGGTAATGAAGGACAGCAAAAAATATCCATTGTCAACCGATCATGATAATCTTTATGATGGCCGTTATCACACCATCAATGCATCTTATAATAAGCAGTGTGTCAGCAGGAAACCGTGTGTCCACGTGGCTTAGGAAAGGGAAATTGCTGATACCAAATGGCTATTGTTTGGGTAGTTAGTAATTGTATTTTTCCATATTTTTTTAGGGATGTTTGAAAAATTCTTCATCTTCATTGACTTACAAAACCTCGCTCAAATTTCCACCCGAGCAGTTAAACTTTTGCCCACCAAAGGGGAAGCAGTTAAACTAAATTGCATCCCAAACAATAGATTTTTCCCTCCAGCAGCATCCGAGCTTGGAGTAACTGTCCGAATTTATAGAATTTACCACCCACCACGCTGATGAAGTCATCCGAGCGCACCGGTACCAAATTTCCCAGCGAAGCGTTACGCACCAGACAGTAAAACCCACGACCAAAATGCCACACGACTTTTGCCGGAGCCCGCCTAATGCAGCCATTGTTCGCCCGACAGTGTCCGTGCAGCAACGAGCGGCCACAACCGGCAGCAGAGCCAGTTCGGCAATCAAACAATGTTCACTTGATTATAGGTAATTATGTAAAGCGAAGAGAACGACCGAACACTGACTTTTGTGTCCCGGGCGAATGACGCTCCCTTGGTGGGCGAAATTGGGGCAGAATTGGCGGGGGGGAGGAGGACGAACAGGACTCCTATCAGCAGTCGGACAGTCCGTTTGGCGTTGAATTTACTATCATGCAGCTTTTTGTGTGTTGCGTCAATTGACTACAGTTGGTAGTCGGTACGATACAGTCACCGAATGGTGAAATATTCGGTGCAAATTATCGGATTAGTAAAATTGGCCGTAGCAGACAACGCGGTTTGCACCTTTGCTGTGGCGAAATGTTGAACGAAAGTTTGTGAACTATTAAGGATTTGTGATGCAGAACAAGAAGGTACGAGTAAATGGAGTTGTGCTTAAATTTTCTTGCGCGAGTTACTATTTTGAGTGATCTGAAAACGAAACCAACAGTTTCTTGGAGTTCGCATCCAAGACTTATCTTTATTTTATCAACAAAATAAAATGTAAAAATAAAAAAATGATTTACATTTCCTGCAACGTGTGTCAGTAATAACTCAGGAGTTCAACAAGGAATTGTCACGGGTACTCTTGTGTTTGTGATTTTTATTAACGATGTGAACTCACTGCCTGGGACTCTTAAATTTATTCAACGCTGGCGCTGAGAAACTAGAATAATAATCATTGACTTCTCGTCTATTACAACTTGAATGAATATTCTTGGAATTAGAATCTATGGAACAAGACAACTGTTTAGCCCAGAGTTTAGAACCTTTGTATGTAGCTCTAGTGACCCAAGATTTGAGCCCAAGAAATGAAATGCAAATAAACATTGAAATATTAAAGTAAAACTCTCTTTGGTGTGTATTGTTACTGGTTTTGAGGTCGCATTATCGCCTCAATTTGATATGTTTTTAATAAATTACTATTTATAAAATTGCTTCATTCGTGTGTTTGCTTATGAAATATGTTGGAACTCCCCTGTTAACAACATTACCGGTTGTACTCCACGATCACTATTGTGGTCCCGAAAAACCAACGAACATAAATCATAAAATTTGGCAGTAAATTGACATGCAGCCAAATGGGTCGTCAAGAAGGAACTAGTTTTCACCCATTCACAAGCTCATTAAATCGTCTGTAGGCAAACGCTAGCAGGCTAGAATTAATTTCCTTCCCCCTTCGTCGTAAATTCTTTTCTGCTTGATGTTGAGAACATTTGCAATTTTTAAGTGCCGCTTGTTAGTGCGTTCTATTAATTAATTTCCACTCGCAATGCGTTTCTTTTTCTTCCATTTGCTAAGCCGGTGGGACATGTTTTAAGAGCTGCTAAAAACCGAACCCGGTACAACGGTGCCCGGTGACGGTTTGTTACCATATTTAATGGTTTCTATTTTACACGAGACAGAGAGAGCGAGAGAGATGAAGAGAGAGAAAAA
The DNA here is from genome assembly GCA_018908115.1 of Anopheles rivulorum. Classification (NCBI taxonomy): domain Eukaryota; kingdom Metazoa; phylum Arthropoda; class Insecta; order Diptera; family Culicidae; genus Anopheles; species Anopheles rivulorum. Next base: position 20,641,056 of record STHB01000010.1, read on the forward strand.
ATGATCAAAAATCAAGCATTTCAGCAGGTAGTTTCAGTGCTTCTTACTAGCTTGGGTGATAAAAATGTCCCAACAACCGGTGAGATGGAGAAAAACATGCTCGTTAACAGAGTCGAACAACATAAATAGGTCGCTGTGCTGCTTTCATTTACACGCCACATAGAACCTTCCTCTTCGGTGGTGCTGGTGGGAGTTTCAACAGAAAAAAAACAATCTCTGCTCCTAGTGAAACGCCTGCTGAAACGCTGCCGTACAGTCCATGAAACGCAGCTGTACGTGCTAGGGCTGATGATTAATATGCTGCAAACGCCTGAACGCTGGTTGATAAAATTAAATCCTCCTGTTTTTTTGCCCTCCCGATTAGCCTTTTGTGTGTTAATTACCAACTTTAACTGCGGAACCATATTTCATACAGCATATCGGTGGAAATTGCTTTCCAATTCACATTCGAGCGAAGCAAAGTGGGTGTTATGAAGCGTTTTGCAAGCGTTTTATCAAACATTACCTAAAACGGTCGCCTGCCAGCAAACTTTGCTCGCATCAAATGTGCCATCGCACATAGCTCGTGCTACACATTGTCGGTTTTGCTTTTGCTATAAATTTATAGCACTCACTTAAGGTGGTATTTCCCGGCCAAGTGTGGCAGCAGCATGGTGTATGAGAAAAGTTTGAGAGTTTTCCCTTAATTTTCATACGCAACGTCCAACAATTCGGCCAACCCACCCGCCCAGCCCGCCCACCTTCCATCGAGGAAACCACCCGGTGCTTAGAGTTTAGCTGGCCATTCGGGTTTAAGCTACATTGTTGTATCGTACCGCATACCAACCATTCCTCTCTGCTTCGTCCGTGCCTCGCCCCAAAAATAAAAAAAACCTTCCGACGGAGGGTTTGAAAATTTTGTAAATTTTAATTTTAATTTATCGCCGTTGATTTACAGCTCGTTTCGGACTGCAAAATTACCCGCTTTTATTAGGACTTTTATGATCCACAACAGTCGTTCGCCGGTCTTGTGTTCGCCTCGTGCTCGCCGAAACCGCTTACAACGCTTACCTTTGGCGCAGCACCGGTATAAGGCAAACAAAAGGGCAAAAGTATTACCGCTTTGCTGGGTTTGCTGGAAACAAAACCCAACAAATAATGGCAACAAAAAAAAAAACAAAAAAAAAAAACGCCAGCTCAATGAAAAGAAAAACACTTCAACACTTTTCCATCTGCTGCACGCGCTTTTGCCGAATCACCGAACAGTTTCGGTGGTTCGTTCGTTTGTGCTGAGAATGTGCTTTGGCTATAGCCGGGGCACCGAAGGTCGCTAAGGTCGCAAAAGGCATCGGCAAATAGAGTTAGAGTCCCCCGGGAAGGGGGGGGGGGGTTGTTGGAAAAGCTAAAGTTTGAATTTTATGATAGCTATTTAGCGCTACACCCGGACGCTACCTGGTGCGTCTTATTTTATTTCACGCGCGAGTGTTGCGTAAATGAATTGAAACGCGTCAGATTGGAACGCGCTGAAGGTGGATTTCCATAATCACGTCAGTGGACAGGAATTGGTGGAAAAATAATCGTCAGCGAAAATACTAAAGAAAAGAAAGCAAAAACATCACCCAACGATTGTGACCCAAAAAGACCTTAAAATGGAAGAGACGAACCCCGAGTGTCCTTTAGACGCTTGGTGTCCAATAACGCTCCAGGTGAAATGTCATAAATCCCTCACCGTTTTTCACTATCAACGATTTAGCAAATTTTCACTCGCAGGTTTTCCGGGGTGGTGAGAAAATTAAATCCCTGCAAAACCACCGTCAGATCGTACTTTTTTTTCCTCAACCAGGAGAAACCAACTGGAAAAATAAAATAAAGCCCGCTCGCAGTAGTTGGTGCAGCAACTTCTTCCCGCGATAAAGTTTCTCTGGGAGGGAAAAACCCGGGAAACCATTTTCCCAAGGGTTGACAGTGGGCCTGTATTCTTCACGGAACGGTATACCATGACCATGACGAGCCGGACGGCACGGCTGGAATCCCGGTGCGTTGAAATTGAAAATATAATCTCTGAATTATTGCTTAAACGCCTCTTCCCGGTGAGTGAGGGTAATCCGGAGTTTAAAATCGTATCATAAATATAACGCTTTTTGGCTAAGGCATTTTAAATGGCTTGGTAGGAATCAGGCAGGTAGATAAGTCATTTGAAGTGTAATTTCACTTGAGAAAAAGAAACGCGTCATCAATTTATGGTAAATATTTTGAGAATAAATTCTAACTAAAACTCGAAGTCTACTAACCTTTGCAGTGAGAAAAGAAGGACAATACTTTTCAAAAGTTGCAAATATGACAAATTTGTTTAAAAAAGGTTAAATTGTTTCACAATCGTACTTCAACGCATCTTATAATTGGTATTTAATTGCATTTTTTTTAAACAAATCTAAACCAAACAATACCTTATGATTTAAACATCATCACAAGGTTTTATATTGTGTATATTGTATATTGTGGGCTATATTGTGTGAAGACTCTTAAATCTTTGCCTTAAAAGAATTAGTACATTCCTGTATGAATGAAACCCGGAAGAAAAAGCTTGTAAAATGTGTGCCTANAATAAAGCCCGCTCGCAGTAGTTGGTGCAGCAACTTCTTCCCGCGATAAAGTTTCTCTGGGAGGGAAAAACCCGGGAAACCATTTTCCCAAGGGTTGACAGTGGGCCTGTATTCTTCACGGAACGGTATACCATGACCATGACGAGCCGGACGGCACGGCTGGAATCCCGGTGCGTTGAAATTGAAAATATAATCTCTGAATTATTGCTTAAACGCCTCTTCCCGGTGAGTGAGGGTAATCCGGAGTTTAAAATCGTATCATAAATATAACGCTTTTTGGCTAAGGCATTTTAAATGGCTTGGTAGGAATCAGGCAGGTAGATAAGTCATTTGAAGTGTAATTTCACTTGAGAAAAAGAAACGCGTCATCAATTTATGGTAAATATTTTGAGAATAAATTCTAACTAAAACTCGAAGTCTACTAACCTTTGCAGTGAGAAAAGAAGGACAATACTTTTTAAAAGTTGCAAATATGACAAATTTGTTTAAAAAAGGTTAAATTGTTTCACAATCGTACTTCAACGCATCTTATAATTGGTATTTAATTGCATTTTTTTAAACAAATCTAAACCAAACAGGTATTGTTTGGTCATACCAAACAGGTATGATTTAAACATCATCACAAGGTTTTATATTGTGTATATTGTATATTGTGGGCTATATTGTGTGAAGACTCTTAAATCTTTGCCTTAAAAGAAATAGTACATTCCTGTATGAATGAAACCCGGAAGAAAAAGCTTGTAAAATGTGTGCCTATTCACAGCTTAACTTACGACATTTGAACGTATTCATTGACGTTACCGTTGCCGAAAAACTCGTAGTCAATGAACGGTTCCAATGGACTAGAGAGAGAGGAAAGCGAGAAAAAAAACGTCGTATCCTTTAGCTAAGGATGATAATAAGCTTTACGTGTATGAGTGTAAGGGCATCGTAAGGTAACAATGCCCGTACCGTTTGCCATTTCCTGCTGCATGATGAACAGACCCTGCAATTGCACGTCAGAGCCGTCAGAACAATGTTGATCTAACCCTGCTGGACGGACCATGCTGTCCCTGTCAATAGGCCAAGTTTTTCCTGCTTCCCGAGCGGCGCACATCGGAGCAGTTTTGGGCTAAAAATGTTAAACTTCAACCAGAAAAACTGGCCACAAGAAGAAAAACAAAAAATAGCCTCACAGTTCCTGGCCCTTTTCCGGAGGGTCGGTTTATCCACTGTTTTAGGATGCAAAATGGCATCGCCGGTAGCAGGGCTAAAAAAAAAAGCTTCACCGGACCCAAGCCCCGAACCGGTCGACAATTGCACGGGCACGGTTGCAAACCGTACCGAGCTTACTGAGGTCTGGTAGCAGCGCTGATGGAACCGGAAATCAACCGACAAACCGTACGACACAGTGGCACAGTGAATTTTTGGGGGCGAACCGGAACTGAACGATACGTCGCGACTGTCGGTTCATGTGTGGAGGATTTCATTGAGTTAGAAATTTATTTCATGCGGATACATAAAACATAGCCTACCTTCTGTCTGGCTCTGGAGGCCTCTCTTTTTTCTAAAGGCACATCAAGAGAACAACCATAAAAATACCGGGAACCTCACCGTCATGTGCATCTATGGCTTTTGTGTCGAGTAGGAAAACGGGCATAAGGAAGTCCTCTTTTTTTTAGATCTAATGTCATGAAATGCATACCGGTCTTTGCTAGGTACGCATCATCCAGCGGGGAAAACCTTACCGGACAGAAAATTGGCCTTGTAGTCGCGTGTGTTTTATTTAGTGCTTTGACTTGCATTATTCAAAAGCAAAGCTTTCGTAAACAACACAGCATAAAAGAATCGATGCATAACAATATTATTCACTGTAGAGAGTGAGAGAGAGCTGTCGTTCATCAGAAGAATCAGAAGCAGGAAGTAAGAATAGCAACTTGGGTTCAGGTTAAGAACGTACAGCAAGAAATTTATGTAGGTTCAAGTCAAATAAAGTTGTTTTGGAAGATTCCAATGGAAAGACTCTTTAGAAATATGTTAAAAACTCAGTAGAATATAATAGACATAAAGGCAGTCAGAAATCTTGGAGAGCCTCAAATCACAAATCACTTTTTAATATCTGTCAGAATCGTAAAAGCGGCCAGGAAATATTACAGATTTAAATAGTTTCGAGCGAAATAAAGAGGTAATTTAAGTTCCGATTAAACAGACTCATGAGATATATGCTAAAATCACTCATAAAATAATTTACAAGAAGACAGTCTGAGGTCTGGTAGAGTCTTGATCAAGTCATTAGCGAACATCTATCTGAATCGTTTACAAAATGAGCATTACTTCAGGACTTTCAAAAGTCTTCTTCGCTAAATTCATTACACTCCACTCGTACACTTCATTATCCTCTTAATACAATTTCTTAGAACATTCGGCAACAACTTTCTGTCTTGAAGGAAATGGAGTAGAGTGAAAAACAACAAAACCCTAGACGAAATTCTTCGCTTAGCGACCCCATATGTTCTGCGAATGAAACGTGAGACGGTAACTGCACTGACTATTAGGTAATGCTGCAGAATAGCTACTCCATTCGCTCCTAGTGCGGCGCCCAAGCCACATCTGGCAACTAAGACGCGTATTTACGTGTAAGAAACTCTCCACCCCGAATCCGAACTCCGGAGCGTAGGAATCACCCGCATCATAATTAATCTGTTGGTCCCGGCACTCGCACGTCATCAACCGGTCCCGGCCAAAAACTTTGCAACGCAACGCACCAATTTATCCTCGATAATTTGTGCTCCACGTAGCGACCAGCTGCGCTACTGAGTGTGAAGGTACGATTGTGTGAAACCGCTCCAGATATCGCGTTGCATATGCAGAGTTCGTTGCGAGCGTCGGTGGTTGGAAGTTGAAACCACCAAGTCCTGTAGTGCCATGGCAACACGATGTTGGTGCAGATTGGACGACACCGTCGTACGCGCGACTGGAGAGATCTTCCTATCAGTGGCGATTGTTCCACAGCAAAGACGAATGTCGACTGAATGCTGTTGGAACGATGCTTTGAACTTTGAAGATTCGGTGCGCGTTGATGCGTTTGATGGAGCAGTCGATTCACTGCGTCCGCATTCGTGTGCATCGTGAGGAATTTGGTGAGAGAGATTGCGAGAGAGGGAAGGATGGGAAGAGGTGTGCCATTCAACCGCAAGCCCGAAAAACCCCTAGGAATGGGGCTACATGTTGGCTGGAGTGGACGAAACAACTAACTTTGACTATCTAACCTAGCTCCCGGGAGCTTCACCAGACGTGCCAACACCTTCGAAACCTAAAGTTCCGTATACTCGCCGAACTCGTCTCCCGTGACTCGTTTCTTACCCGTCCCAGCCGGACGGACTAAGTTGCTGCCTGCCATTGCTCGACATGATTAACTAGCGCCGGGAGAATTCCTTAAGTTCGGAGCAGCGGTAGCATTATCCCATTTTGCCACCTTTTGGGCTAACGTGACGATGAACCTGACAGCTGGAAAAACCGCCCGGAGTGATTCGAAAACCCCCGAAAACGTTCTCATCCACAGTTTTCGGACGGGACGATGGCTGCATCCGGTAACCGGGTCGATTCGGTTCGTTACATGTACGTGTAGTCGTACCCAGACTTTCGGGGCTGCGAACTCCTGGTAAGCTGAAGTGCCCGCCGCTGCTAGAATGTTAGCAAGCGAAACAGATTTGATGGCGCCCAAATGTAATGGGTTGATCCTCACACCCGGGTAACGGCCAGTTTACAACTATTGGTGCGAGTAAAAACCTCAAATTCTAGCATGGCTGATGTCCTGATGCTCGCCCATCGCCCGAAACGACGAAACCGTGTTCGGGTCAGAAAAGTAAATCAAATTAAATTATGGTAGCTGCTTCGGTGGCTTACATCCGTGTAAAAACCGCATGTATATTCATAAAGTCAGGAAAGTGTTAATCAGGATATTCACTTTGCTTCACTAGCACCACATCCCAGTTACACTCTCAGCACCCCCGGGGGTAATGCTGTAGCCTTTTTTTTTGTTTTGTTTTGCTGCTGGGATCAGAAAGCTTCGAATGTTTTAAATCGAACATTTGTCACCGTTTTGGGGGGAAGTATTGTGCTACATGCTTGCCTACGGTACTGGACCACGGTCATGGGGTTGTTCCGTAGTAACGGTGGCAAGATTTTTGGATGTAATTGTGGCTTTCCTGTGTACGAGCATGCGAAAAGCTGCCCGATTACTGTTGCTACGGAACTGCCCGCAAAAGAAAGGGACAGATACGAGTTGGCAGATGTATGTGGTCTTGCAACTACTGGTTGCCGATTGACTGATTTCATTCCAGGGTTTTGTGGAATAATTACGTCGAATTTTGCAATAGTCAACTCTCACGCCGAATCTAGGAGCTTCACCGGGCTTAACACAATAACACATGGATTAGGAGACAGATGATCAAAATATTGGCTAAAATGGACCAGAGAATGAGATATTGAACCAATAAAAAGAAATTTTAAATAAAATTTAAGAATTAAATTGTTAAGACATATTTCAATAACTTACAACAGAAACAAAATCTTTCAAATAAATAAAGTAAATGTAAAATTATTTCGTTAAAAAAGCAAATCTTTTTTAAAAGAATCATAAACCCTCGAAAAAGGTTTCACCTAATAATGAAGCACATATAGCACAAATTGAAACCTTAAAAAGCGCCCTCTAGAACGTCCTTCCCTTGAGAAGGGTTTTGGGGGGCCAATCAACTTGACTCGTCGGTCGCACTCAGTGATTGGGTTCATAAACTTGCCAAGGCACTAGTTTGATTTTTAAATCACTTCACCGTCGACTTTGCCCATCGGTTTGTGTGTTTGTGTGTGGCACCAACATAAACACTTGCGGTTTTTAATATACACCAACCCAGAAAAAGGGTATAGAATCATAAATGAGCAACCGGTCGACGATCTTGACTTGACGGTCGGTGTCGGTCGCCCAGCGTCACTTCGGGTCAACTAGTCAGCAACACATTAAACGGAAAGGTTCGTACAGAAAAAAAACCAACCGACGCGTCCCTGAATTCGTTACATCGAGGACACTTTCACTTTCGATGCCGCCCTCTTTGGGGCAAACTTTCGGTGGATGGGTTCAAGTTCAATAAACAGATCTTCAGATCGGTTTCCTGGTTTGGAAAGTGGAGCGTCTTTATTACTTTTTTAAGAGCATCTGGGAATCGGTGGGTTGATGGGTTACCAGGGTGTAACTTTTAGTGGGTGTGCTTGGTGACGAAATTTGCCCCGGAACCAATTTTTGGTTCTGGCAAACGTAACCATCTCGCACGGAATAAGTCGAGTGTGTAATTTATTCCTTTCCCGCCGATACGCAAGCCTACCACCAAACAATGGCAAAAGGCTTTTGTGGCAGGAGGGCTAGAACGGTTTGCGACGAGTGGCCTCGAGTGCCATAACCGTGGTTATGGTTAGAGCAAGCCCGGTTGCAACATTAAGCAGGCAAACAACGAAACATCTTCAATAAACCTTACCACACAGCAAACACGCGCCTACAGAAGCGCGCGCGCCTTGCCTTACGAGTGGCAACACAGTAGTAGGAGCTTTGTACGGCCGTTGAATGGCAGCCATTCATGTCCTGCTGGAAAGGAAGCTTGTAGCTGGCGTTGTTTTCATAGCATCTCCGTCAGCCTCCAGGACAGTAGCCTCAGCCGCGTCCCGCGTGTTTCGAATCGGGTAGAAGGAATTTTAATACTTTTGTTTTAGTTTTCGAGCCAGAAGTCAAGCTTTCGAGCAGCGAGCAGTACCGCGCTTACATGGGTACGCCGGGTATTTAGTCCGGGAATTAAAATAACGAGCCATACATACGGCATCGCCCCGGTTCACTGCCATCCGCAAGCGCTTGACATGCAAACTTGTACAGGCACAAGCAGCTCGCGTCATGCTTTTGCTTTGTTTATTTGTTTCTGCATAATTTTCCTCTTCGTTTGTTGCGATGCTAAGGGGAGGTTTTCTTTTGCTTGCTTTTCTGCGCTCCCCAATCTCCCCCCCCCCACCTCCCCTTTCCGGCACTGCATGCTGCCTCAAGTTAGAATTGTTGGAACACCGGTCTAAGCTACAGCACCAGCTACCCGTTCGATGTGTCGCGCGTGTTTCTGTTCTGGTACATGTTCTTGGTTCTTGTGGACGTCGCACACTGCCTCGCACATCACTAGTGCGCGAAACCTTCAACGAAAAAAAAAAAACAAAAAACCCTCTAAAACACAACTTTTCCGATACGGCACGGGATTATGTGAATGTGGAAGCACACATGCACAGATCGACGTGGGGTAAAAGGCATTCATTTTTTTTTTGCTTTTTCTGCGCTAGCCAAACACCGTCGGGACACCGTGTTTCTGGGGTGAGTGAGTGGCGCGCGGAAAGAAAAAAGCTCATTAGGCACCGGGAGTACAATACCAGCTCTGACATGATATTCGTTTTGGTGTTGCACCGTAAGACATTGTTGCTTGTAGCAGCTAATGAAAGTGGTACGAAATGAAGCTGAAGTGTTCCGATTGGCAGCTACTCCCGGTGCTGTGGGGAAGGGCATTCATTCTGGTGAAAAGCTCTCAGGTGATCAGGAGAAACAAGAAAGAATGTCTAAGGTTGTGCTTGGTAATGATTGCATTTAGGCGTCGGCCATTCATTACGAAACCTCTTCGAAGGAGGGCTACTACAGGGAGGTTTTGAGTTTGTGTTACTTAATATACAATAAGGTATTGAAGAAATTCTTGAAACAATCTAAGTAACTTTAAGATTGCAATATTTCATACAATTGTGCTGCCCAATACTTTATTCGGGTTATTCATTGTCGATTGGAACAATTCTATTCTGAAAATCTTAAATATAAAAGAATTATTGAAGCTAATGATAAGAGTAAGGTATAAATACTTAACATATCCGCCTGAAGGTTCCAACCGTGTTTTGAAGAAATACTTGGACAAAATGGAGATTTAAATGTTCACTTATCAGTCAAACCCATTCGCAATATTACACGAGATGTCTATAATTCTATGGAGAGCGAGTGTTGCAAACTTTCCACAAAGTATTGAATAGTTGAACGTTATTCTGGAAGAAGCTTTTTCGGTTGTTGACGATCGGCGTTTACGAAATAGTCTTTCCTTTAAGTGCAGGTATTAAGGAGAGCAAGTCAAAGTGACTTAAGGAAGTTGCTATTCTGAAGTATAATGCCCAAAACTAATTAAACCTCTTATAAATAGACCACAAAATAGGTTTGGTGAAAGCTCCGATAAATAGACTTACTTTTAAGTTTCTTGCAATACATGATAACTTTTTTTAATTTGTCTTTGACGTAATGAATGAAAACCCCTTTAATTGGAGAGAGCTAATGTTTCTCTTTAGTAAATGGTTATTTTATTAAAATTACTTAAATATGTTTTCTTCATGAAACTCTTGGTGCAATGTTTGAAAACAAAGTATTAACTAGAGAACTCCATTTTACACAGCACAAACAATCGCAGAATCACCCAGGGTTTCTCAAAGCTTACAAAAAAGAAATATCCCTGCGAAGGAAAAAAACCAACCAAAATCACCACCATTGCCATTGACACTGTTGGCATGGTTTTGCTGTCGCTTCTAAACGATTTGTATGCATAATACATACGATCCATTGCCGGCCTCGCAACGCACCAAGCGGCAGGGACGCCTCATCAAAACGACATGTGACATACGTCGTGATGGGACGACCTCCGTCACTAAACCTACCGTGCGCGGCGGCCATCGACCATCGTTGCCATTGCGATTTTCCACCACCATTTTCTAGGGATCGGTCGCGTTCGTAGGAAGCGGAAGAAGATGAAGAAAAAAGACACACACACCATGGTGGATAAAACCCCCCGAAGCAAACCGTTTTTCCCGGGTATGATCTTGATTTTCCCCCAGCGGTATGGCACGGTACAGTATGTTCCGGAAAACAGAAAAGATGATCCACTGTGACTGAGCGCGCACTGTGTACGGGGCATGTGGGTCAAACAGATATTTAGGGGAAAAGGGGGAGGGGAGGGGGCCAACCGGGGAATATAAAAATCTAAAGAAAAGCATAAAGCCAAAAGCCACACCGGAGTGAGCTTTTTCCAGACCCCCTTAGAAGTGGGCAGGGGGGTGAAAGGTAAGAATGAGAAAGGGGAACATGTGTCGTCGAAATGTCAACAAGCGGAATGGAAAATTTATTGCGACGAGAACTCATCGTTCTGATGACTTTTTATGCATGGAAATGTACCCGGGTGCGTGTGTGTGAGGCTTTTTTGCTTTTTCCCTAACAAAACCACCCGGAAAAGGTTGTGTGTGTGTGTGTGTGTGTGTGTGTGTGTGTGTGTGTGTGTGTGTGTGTGTGTGTGTGTGTGTGTGTGTGTCAGTTTTCCGTTTCCTTTCCGAAAGCAGCATAAATGTTTGAGGTTTCGAAGGTCGCACGATTGCTTCGGCATCGACATCACCTAGTCACCACCGGGGAAAAAAGGGAACCTTACGGAACGCGCCGAAGAAAATGATGAAGAATCCCGTATAAAAAAAAACGTTTGAAATTCATTCGCAACGTACCAACACAGCGGGGGAATTTGCACATCCCTTTTTGTGTATGTGTGTTCGGTGGAAATGTCAAGGTGCCGGAACACCAATTTCCACGATCCCAGAGAAGCCGGGTTGGGCCGGGTCACAAAAGGTGAAAATGCTTACCAGTGCAGACGAGTTAACCGCTCCCCGAAGGGCGACCTTCGACGAGTGTTAAGTGTGTGTATGTGTGTGTGTGGTCAATCAGTACAAAAACACACCAATGCACACATACAAATACACACCAACACTGAAACAAATGAACGAACGGTGGGAAAATTTAGCACGCACGCGGAAAAAGCAAACGGAACTAACTGGGTGTTTGCTGCCGGTCAGCTTTTTGGGGAGGGGAGCACTGCAAAGAGGAAAAACAAACCTCTCCATACACACACACCAACACACAAATGCATGCTAACGAACGATTCGGAACGGCTCAGGAAGTGGAAAACAACCTTAAACCATCAAATTTATGAGGCCCGGAAAGCGCACCGAGCGCGCAGCAATGCATTCACGTCAGATGTTGGTAGCCATCCTACCAGGGGTGTGAAGGGGGCCAAAAAGGGTGGGTGGGTGGAAAATCGTTCGCGAGCAACCACTTCTAGAAAGAACCCCTTTCCTCCCCCCCTCCCCCCTCACCCATTTCGTGGGTGAACTTTCCATGTGGCTGTGGCTATATTTTTGCGTTAGTTAAGCACACGGTGCTAGAAAACTCGGTGAAGAACTAAAATCGGCTGGAAATTAGCTCAAGAGGCACAAGCAGGAGCGAGTGAAAGGTTGCAAACACCCAAACAAGTACAAAAAAAATGAAGGAAAAGACCCACTGGAAAACCTTCTAGTGCAATTCGTTTACTACCCTTCGGAGTTTTTTTTTTGCATTTTCACTCAACAGCTCACTCGTGTTTTTTCCTCATTTTTCCTCGTAGATGTAGTTTCTGGCTTCTATTGGTGAACTTTTTTTGCTAGCTCTCTCTCTCTCCTTGAAGGTACTTGCAGCAGGAAAGCATTTACCGTCGGTGGCCACAACACAGGTTGCATCCATTTTCCCGGGAAGCAGTACGGTTCGAAACTCGCGCGAACGATCTATTGGAAAAGTCAAAAACACCTCAGAAAAAAAAAAACCTTTAGCCGGGCCGGTGTGGTGGGCAGTGGTGGGGCAAAAGGTTTTCCACACGCGGGGGAAGGACCAAGATGGTGGGGGAGATGGGGGAGGTTACAGAACCTACGATCACCGCAAAAGCTATGTTAATAAGAATTCATGAATAAATTATTTAAATTTATCCACCGAGTACCGTTTGCGCGGAAGCGTTTTAACTCACCGGTGTGCTGTGTGTGTGTGGGAGGGTTTTGTTGTGTGAATGTGTAGTTTGTGGTTTATTTGTGGGTTTAGCTGCTGCGCTTTTTACTCTCTTTCTTCATCGCAACGATTTTTCTGGTTAAAAATATTTCACCCAATTTGCTTGAGTTAGCATGTGAAAAGTTGAAAGAGAAGAACAAGTTTAGTTAAATACATTGCAGTAGTTAGCAAATACATTTCATGTGTTGTTTTTCATGTTCAATTGGAAGTAGTTTAATATTGCAGAAACGTATCAAATAATGAAAACCGTAACATTCTGTCAACATTTGCATTAAGCATCATTAACATCATACAAACTCTTGATCAATCGTGTTATGTATTTGTTCAGAAAGCAATATTATCAAAAATTAAATTTCAATTCGGTTAAATATGTTCAAAAATAAAATTAAAATTAGCATTCAGTGCCAAAATTTCAATATTTTATGGAAATCTTTACTGCTTTTGCTTCAAACAACGTATAAAACATTTATGGAGATTATCCGTGGAAATCGATTAACCGGCCGGCTGATGCCCGAATAATTTGCATTCTGCTTATGTTCATGAATGAACAGGTTCATTCATTCATTGAAGATGTCTAATCAAAGTGTAATTAAACCGTATTGAAAATACTTCAAGACATTGCTATAAACAGAATAAAATAAACTAACCTCATTAATAAAATAATTTTATTAAAACATGTTACCAAAAGTACAAAAAGATGAATAGAGATTAGCAAAAAAGAATGAAAAATATGTCCGTAACTAAATACCGCCCAAGTGTGACTTCACATCGATAAATAAACCCATTGAAATATTACCCACAGCAAGCGCTCGGTGGAATAATGCTCCGATCCGACCAGCACCAGCACGCTCCTAATGCACATCCACGTATCCGCCTGCTAGCAACAGCATGCAATCCCGAGCCCGAAACTAAACCCGAGACGACAATGTAACAATATTTTCATTTTAAATGTTAATAAGAAAAGTTTTCCCGTTTTCCAAACAGCAACAAACAATAATCAGCCCGATGTTGACGTTGTTCGGTGGCAATGCAGAGCGAGAAGGAAAAAACGGGACGCCTTGGGGTTGCGGCCGGATGGGAGTTACTGGGTGGAAGTTGTCTCATCAGCTTCCCGCCTGTAACCGAACGTGGGCGCTGTTGTAGCAAAAACCGACGCGGTAATAGCTCAATTGTTGGAAGAGGATCACAAGCAGCCGAGGGAATCGAGTCGCCCGGAACGATCAAGACGCAAATTGTCACAATCGGGAAAAACCCCCCCTCTTTCGGGGCACAGAAAAAGGGGTTCACCCTCCAATTTCTGGAGGGTTTATGGAATATATTGGTGCACTTTACCACCAGAGCGGGTAGGTGTGGAATGTTCGCGGCAAATCGTTGTGCGTGTGCCATTGTGAAGGAGTTTTTCAACCGGTTCGGTGGAAGACGTCGGTTTTTCCTGCCGTTGCGCGTAGCGTGCGTTCGTTTTCCCTATTGATTGCTGCTATCTGCTGCTCGTATGTCTGCTCGTAGGTGCGCAATCGTCGGATAGGGTTTCATCTGCCCTCGCCCATAGTTCGCGCGAGCCAAAAAGTCAAGCAGAATGGATTCCCAGATGATTTATGATAACAATGTATTCATAAGTTTTCCTCTGGATTGGTTCGAGGTCGTTCGGGGTTGGAACAGTTTTTCTGCTGTTGTTGAAAGATTTTACACGAGTCAGCTATATGTTGTGACATTCCGGTGGTGAGCTGCTTTTTTTTTGGTTGGGAAATCAAATACTCACGATGAATATTCGGAAGCGTAAGAGTACTGGTAAGTCAATACAGAAGTTTTTGGTGCTTGTTTCTTAGGATATAAAGATCAAATTATGTGAGTTTCGGTTTATATAAAAGTAGAATTTCGGAAATTGTAGGCAATCCAATGCTGAATTTCAAGAATGCTTATTTAATGTATGAAAAATTATTAACTATCCTTGAAAAACATTGTATTTCAAGAGTTATTGAAAGCATAGTTTGAACCTTTGACTCGTTTGATGTGCTAGTGCTGATTATTGGACATCTATCCCACTCCAATTCTATTCTCTTGAATATTTTTTTACTGCTCTTTAAAGAGAATATGAATAAATAACATTAGTTCGTAGACTACCTTCTATTCCACTTGTAATCATTGCAAAATTTCTAGAATCACCTTTATTAATCGAAGCTTGCAGTAATGTGCCACAAAAATGGTTGTACGGAGTTACTTTCTCATCAAGATAAGGTTTTGTTCACGCCTAAAAGTATGCAAATTGCAATCAATTATTACTTTTCTTTCGAAGAATTCAACTGTAAATTTGAACATATATACAACCCTTCGCAACACTAATAGTTAAAAAATAGTTAAATACTACACACCTACATAATAAAATTTTATCAGCTTCCGTTCAATCGATTCTAGTATCCATTACGCGTCTAATTTATGCTCCGCGTTTGCCAAATTATCAATGAACATCTAAAGCAAGTTATCACACTCCCATTATCATCGATTGCAACGATTTTGCTTTCATGTTGTGTTTAGCCATTCTCGCACACTGCGCAATACTATTTTGCTTCTACTTTGTACTGAATGTGGTCCAGTTTGACCCACTGCACAAGATCGATTTATATTTCCCGGCACGTTCGTGTCATAAAAATTACCTCCGGAATAAATAATGGAATAAATATACATTTTCAGCTGCCGTTTTGTTAATGGCCCCGATTGGGGCAGCAGAAGCAGATTTTTTCCTCCCCCTTTCGGCCATTTGCCATTCCAAAAAGGGTGTGTTGCAACAATATGTAGCAAAATTTTTTTCGGCTTCCGTAAATGGGCCTCCGCTTACATTTTCGGCGTTTTTCTTGCTGTGGTTCTTTATGGGTTTAGCTTCAGCTAGCTGTTGAAAAGTAGCACGAGAAAGAGCTTGTAATGCATTGAGCGCCATAAAGCTGGTCGGGCTTCTCTTCGTCGGGGCTATATCTATCATAATTCAAGCGTCACTTCATAAAAAAACGAACACACACAAACACATAGGTCCTTCAAGGACCTGTTAGAGAAACATTAATTTCACCTTCTTCTTTTCTATGCGCCTTCCGGTGTGGTCAGCCAACCGGCCACACTTTGTCGCGTGCGGTTCAATTTTCGGTGAGGCTAACGAAAAAGTGATGCCCATTAGGCATTTGTTTTCATTTCAGGCCGTTTTTTTTTTGTCCGTATTACGCCACTCCGATTGAGGGAGTGCTGGAGGTGCTGCTATGGGGATGGGCAGGGTCATAAAACATTTAGCAATAAAACAAATCAGCGCACCAAGTTAAAATGACCAATTTGGTGCGGGCTTTGCGTTGACTTTTCACCACCCAAAGGGATGGGGTTCACTTTTTCTTGAAGTTCTTAATCAACTTTCTTTCTTTCGTTCGCTTTAAGTGAGCTCAAGTCATAAAAACGCGATGCATAAAAATAATGAAATTTAAGTAAAATTCAAACAATTTCCACAGCAAACTGGATTAATGCAATAAAAACAATATCGTCAATGAAAATATGTAAACTTGCGCACGGATAAATGGAAAGTTTATCCTTTATTGAAACACGTACCAAAAATAACTTGAGGGCTTGCTACTGTCCGCCAACAGAAGAAAAAAAAACACAAAAACACACTCACACACACATAGGCAGGCGTTAAAAGGTTGACCAACATTTTCCGCACCATCGCAATGCTAGCACCACAGCACATTTGACTTGTTTGCTTATTTACTTGTTTGATCTCTTTCCCTTTTATTTTGTTGCTGCTGCTGCTTCGGCTCGTTTCAGTTGTTGAAATAAAATCTCGATAGGTAGGAGAAAATCAGAAAGAGCTGCCCAACATGGTTCTACCATTGGGGAGTCTTTCACCCAGCAGGCTAAAAACAGCAGTAGCAGCAACAACTCACGCGGTCCGTGGTTCGATAACGGGCAGTGGTATTTTCGCAATTAAGCCTCCCAAAAAGGAAACGAAAAACACACACCCCTGAAAGCCCATGAATGGGTGTGGAATTTTCCTTCCTTTTCTATGGTGCTTGATGGTCTTTTTCGATTGTTTTCCATTTTTTTTTGTTTTGCTTTTTTGCGTTCGTTCTCTCGCTTCCTAGTGCACCTTTGCCGTGGTTCGGCAGTTGATGAATGTTTATTGTTTTACTGATTATTTTATTGTTGTTTGTATATTACAATCCTGCCGAAGGACATTCGGCCCCACTCACGCCCGTGTTGTTCTCATGGTTCATACATTTTTGGGAGAAATACCATCACACACACACACACCATGCCACCGGACATGAATGGATCGTAATGAAAATCATCCATTCCTGCACCGGGTTCTGGGTTTCCAGTATGCGAGCGAAAGATCATAAACAATGGGTAAAATCGTCCTCGTCAGCGTACACATTCGTTAGATCATCATCATCATCATCGTCGAAGCCCATCAATTGGTTGGCTTGTAAAAATATTTGTTTCATTCCAATCGTTCCTGTTTCTTTTTTTGTTTGTTTTTGCTACTCTCCATTTTGTGCATGTATTTTTCGTTCGTTTTGCAACTACTTCCACCAGCGTGATTTTCCCAGCTGATAAGAAGAAAGGTGCGAGCGTGCGCGCGGGAACAAAATGCAAATACTGAGCGCATTTACACGTGGCCCTCGTTTGGCGGGTGGAAGTTAGAAGCACTGTGGCCGCTATTAGTCCCGAGAGCAGCGACGAATTACGCTTTACCACGAGCTTTTACTCGGCGCGTAACGTGAGCTTTGGAAAAAAGGGTTTTTCATTTGCTTTTAATTCTGTTCCCTGCTTTTTTGTGCTTTTTTTTTGTTATTTTTTTGTTCGATTTGTTGTTTTATTTCATTCCCATTAGCGTCCGGGGGGGCTCGTACTGCGAAAACTCGCCATTTATTTGGTGTGCATGTGTTTTCTTTATTTTATTTCATTTCATTCCTGTTGTGTGCAATGGTGACACAATCGGTTTTGCGTGATGCTATCTGGCACACCCATTGTTTGAGGAAATGAATTTTCCCAAACTACATGCACTTCAATGCCGGCTGGCTGTCCGAATGTACCTCGCCGGGTAGATGCTTCACCATTTGCGGCACACGCGAGTGGAATTCAATTTATTTTCTGCATAAGCACCATCGAACGAACCCGGACGGATGGAACGACGTACAAATATACTGCTCGCTGTGTGTTTAATTGTTGGTTTTGGAGTTTTAATGAAAACAGCATTCGCGCGGTGGCAATAGTTTTGACTGGGTTTTGTATGATATGTTTACCTGTTTTGTTTGCTTGTAAAGAGAAAGATCTGTTGTTGTTGTTGTAGCTTTATGTATTGTGATTGTAGAAATTCATGGTTTTTTGTACGAAAAAAGGATCACAATAGCTCCAAATTTTTGCTACTGAAATGTATGGTTCTTTGAAAAACAAAAAATCAACCATCACCCAAAATTAACATTATATTGATTGTTCATATATCGATGTGATCTTCTGTGTTTGAAGGACTGAACGATCTTTTCCGATATTTTTTTTTATTCTTCGTATATGTATGTACGTCTTTGTGAACTCCTAAGGTCAGTCCTCAATTCCAACGTCAATATTCGAAGGTCTACTTCTCTCCAATTTTGCCCTTTCTTATTTCTAGTAGTAACATTGGCTGCTCGGAATACAGATGCAATTGTTTCTATTAGGTTGCCAATAACCCTTTATAAAACATGATCTGATTAAATATCTGCAAAGTCTTGGGATGGTGCAGAGTTGATCTACAAAGTAAAAAGAGCCCAAACATCAAACTGCTATTTAAAAACGCAACATAAATCAGCCTCTAACTACAAAGTCTTGGGACCCTCTTCAAGCTCAGTCCTTGTCAGTAGTTTAGAGTTCCAAGAAGCCTTAGCGTGTTTGCAGTTTTGAAAAACCTTGAGGTTTTACCAAAAATTCTCAAAATCCATCTCAATTCCTGGGAAAATCTCTTTGCTCGACCAAGTGGCCCAAGTTTTGTAGTAATGAATTTCTTAGCATTTATAGCATCCACTGGTAGTGAGTGGGATTTGATGAGTGAAGTCCCAGACTTTAGTCTTCCGTTTCCTGAGATCAAGTGAACAAGTTTTCAAGAATACTAAAAGAATCGAAGACCTGCTACTCAAAGTTCCAATCGTAAACTTTTGCTTCGTGAATGATCCTTTGCTATTTTGTTATTTATTATTCCTACATTTGTATCCTATTTTATAACATTGCAATAAAAAATCACACGTTACTTTAGCATTTAAAGGTTGAAGCTGTGAAATTTATAGCAAAAACAAATTCTAAAATTTATCACTTCATGCCAATGCTTACGACAGAGCTAAACGTTTGCGTTGAAAGTTAACACCAGTTATCCACATGTCTTCATTTTGCAGTGAGCATATTTTCTAACAAACATCACACTCGACTGCGACTCTACAGCGCCGCCACAAGCAGCATCTAATCCAGCCTGCCATAACTCCATCCGTATGGACGTCTTGACGCAAAACAATGCATATCATATCGCGCGCTGGAATGTGTGTGTGTGTGCTTGGCTCAATTTTTGCGGTTGAAGCGGTAGCGCCGTATTCGCAGGGTTTTTCGGGAAATAATAATAACGCAAGTTGTAATAAAAATAAATACCACATCAGCATCGTTGCTACACGCTTCATCGTTTATATTTTTTTTGTTGTTTCGAGAAAGGCACCTTATTCAAGCATGTTTCGTCGGGTGGGGTTTGTGTGATGTTTACGCCGCCGAGTGCCTTTTTTGTTGGGCGATGGCGTGTTGTACGGTGTCTGTTTTATTTCATTTTCCATACGGTTGCCACTTGAGTCGCGGTTATGTTGCCGGTTTTTTCCCTTTTGTTTTGGCTGGTTATTTCAGCTGTGTGGGAGCTTTTCAAGGTAGCTTTTTGGGAAAAGTTTCTCTCGAAGCTGATGCCCATCCACACGGGCGGTTAAGTTTGGAAGTTGCTCCAGGACCGTGAATAAAAGGGAGAAAGGAACCAAAAATAAAGTATCTCAGCAACAGACGGATCGAGATTATGTGGCTGACGTGAGGATGGGGTGTGAAACTCATCCCACCAAAGATTTTTAAATGACACACGCACACACACACAACACTCACACACAGTAGGCTTAGCCGTGCGATAAAAAATAAGCATGATAATTTTATCATAACAAATGATACTCTTCATGCTCAAAACAAACAAGACAAGGTCTGTCGGCGCTGGTGCGCCTAGCAAACAAAACGTTCCACGCAACGTTAACTGCCTTCGACTTTTCAGCGAAAGTTTATGAGCTTTAACAACAACCGTTGCAGGGTTTTAGTTTTCCTTTAAATAAGGATATGTGTCAGTATTTCTACACTCTCCATTTCTGGCTCTTTTTTGGTTTGCAAGGCTGAAAGGAAAAAAAAACATCACACACAGAAAAGGCACACCCAGGAGTTGCCACTGTAAGGCTTATGTTTTGACAATTTCGCTGGAACATTTACTCTACTTTTCCGCTCGATCCAACCTTTCGCGGGCGCATAAAAGGCTTCGGGGCGTATCGAATGGTGTGATAAGAAAACAACAACCGTCAACTGCAACCCACGGCACCGTGCCATTGCCATCCACGCGGAAAAGTGGCACACAGATGTATCGAAGTGCTGTGGCAACAGTTTTCGTAACAAGCAGCTACACGGATGCGGTGAACATCCTTTCGCGTTCCCCGGCAGGCACGCGGGATGGACGAGCAATGCAAAGGAGGTGAAAAAAAAGAAACAAACCAAACAAGGACACATCCCACGCGATAATGAATGAGCGGTGGGCGCATAAACCATTGGCTTGGCTGGGTTGAAAGGAATCAGATAGTGGGCCGACTTCGGGTGGGCTGTGGATGTGGATAGGGTGGAAATATGCATAGGACAACCGATGCGGAGTCTATAAATGGTCGATGATTGTGATTTATGGCGAAAAGTGTACGGTTTCGGATGGGTTTATTTGCGTGCTGGCGATACGGGCGGGCGTCGGAATTGGTCCTGATGTTTCACTGCTACAGTTGGGTGCGTGTGAGTAGGTGCAGTAAAATAGTTTCCAAGAATTACTAAGCAGGAGATGAACTGCACCAAAGAGTCTAGAATTTGTGTAATTCTCTCTTATTTTATGTCTATATTATCATGTCAAGTATCTTGTTAATGGACTAGTGCCTCTCACAAGTTATATATGTGGACGTCTACAAGCATTCAAAATCCTTCAGGAACTTCTTGAAGAGAGTCCTCAAGAATTGAATCCAATGATTTTTTGCTCAAAAGCGAAGAGTTACATTTCTTCAGACAAATGTTTGGAATATCTTTTCTGCCGTTTGATATTTTAGTTCAACCATTCTTAAATGAATATCACGAATTAAGTTTTCCAGAATTTCTTTGTTGATGGAAAAGGTCAAAATTGATTTTGAAAGTGTGGCTTCTAACGGTATGTCCAGTACACCTGAATCTAGCGTTTCTAATTCATTGGGTGATGTTGAATTCTTCGAAGAGTCCACTATTTTTGTGGTTTCTTTATAATAATTCCACAAAGTACGTTGCCAGGCATTCTTACGAATGTTTAGATTATTAATGTTTGTAATAATAATTTACTCTGTTACATTTGGTAACAAAATGTTACAAAATCTGTAGCTCTACCCCCATGACTCTCACTGTAGGACGGTGTAAGTATCTACCGTCACCCCAATAAGACAAACGTCCAACCGATGCGTCTCGATCCGCCAGTCACCATGAATTAGTACGTACGGAGATTTATACCGTCTTGTATCGGGAAAATGTTACGCCATACCATATGCCGGCAGGAATGCAACGATATGGCCCGGCCTCCAGAACCAGCCTCGCCTGATAACAGGCTTCGAATTTTGTTGTCTCATCTATCCCGGTGGTCGACCGAACGACTAGTGCCGCTGCCAATTGGAAAGACACCCAGACACTGGAACACTTACAGACACACAAACAGCCAGCACAAGAATGCATAACGACAGCAAAGGATATCGTGCCCGGGCACAAAGGGTGCAATTAATGCCGGCGATAGGACGCTATCGGGGATCGCTTTTCGGATTCAGGTTACATGGAGACGGGCTGATGCGGATTCGGTTGTGCCTACTGTCGAACGGGAGTGTATCCTCTATCAGGGAAAGTTTACCACATCGATTCACTTTGCCGCTCTGCGTTTAATGTGACCTAAGGACCTTTTAACCTTTGGTCCACACGGAGATTCGGCTTCCGAACGCAACATTATTGTTAGCCTTTCTCGGTGTTTTTTTGCTTCTTCTTTAGGGAGGATTTTTCACCTTATCTTAAACGATGTTTGTCTTTTGCCTAAGCTTAAGATGGAACCCAACCCAAACTATAAAGAGAGGGAGTGGTATTTTTTTGGGTTTGGATGGTTGGGAAAAATCAAGATTTTCTGCAAATTATTGTTGTGCTCTTGTAGGTTTGACCAACGCACACATACACACAGGGAATAGATCGATAGATCTGGGAGCAAAATGTCAACAAAATGTAATGCTTTTATCTGATCCAGAGAAAACTTGAGGGCGTATTCATTTCTCAGACGATTTATTGATTTTTGACCTGAGCTTCTTTTGATGAGGCTGTTTGATTTAGATGAAAATATGATCAAACTCAATGAAATAATCTGAAGCGTATGAATTAAAATTTCTACTTTTATTGTTTAACGAAAGATCAAGCTTGTCCTTTATTAGTGCAGATCAAAAATAACCTTCTACTTTGCTTTATTCTGCTGCATTCCCGCGCTATAGCCCCAACAAAGGATGATTTTTGCTCCATTAGCAACCGGTCAAAGACGCAACAAAGGGTGCAACCAAGGTTAATGGCTTTATGCTGACTGGGCAGAAAAAGAAGCAATCGCAGGGCGACAGCATCCATCCCGCAGCAGAACAAAGACCATCCGAAAATAGAATGAAAGCGTCGTGTTAGCGCTGTTAATGCGCGATTGTTGAACGTACAGCAAAGGGCTTATCACTTGATCGCTTTTAGTTCATTTCTTTACACGCTGCCGTTGACGGGTAAATCCCTTCACGAGAAGAGGCGAGCAAAGAACAAGTTAGTCGCTCCTTACTGTTTGCACAAGTCATCATCATTGTCACCTTTCGCCTTCTAGAAATGCATCCCATTGTGGTTGGATGCGTTCGGGCGATTGAAACGCGCCAACAGCTAATGAACGTCTCCGATTGACGCGTAGAAGTAGAACGAGAAGCAAAAAGCATTTGACATCCAAACGTTAGCTGAAGGCAAGAAGCAGTCGGAAACAAGCGGTATAATGATCTATTATTGTTGGCACACGTGTCTGAGTTGTTCCGTTCTTTTTACATATTCGTCTTTTAACCGGAAAGGGATGACTTCATTTTTTTCATCTTTCGCTCAATAATGTCACTGGGGATGGGGCCGATTAGGTGGGGTGTCAAAATCAGATTTTCCGGTTTCCGGGAAGGACACGAAACCTCTCGAAATCCGCTTCTTGACGCCAGCTCTCACTTCCTACAAAATGGTTCAAGTTTACAAACGGCGCCGATCGATACGACCGGACAGCGGAAGGTTTCCTGGGGAGGTACGTTAGTCAGAAACGACCCGGTTGACATCACTTGGACGGAAGGTGTGAACGACAGTTTGATTAATTGTTGCCGATAATGTGATGCATTATGGGAACTCATAACTCATTGACAGGCAGTACCGTGGAACGCCCCCTCCCCCTCTCCCCCCACTGACACGTGTGCATTCGTGCGGATGATTAATTGTCGCGGTCTGTCCCAAGCCCAAGTTGTCCGTTGTCTGGTTAGGTGGCGCTTGAATGGGCATCCACAGATTTGAAGACAGAGTGGAAAAAAGGGGTTTTCCCATTTCTTGGAACAGATATTGATCAGTGATGCTGTAAAACATATGCATAGTTAGATTCTGGGAAAATAGATTTCAATAGTTGAAATTACATCTTCAATAAGCGTTGCACATTTAACTCTGATCGCTCTTCAAATGTCGATTCAGAATAATTATTGTTTTGACACGAAGCAACAGCTTCAATTCTTATTATTTCAGCATGCTAACACTAGAACTACTAGAAATTTAGAACTTTCGAAAGTTCGGTCGTTAAGTCACAAAGGTATGTTTTTATGTAGATTTACTGTAGCTCTTAATAGTAATTAAAATGACGGGAAATGACGTTCCATTAGTTGTACTTTGGCTGTATTTTCATAAGAATGCGGGAGAAATAAATTCTATTCAAAATAGAAGAATCGAATACCTTCTGTTTTGGTGTGGTTTTTTACGGTAAATAGTACGCTTATTAGATCGAGCAAATAAATCTAAGCCACAAATAATCGACTACGCAGAAGATTCTTTCTTTCCCGCTCTGTGTGACGTCCATTTTTGATGCAAATAATAGAATTCCAGAAATGGAACGTCGGCATGGAATGTGGCGGACTGGCATCGATAACCAAAAAAATGGAAACCATCAATCCCCGTACCGAATCGGTTTCGGAAAAGCATGGCGTGAATAATTACGCTCTAATGAAATTTATCTCATCTTTATTTTCCCCCTCGCTTCCCTCCCTCTACCGACAACCCGGCACGCTCCTTCCGGCGTTTTTTTGTTGGGGAAAGGGATAACAAATTTTCCATTCCAATTCTGCGGAAACCGTCGACAACTGCGAAATTATAATCGCACTGTACAATAGCGCGAATGTCCCAGTTATAATACATCCCTTTTTTCCTGTGCGTTCCTCTTTCGGAATTGGTTTTATCGGCGAAATCATCGAATCCAACTTACCAACTTTCCCCCAAAATGTATTCCACTCTGCCGTTAAAATTCTTTTCTGCGGAATATTTTCCAACGGACCGCACACACCCAATAACTTCAAACGTGGCCGAGAGTGTAAAAGCGGATAAATTCTAATATTCGAAAAGTTTATCCCAAAAACCTAAAAAAAAAAGACTACGAAAAATGACTGATGGCGATGGAATGATTGAGAGCACTAAACGCGCGATTAGGCGGAGGTGGATTTGATTCGATTATTCGAGCAGCGGTGATGGCGTTGTTCCCTTTCGCAGAACAGGCTTCAACCTCATGAAATTAAAACCCCATGAAGCTTAACTAATCGAACCGATGAAGCGATGGTTGAGGTTCGGGGTTTGCCGTGCGGAACCGCGAGCTGAACCGGGAAGTGCGTTGGGTAAAGTATTCCTATTACTTGCCAGGCGCGGCCACCGTCGACGGAGCAGTCGTCTAATCGAGCTCATCAATTCGAAAAGCGGTTTGTAGCGGCGTCAAATGTACTGCCGAATGGTGAAACGGTAGCAAACAAATCCGGCCACGGCCCGTCGACATTAGCTGATGGTAATGAAATAAATTGATGACACTTTATCAGCACCTGATTGCTCATCAATCATGAGGTTTTTCGGATAATTTTGTAGCAGGATGGAAGCAAACAGTAAGCGTTTCCATCTAGAAGCTAATGCTTGATGCTGGTTGAAACAATTCTTGGTATCAAATAAAGGATATTTAGCCAGAGACGACATTCGAGGCGCAACCCCTTTAAATACATCAAACTTCATTTCATTCTTAAAACATGGTTAATTAATTCAACAGCATTCCGCTGACTATTTGAAAAAGTGTCTTTATTGTACATCCAGATCGGATGCACCAAGAGTTTTGAGAGTCCTGAACTTCCAATCTGTTTGGATCTCTAGGATTTCCCGGGGTGTTAGGAAGCCTAGTGACCAACAGAAATTACCCAAATATGTCAGTTGCTTGTTGTGGAGTACATTAAATCGTTATTAAATCCAGTAAAATGACTTGGAATTTACATTCCCAGTTATTATTTCTTCAATGTCTCCAACCGATGACTACTGTCATTCTCAATTCCCCAGCCACGTCCGCTGTGCAAACTTGCGATAATGGTAAATCACTCCATTCCCTGCTTGGTATGCGCAACTGCTAACTAATTCATCATGTAAATCTAACCATTTACCGTGAACCTGAGCGAGCAATTGATTCCTGCCGTAACTTTGCCGAAGGTTTTAGCCGTGAGGTTAAAAAGCTGAAGCACCAGTGCCAGTAACGGCGCAGGGCACGAGAATCGGTTTCCCTTCTATTTGATGTCTTGTTGCAAATGAGATATTCGGTAAGGTATCCTTTGTTTGCTGGCCGGAATGATAATGATGACAGGCAATGATAACTTTCTTGCCACCGGAATGGCAGCCGCGCATCGTGGCATGGAACCGTGGATGAGCGACACAAAATCCTGAGCACGTAGCGTTTAATGTCAATTTTACTGTCGTTACTGGGAAGCGTTTGCGACGCTGATGAGCACCGGTGATGCTGTGCTCCGGATGGCACATTCCGTCCCACGGTTCGGTTCGGATTAGCGATTCGATGGACCAACTCGGCCGTGAATCACTTTCACTCAATTTTAAAACGATTCAAATTAGACAGATTTGTATGCCCGGAAATGAATAAACATGATGACACAAAGAAACTTTTCCAGCGGAAAAATTGCTGTCCCCTTGTGCGGTCGCGTCTCTGCCCATCGCCACCGATT
The DNA here is from genome assembly GCA_018908115.1 of Anopheles rivulorum. NCBI lineage: Eukaryota > Metazoa > Arthropoda > Insecta > Diptera > Culicidae > Anopheles > Anopheles rivulorum. Next base: position 20,667,155 of record STHB01000010.1, read on the forward strand.
GCCCGCCGGTGGAATCTTTTCGTGTGGAAAAATCCTTTTACCACACCAGCGCGTAACCGCCACTGGTCCGTTCGCTTGCCAAAAAGGACCGACTAATAAACGGTGCTGCGTGTGCGTGCGGGC
>STHB01000010.1:20732142-20757435 GCA_018908115.1 Anopheles rivulorum
TTTCGGGCTAGGGGCAGGGATCGGCAAACCTTTAATGGAAGGGACAATATCCGGTCACCCAAAAAGAAAGAATCATGAAATTTTGGGTCACAGTTAAGTTGTGAGTAATTTTTAGACACAAGAATTACTGGTGATCACAAAGTCAAAGTTAAAACATTGCTAATAATGTATCTTTTATCCAGTTTGCCGATATTAGATCTTTGCAGAATTCTGTCTGTTCCCAGCAGTGCTTTTCCAAACGTGTTATGCCTGTTTCTCACACAAATGCGTTAGAAAACATGAGGAATAGGACAAAAATAAATCTTCAAAATTAATTTCTTCATTATTGCATAAGTCCTGAATATTGCTGAGCAGCTTTTGTTAGTCCATCCAGACCATCTATCAGTCAAATGTTGGGGAAAGAAAGATCAAAATACATTTTGCAAAATATTCTAGATTGATTCATTTTATCATTCTTTGTGGTTGACGTTGACTCATAATGAAATACATTTTGCGTGTCGTGGAGACGATATCTCGTGCCCTTTTGTGAGGATTTCTAATTTCTTATTGTCTCGTCAAGTTGCGAACCGAACCTTTGCCGACCACTGACTCAGAGATTCAGACTCAGAGATAAAGATGACGCGAAGGAGCGTCCACGACAGTAACAGGAAGTTTTGTCTGAGTTTCTCTCAACGCATACACGCACACACACTCGCAACTATGTGCAAAAATGATGCCCTCCGTTAATGGATGCAGAAAAAAAAAGAATGCATACGGAGGTACCTGCGAATGGTTCCGAATTTTGAGCGCCGTTTCTACCCGTCCGTCTTTCGAGGACGTCTCCACAACGAACGTGGTCCAAACATGGATGCTTCCTTTCTTTTCTCTCTTCTCGTTCCCGTTCTTAACCTTCGAGTTGCCTAAACCGGGCCAGCGTTTTATGTTCCGCACGTTCCGGTGCACGATTATGCTGCACAAAAAAGCAACACACACGACGAAAGCGTCCGTGTCCGTGCGTGACCTGCTTGTGGCGAGTTGATTGGCGTGTACAAATTTGGCCATAGCCGAAACGAAACTACACCTTCCGTCTGTGAAGCGACAATATCGTCATCGTTGACCAGTTGGTACGATTGGTTACGCGGATGCTGTTCCATTGATGGTGATGTGTCATCCGAGCGCGCTGTATATTTCCCCTGCCCGGGGAATACAGATGCCGCAGGGGTCTTCGCCAATAAAGTGAACAAGATTTGTTAGGTTATGACTGTTACAAATTGCCGGCTGCTTTTTTTTTTGGTGCATCATCGGCTTTTGTGACCGGTGACCGGCATTGGCGGGAAAGACCGTATCGTGCAAAGTGACTCACTTTGCTCAATCTTCAGTAGACCGACCTTGAGCAGATCGGAGCATTTCTTCAAGTATAGGGTTCCCACTGCAACGGTGGGGAGAGTCTTCAAACACCTACATTCCCAGAGGTGGACACATACGGCGCATGGCGTAAGGTTATGAAGTTATGGCTAGATATGGGCAAAGACTGAAACTCTCAGCTCTCGCAATCCATACTCTGTGCCAACCGGTGCAGGCATTACTAGTCTGGCCGTGCTGCTCGTGTGGAAGTTCCGGGGAAGATAGCGTCGTTGCAATGCCCTTCCCACCAACAATGCCACAATGCCTTGCCTAATGTTTGCAACCAACGGTGCACGTGGGGTGTTTGCGATGATCGCGAGTCACTCCGGTACGTTTCGGTAAGCACAACACTCTACTATGGAACGTGCGCGAATGAACCATCTCTCGCTCTATCGCGCCTTGCTAGTGCGCCAAAGGTCTCGCCGAAGCGGCAATGGGTAATGCTATTGCTTCGCTCTTTTTACTCACCGTGGATCGGATATAGTACCGATTGTCCATATTGGTGAAGTGGCTACCACAGCAGCAGCAGGGTGATAGCTTTACTAAGTCCGCACTGTCCGTACTGTGTTTGGTTGGGCAAAGGCAACCGCACGGTGACCACAACGCAACGCCCGTGCACACTTACCGACGGATACAGGCAGGCGGGGGCATACGTTCGTTCAGCAGTCAGTTTCCTTGCACTTTTTGCTTTTTTTTTGTCGAACACCGGTTCTCCAGCACGCTGGGGGCCAGATTTCTTTGCTGTGCTGCCAGCAAACAAAAATGAAAAAGAAAAGAAAACGAAACTCTTGCAAACACGCACACACACACCTTTACCACCCAGACACACCAAACTCCAAACCTCCCTCCCTTTCCCGCCCCCCGTATATTGGGGTTGGGGTTGAGTAATTTAACCGGCTCGATTGCACGGAGGCACGGTTGACCGCAATCGCACCGGAGTGACGCGTTTGCACAACATCGTTGTGCGAGCGTTCTCAGCGCTAGAACCGACCCACTCCGTTAGTGCTCCGTGCGGTGGTGGTCTATTGAAAGCGCTACCGGCAGTGGTTCGCCGTTCGCTTTTGCTTCCCCAACGTACGTACGTTCGGCAGCGAAAAGCGTAAACTCATTACAATGAATCAAACAACAGCAACAACAAAAAAATGGAAAGTAGATCAACACCAACCGATATGCACGCGGCCGAGAGTCGACGGCAATCTCTAATCATTCGCGTACACCGGGGGCCGTTTTAGCGACGGCGCACGTTGAAAGGGCACTTCGGGCACAAAACCTTCGGATGGGGACGTTTGCACTAATCCTTTTGCCAAGCAGATCCAATCCCTTCACGGTAACGCTTTATCTTTCGTGATTTTGTGATTATGGTAGCGTTTTTTTGTTTTGGCAAGCAATAAGTAAAATTTTGCAGTTAGGTTAAACATGGGAACATTTAAGTTAGTTCAGATATTAGACTATTAGATATTGATGCCATAACTGTAAGTACACTATCAGAATAATATTAAAATTTATAGGAGATAAACAAAAACAATATCTTTGATAAGTTATTAGAAATACAAAATTCTTGGTTGAATAATGCTCAGGAAACATGAAATAGAAGTCCTAGAACTCATTCAGTAGCAGTTCCACAAAATAATAGAATCACTTAGACACACTCCAATAATTAAATTACTTCAAATAGCCTTGCATCTAGGAAATATTCTTCTTTGATATTTGTACATCTAGTGCGTGATTTGAAACAATGGCGAAGATCTCACTCTAAACAAACGAAACCAAGCATATCTCTTTGTACAGTTTTGTGGCGTACTGTTCAGCATTCTATAATATAAGTTGTGCAATCTCTTTCAATTCAAAACATCATTTATGGAGATCTTTAACATTCAATCCTCTCAATGATTGGATATGTCACGACTTTATTATGGCATTGAAACCGAGAACGGATTTTCCAATTATTCTCGCATCGCATTCTCGCAGAAATATGAGTAAAATGAATGCAAATTGATGACTATTGTCTTAATAGTGAATACATTATTCTTGGCCCGTTGAAAATCGTGATAAGCGATGCGCGCAATACAGTATGCATATGAATGTACATCTCCTTATCCGAAAGGTCCCGTATAATATTGAAGTTAAATTAAATTCGCAGCGACACGCTGTTTGCGGTCGATCTTCATTACGCCGCTTGTTACAACACGGCATGTGTTCCGGCGTGAGTTTATGAGCTACATGTGTAAATGAGTTTGCAAGATGATGAAACGCCGTATCTTTTTACGATTTGAAACATCGTGCCTAACACACTGCCCACAACTCGTAAAACATTTATTATAATCGAAGTGTTGTGTAGTAATGTAACTGAGCGCCGAACCAAGATTCGCCGTACAACTTTTGAGGCCAACACCTTGAAGATGTGGTTGAGTGTAATTCTATCCGTACATCGCAAACGATCTCGCAGGTGCTCCACTTACGGATTGGGTGAAAAAAAAGCCACAAGAGAGCACACTCGAATGCGGTGGTAGCCCTTGAATTTGTTTCATTAACCTTGGTTTCCATACCGCCGAGGGCAGTGGCACTCGTGCAATGTTAAATGCAAAATTAGCTTTGCACCTCCCGATGTCTCACCCTCCTCGATGGGGCGGATTGTACGAATAATTAGAAATTATTTTCGTCACCACTCGCACATACGCACCGTAGCTGCGTTCTTCGCTCATGTCACAGCCGTGAAGGTCTGATGAAGTCACGTTCTCTTAATCCGATCCGCCGAAATCCTCCACGGACCGTGTGTTCCCTCACCCCACTATTTGATGGGCAAGATTACCCCCCGCATTGCCACTCATTTCCCTTCACACCTCCCACACAGAGGGGCATATGATGATCACGATGATCGCGAATGTGTCCGGTCGCTACAACCTAGCAAGCGGAACAAGCAGCTGTATGGTATATATGCAAGCACACGGCCTCGAAGCATGATCATCATCAACCGTTTGGTGGATTGCGACTCAGCTCATCGTTGACAGCCAAACCAGATCGCGACCAGTCCGCGAGCTGTCAACGCATGACGAGCACTGCCTGTTGTGTTTACGTACATCGGCGAAAGGGGCACACTAGGCACGGCTTTCGCACGGAGTGAATGTCAGAATAAATTACCGGATCAACGGAAGGGTCAAGCAAATAATATGTGGATCCCTTTCCACAGTGCTGGCGATGTGAACACCTGTTGCGGTCAGTTTGGGTCTTTTTTTTTGTTTTGTTCCTGTAGGTCATGGGGAATCTTCATCAAAAACAAGCGTCCGGCGAGTGGTACCTTGAAAGTGTGTCGGTCCGTATGTCCTGTGTTGACCGTTCTAAGGTTGCATTACAAGCAGAGCACACATTTAGGTGGGCTTATTGTGCTCGGGACAACCTCGAAAGGTTTAATGGCCTATCGCTGAAACCTAATGAAACTAAAACCGGCAATGAGGCGTAATCGGGAGATGCTTTGTGAAATGGTGGATATCTTGTGTTTTGTAAGAATCTGTACACACTACATTCTTCATTAAAGTGATCTCGTACTATCGTAGATAGCTACGTGAGAAGGACTAGCGTATTTTGAATTCTTTAGCTAATTACTAGTAGTTCGTTAGAATTGGGTGAATATCTCAGCTGACGAAACATCTTCGGTGAAGGGTAATTCATTGAAGGATCGTACCTCTTAATAGTATATTCAAGAGGAGACTTCCTATCACAACTATCATTTTCACAATTCTTTTAAAAATTGATACATTTTTTAAAAGCAAAACTAACCCAAATATTGGTTTTCTAAAGAACTTTGAAAAGAACGCATAGACATTCAAAATGTGTATAAAAATCAATATAAATCTTGCAAGTTGATGCTATTACAGCAAAACAATTTACAGGTTTTGAGTGCAAAATCAATAAGGAACATAAGGAATAAGGATTGTCTAGAATGACTTATCCAATATTTCCGAGATCTTTATCTAGAATAACATGCATTTTTAAAATATATTTACTGCATATCTATTCTTCAATACTTACTCAATATATACTTACTTTTAAGATTTTTGTTTGCTATTTACTCCACCACAGCTTAACTCTATGCCTATCTATGTTTACGTTTAATTCTTATTAGACGAAATTATGCTTGATGCTAGGTAAGGGAGTACTAAACTGCACATCAAACCAATTTGCTCTGCGTCCAATTTGTTTGTAAACGCATATTTGCGATGCCATCGTAAGCAGCTAATGGTAACGAACTTTTTGGTAGCTATTTTTACCCTTTTTCAATCGAAGAGCAGCCGCCAACCAAGAAAAGACACCGTGTCACCACCGTCGGTTGTTTACATTCTTATCTCTGGGTGTAGTTCTGTAAATACGTCAATTGTGCTCCCGAATGCCAATTTTGCCCGTTCTTTCCCGTTTCGGTCGGCGGTTCCGTTCATTGTTTGCCGATTGTAAACATTAGTACACCGCTTAATTTTCGCCACGCCTTGTTACACGTTTGGCAGTGGCAAACATCTTAATTATCACAAATCTGTTTCGCTAAAAAATGTTCTACTAGCGAGCGCGACACAAGCAGCACACACGGCGCACCGCCAGAGATTGGTAACGCATCGGCAGTGAAAAATATTCACCGCTAGTGTTCCGTGCACCGTTTTAGCGAGGAGGTGTGTGTTGGTACATGACGCGCTTCGTTTCCACTAAATATGGACTCGTGTCAAAACATGCCCTTGATTAATCGGCCGACAGGCGATTTGTGCACACCAGACGATCGGTCGACTCGGCCGAGGTGCGGCGATCTCTGCCACCGGTATCCAAACATAGTAACGGGTGTAGGGTCAGTTTAGTGTTTTAAAATAAAACACCAACACCGTAACGCAACCAAGGGTGGCACTTAATATATATTCCACACACCATTGCTCCTGCGATGCTTCCCCGTTTGTTTATTCACGTTAAAGCACGATCCATTATCTTAATCTGATGTGCACGATGTGACGAATGTTCTAATGCCGGAATCGCTTTAAGATAGTCTCCTTGCAATAAAATAAATATCATCCGTTTCAACGCTCTTGGGAGGATTAGATCGGTTTGTTACTAGTACGCATGAATAACAGAAACTGTTTATTTTGACATTGGTCGTTGGTTGGGATCGCATGAAACAATCACATCAGGGTTTTTACTCCAATTGACATTGAACCACGGACCAAGGCGCTGGTGTTGAGTTTCCAATCTTTGCGCTTAAACGCTGATCGCTAAACCGGCCACCAGGCTGGCCGTACACATATGCTCTAACCCGTGGTACTGACGAAGCTCTGGCAGCGAAATGAAAAGCGAAACACGACGGACGCACTGACTCATAGCTGCGTCGAACGGAACGTGTGGAAACTCTGTATTTCACGCTTACGGTTCGCTAAATTAGACGATTCACTCAGTGATTCGCGTCCACTTGGCACGGCATGGACATCATCTAGCACCTCCCAAACAGAAAGTGAGAGAGTGATCTCCTCCGTCTCAAGCCGGATGGTAACAGTCGATCCGGTGCCATAATATCTGCCAATCCGGGCCATATGTTCGAGATGATTTGATGTTGCCGATCCTAACCCCGCTCGTGTGACTCGCTTTGCTTGTTGGTTTGGTGAATTTTTACGCCACGCGAAATAGTGTCCCCGAGCGGACGCGGATGGTAACGCTTGGCTAAGGGTGAGACATTTCAAGACGGATAGTTAGAATCGTTTTTTGACCCTTTTTTCTGTGACTTTATTTTTCTAAAAGTCGATCGTGCGAGGAGATCGTGCTGATGTGTGAGAGAGGCTTTTGAAACAAACAAATCGCGTGAAGAGTGAATGTTTGCTATTGATGCTATTTTTAAAAGACACGAGAATGCGAACGATTTGCCGTGGTCATCCCCCAGAAAAGCAAAGAAAAAACAAACAAAACCACACAGGGAAAGCTATTTGGCCTGCTGTTTGGGTGTGATCACAATTACTCCGCGTTGCCAGCGCATTAAATTCGGCCAGCGTTTAGTCATCCGGCTCTCGAAGGTGTAAGTGTCCATGACCTTCGTGACGATGAAGGGGTGTTGGGGGTAAGAGGGTAGGTTGTCGGGGGGTGGTTGGATGTTTCGGACCTTATTTAATGTGTCATTAATTTCCTGCAGCACTTAAATGCCGCGTATCGCGTGGCTGTTTAGTTTGGCGAGGTTGTTTTAGTGGTATCAGTCGGAAAAGTGTAAATAATGCTAACAGCGATCGTAAATCCACCCGTAGCCGAACCCGTGCACATAAATTTACCCAAACACGTTTCATCTGATAACAAAACCTTACACCCGAGGGTGTGTGTTTTGCTTGTTTGGTGATGCCCAGTTTGCGTATGATTCAATTTAGTCTATTGTGCCATTATCAATTTGAAGCTTTCCGTAGTGAAATGTGCGGATGAACTGCTGGAATGATCGTTTAAGATCGCTAGCTACAAACAAGATACTTCCGCTTCTAATTCATTCCTATGTCACACCGTTTGTACAGTGTGTAAAGTTGCAGTAGAAATGTATAAGCTTTTTTTATTTCTCCTTCTTTATTCTCCTATAATTTTTTTATGTGCATTATGTTGATTATTACATTTGAATAAACTTTAACAAAATTTGTCAAATATTTTGTTGGAAATCATCAAATATTAGCTCTAAAATATAACATTCTATCAAATATTTTGAAGTAAAAATCTGGCTAAGCGGAGAATGATTCCAATTCTAATCGCCCAGAACATTAAATGCCGAGTATCGTGAGAATTACACAAGTGAGCTCAAATATGATTATGCGAGGCCACCCAACTGCTTTGTCTGTTTCTTTTTGCATTACATCCACAGGAGTTCTCTGGCTTCCGGGATTACCTACTCTTGATTTTAATTGTACGTTCAAAATGACAAATGAATCTTGGCTTCTGTAGACTTTTATTCTTCGGTTACTGAGTACTCAGTCCTGCCGACGAGGAAACTGTACTAATAAATTTTGATGCCGATCTTTTGGTACGAAAGTCCAGAGATCCTTAAGTTGCCATCACTAAACCATGTAGACCTCTACTAGTAGTAGGTAGATACCTGATTATTATGAAGATGCAAAATATTGGTTAGTTTGCATGCCATTCCAAGACAATAATCGTAATCAGATATCAAGAAGATGATAAATCTGTTGACATTTAATTCTTATAGTTACAGGATATTAAGAACATCAATTTTGCTTCATCCAGTTCTTTACGCCGGTTATCTGATTAAGTAATTAATGTTATAAATTCACTTAATTTGACTCATTATCAAAACCACCTTCTCTCTACACTTGTCTGTCTTCGAACCCATCCATACACTGACGAGCAATGTATAAGCACTTCTAAATGGGTCACAAGATCGAATCCCTGTCCATGGTCAACCGAGCGTTCGACAATCACTACAGGAAGGGAAAATACGCACGTGTGGGCAACACAAACACATCAAACATTGGCAAAAGAAAAAAACTTCCTCTCACACTAAAGACCCAACAGATCCGTGTGTATAATTATTCCACGATTGCCGGTTCAACATACACACACACACAAGCCTAACCTTGTCCGGTTGGAGGAACCTTGCCGCGCGTTTGCCCAAAGTCTCGTCGAAACCAGTGTGTCTGAGGAAGTAATTTAACTACCGGTGCACTTCGGTACGGGTACCCCGAGCAAGGGCGCTCTATTATGACGTATCGCATACCTGCGTGTACAACTTACAATAGTTCAGACGGCTGTACATTACCACGATCCGTGGTAGAAGTTTCGCACTCTATGACTCTCGATCGATAGAAGCCGGAATACCTGCGCAAGCTAGACTGGTCTTTAGAGGCGCCACTATAATTTTACCCCTGTGTGGAGAAACAATCTACATATAGACTCACACCAAAAAGCCACATTGCCACAGGTAGCACAGGCACCCAAGCCGTCAAATACTGCCGATCGTCCCTGAACCTCGGACAGTGATGGTCGGCAGAAAACGCGAGGTTTATTTTCATTTATTCACTACTCGAATTTGCGCCGGTGCTAGAAGGTTTTGTTTTTTTTTATTCTGCACTAACCGAAGGAAATAAACTATTTCGGGGGACAACGAACGGTAGGCCAAATGTCAGATCGGAGAGGAAACATTCAGGACGCGCCTGACACGTGCATAGTATCGAGCTGCTGCTGTATCTCGACGGGATCGGTCGCTTCACGATCGGACAGTTCGCGCACCGGTCCACAGTCTCGTTTTGCTTCCGAATTCACTGACATTACGGTGGTCTCGCGCATATAGTGTGGAGGATTTTGTGCTTTTTTTTGCTCCATCGTTGCTCACATAATTATCATCGTGGACTGTTGGTTGTGATCTTCCGACCTGTGTGTCGAGGTGTATTAGTGTAACTTAACTAGCCTAGGTCTACAGCGAGTGTCGCTTACAGAGTCATCTATCAAACAATACCATCCAGTACCCGGTTGTGTCCGCAGGTTGTCGGTAAGCGAGCACGCTTTGTAGATCAGCATCATCTCGTCCATCATCACGAGCGTGCCATCAGCCTTGTGCTTGCGTTCCGTTTGTTGCCTTCCTGTCCAGCCAGATGATCAGTGGTCACCTGCTTTTTTAGTGTACCTTCCACATGCACATGGCCATGGAAGCTGGTCACGAAACCGGAAAGCCTCCGATAGGCCCTTGCAAGATAAAAGGCCTACAGAGAGGACTGGATGGTAGTGCGTGTGTTTTTTTTGTTTCGTTTCTTGCTGAGTTCGCTTCTCCTTAGGCCAGGAGAAAATTAAACAATCCATGCACAAACCCAGTATACACCCCTTGGGTGGGTCGCACGGGGAGGCGTTTTTTTCTACTCGCTTCTCTTCGGGCTATGGAAGCGATCATATAAAACAATTTCCAAGCAATTAAGCACACCTATCTGTTACACTCGCGAACTTCACTACGCGGGGCACCCCACGGTACGGTGGGGCAGTTCGTGTGAATTGCAGCCGGCTCGTTGCACGTGTGTGTGTGCTTGTGCCGCCAGTTTTCTCGTTCACATATTATCATTTGAAAAGGGAAAATTTTCGAAAACCCGAAGAAAAGGAACCGGGTGGCCTAGCTTTTTTGTCAGATGATATGGGTGGGTTGTTGTTTTTTTTTTGTTTTGTTTCCTTTTACTCGCTTATTTTTATATTTTTCGAACCACCGAAATGAATCACGCACGACGAGTTTCAATGACGTAGAAGAGGCTGTATATATCAGTGGTCGGCAAAGTAGGTGATCGTTAGATGAAAGCGGATTTTCGGGACTTTTGTCGAAAAGATTCCATTCCGCATTAACCTTGTTGAAGTTTTGCAATCAATCATTTCCTCACTTCAGTCGTATTGCTGGTAATAGTTGAACCAATTCTTCAACTTCAAAATAGTGTCGAAATATTGAGAAAAATGAGAACATGCGGTGGTGTATTTGGAAACCGCGCTAGTCCCTAACACGACCGGACCGGTTCGAATCCTATCCCGACCGTTCCCCCGTAATGAGCACTGACTATGCAACTACGTGGTATCTAATAGTCTAATGGTAAGCCATTTGATGGCCGGCATGACCTTCTCGGTCGTTAAGCCAAAAAGGGAGAGAGAGAAAGAGAGAGAGAGTTATTCGTTCCAAGAAGTTTGCCGACCACTGGAGCTTTAGCATTGCATTGGCTGAACTCTCCTATGAACTGCGGCTATTTACAAAGCCTTCCTTTATTTCTGCACCGCATGCAATCGATAGCAACTCTTCAATAAAAACAGTGGATAGCAATTCTTGAGCAACAACAAAAAATTGACCCAACCATTCCGTCAATCATGATTCCAATGATGACCACCAACGGCTCTAATCGGGGGTGTTTTTTTTTTTTTTGTCGTGCCTCTCTCGTGCTCTGGGCAGTTTGTGGTCGCGTGAAAAATGGATTGATTACCCGTGGCCCGTGCTGTACGTGCAATGGTCGATGGATGCGTGTGGTAGCATCGGAGCTACCTTCTTGTCTTATCAACACTCCATGGCCCTCGTTATCAGGGGTTGAGTGTAATGTTTGCGTTCGCGTTGGATGTTTAAAGTTTGCTCTTCGCACGCGTTGCTGTTGTGATATATTGTAGCAAGAGGATGTGTTTTTTTTTTCCCCTATGGTTAGTATATAGTTCATTCATTCTAAATTCTCACTATCAACAGCAAAACTTTCCAACGTCACTTTATATTGAGTGTAACTTTACATAAAGTTTCGAGGAACTGAATCATGACTCCGGGTCCGGTAGTTCTACTGTTGAATTCACAAGGTTTTACAAACATCGTCCTAAATTTTCCCTCTCGCATGCATAAACAAATGACCCTTGTTTGTACCACAGTTTAGCTCGTGGCGGGCGAATCTCACGGATCAGTTCCTCCCATCTTGCCCATTTTATCGCTAATTAATCCGATCACTTGCAGTTCCTTTTCATCGCTCGATTGCGTCCACCTTCGCACGACTTTCTATCGACCGGCATCTCGCCATCTGGCCTGTGGTCGGCTGACCGGCTGGCTGGCTGGCTGGCTAGCGTCCGGCACTCGCGTCTCGTCGAACCGTTGTAGCCGGCGAACCACGACGCCAGGCGGAAGTGTCGGTTTTTTGAAAGTTAAAACCCATTTATTGCTTACTCAATATCGGACCCTGTGTGCGATGATCGCGCGAGTTCGTGCCCGCGCACACGCACGTCAACCTTCCGGGTTTTTGATGGAGAACACAGCGTACCAGGCACAGCGGCGTACCTACTACAGCTAGCCTGCCAGATAGCGCAAAGTGGCATGGCATGCAGTGTTTGCTCGCAGCACTTGATCGCGCTTAGTTTTGTTTGCGTATCGGTGGAATATTAAACACAGCGGCAGCACGGTAGCGCATCGAAGTTTGCATCCGTTGGACGAGCGTGGTACGGAGAGCTTATAATGAAGCTTGCAATTAAATAAAGCTGTTCAAATAGAGCACCATATTTAAAATAAAACAAAAAAAATAGTCAAGCAAGTGAATATTTTAAAGCATGTTAAATGCATGAAGTGATTGTATCGATGTGTTAACCGAGGTGTATTAAAAAAATCAGCCACTTCAGGGGGGAGAGGCACGTTTACACTCACCGAACCCGTTCCGTTTTGGTGGTTCCAAAAACAAAACTGTTGATACATAAATATGGCATGGCGCACCGGATATTGAACATGGCAGCACCCGAAGTTCGCCACACCGGCGTCTGGCACAGCAGCTGATCGACCGATGCGCCCGATGACCGCCGCCAGCTGATCACTTTGGTACCGCAAATGGAAAACAAAGGAAAACATGATGATGCGCCTCCCCCCCCACCAGAGGCAGACACCCAAAAGTGGCCGAAACAGATTAGACAGAAGTGAAACGATAGAAAGCGCACACACACGGCACCACGGTCGCACGATCCATTAGGCCGGTCGGTGGTTTTATCGCCACAAAGTGTCGATCGGTACACACCATTAAGCAGCACAGCACATGCTGCTGCTGTTCGGTTGTTGTCCGCGGTGGGAAACTGCTGTTCGATCGCTCATCAGCAGATCGACACATCAGGAAAAATCATCCAACAGGGTGACATCCGGGCACTTCGCTTCCAGATCGGAACTGTTTGTTTGGAACAATCCGGTCGGACGACAGCGACGTACAAGAGCCACACGAAATGGTGTGTAATGTGCTGCGTTAGCGCTCATTACCTTCACCTTCGCGCGAGGTAAGCAACTATACGCAACCAGACCGGTAGGCAACATCAAGGACCCTTGCTACCGTCAAACGCGTAGTCTGCCGACAGGTAGAACAGCAGCAACAGTGTTTCACAGCAAACCATCGACTGGGGGGGTTTTTTTTTTCTTTGCTTGCTTCCCCGCTCGAAAAACAGCTCGAATGCAGTTGCAGCTTTTGCCTTCGTTATCTAATAAAACGTGTTTCCGCTTTGCTGTTTTGCGTCTTATCGACACACACAATGCAGCCACAGCCAGCATGGGTACGATTCCGCTCGGCTACTGATGAACTTTTATTACCACATTTACCGGGTTTTTTTCTTCTTCTCTCTTTATAATCGTTTAATGTTTTTCCTTTTTTTGTATTATTTCCCTTCCAGAGGGCCCCGATGATGCAGGCGGCGTACAGTATGGACAGTTGTCAACCGTACCTCGACACCTAGGGAGACTGGACTATTGCTGGACTACTATCATTCGGCGATTGCAAAGCCTATAAATTGATTTTGAAGCGAACGAACGGAAGAACCGTGTAGAAAGAATAAGTTTCGCCGGTGATAAGCGGTAGTGACATCAACAGCAACACTGACCGACGGACGGGCGGGTGTCACCAATATTGGGCGGCACACTTTCTCACACACAGCGCATCGAGACAGACAGCTGACAGCACCCGTTGGTACCGTCGCAGACCGGCAGTACCGGGCAGTGAAACGACAAAATGGTGTTATCTCCGAACAGGTTAGTGCACGTTCAACCGTGAACCCGAAAATTTTACAGCGCCTTCAAGAGGCGTTACGAGACCGAGAGAAAGAGCAACCTTCGGGGTGTGGGAATAGCAAAAACGAAGCAATCAGTTCAAGGCAATGCCCTCCCGTGCGGTCGGGTTTGCATTATGTCAACGAACGTCACCCTGCCCTTCCCGCTCACTCACCCCTAACCCCATAAACACTACGGTCAGCTTTCACGCTTATCGATCGATTCTGGTTGGTTGGTAATACGCTTCTGATAACCGTTCCTTCGTTCGTTTCAGATTTGCTTGATAACATCCCGGAACCAGCCGACGGACAACAGAGCGGGCCTGCAATCACGGCTGGTACGTGGTCCTTTCGTACACGAACGAGCGCTACAACCATGAGTCAGAAGACAGCAACGAGCGCTGGTGGTGGTGGTGGTGGTGGTGGCAAGACTAAGACAGCAGCATCGTCCACGGCTGTTGCACCGACAACGGCACCACCGACCGTCAGTCAGAAGCAGTCGAGCGAAGCAGTCGGTTCCAGCCACGCAGATGGTGCGCGCACCAAGTCAGCACATTCCTCGGTCCGATCGCTAAACTTTGACGATCCGGAGCTGCTGCTGCCGGTCGCTGGTACGGCTGCCGGGCGGAAAGCCGAATCCGCACCCAAGGAACGCAAGGATAGCGGTGCGCTGGTGCAAATGGGTTCGCATTCGCTTGCCGCCAGCGCGATCATATCCGCGTCGAAGCCACCGCATTCGAAAGCGCATGCCGAAGAGTCGAAAGCGGGCACAACCAGCCAGCAGCAACTGCCGACGATCGGCGGGAGTCCGGCAAAGATGGGCATCAAGAAGTCTATGCCGCATCAGGGCGCGTCGCTGAAGCACGAGCCGCACGAGACGGTACCGGCGGCCGGCGGTAAACCAACGCTGCTGAAGGCATCGTCCGTACCGGTGCCGGGGTTTGTCGGTGCACCGGTTGCCTGCTCATCGCCGCTGGGCGGCACCAAACCATTGGCCAGTGTGTCCCCGCATCATGGACCACCCGTGTCGCCCCAGCCACTGGCCGCCCCTGTGATAACGACGGTTGCCGCTGCGTCGCCGACGGCAACCGCCATCGGTTCGGTCTCGCCGTCCACCGTCGTGATGCGCACCTCGTCCGGCTCCAGCCTGCACAAGTCGGCATCGTACCGTAAGTCGTCGTACAAGCCGCAGCATTCGCACTCGTTGCGCTATTCCGGCAGCGGCAGTGATATCTCGAACCTGGTGCGCGTGCGCAACTCCACGCTCGGCAACTCCGCACCGACGCTCTCGCTGAGCGCGAAGGAGAACGGCGGGTTCGGGCTGGGCGGGCTGGGCGGTGGTAGCTTTTTTGCCGGTCAAAAGCGTCCCGCCTCGTCCACGTCGTCGTCGTCGGCGGCTGCGGCCGCCCGCAGCGCTGCGGTCGCGCGCCACCGGCTCAGCTTCGTAGCGAACATTTCGCCCCGATCTCACTCACCCATTCCCGCTAGTCCGATCGATAGTCCGCGCATCAATTCGCCCAGTATTATGCAGTTCCCGTTCCTGCCGATCAAGCGCATCGCGTCGACGGCTGCGTCGAAGAGCTGCGACAGCCGGCGCTGGTCGGTCGCCTCGCTACCGTCGTCCGGCTACGTGACGACGCCCGGCAGCTCCAACATTTCCTCGCAATGCTCGAGCCAGGAACGGTTGCACCAGTTCCCGGCCGTGCCGACCAACGACGATCTGCAGCTGCTGTCGCTGCACTTCTCGTCGAACGATAGCAATCCGAGCCTGGTCGAGGGGCGTTCGCATCACAGTCACCATCACCATCATGGCTACCATCAGCACCAGCATCAGCATCATCCGCATCACCCGATGGTACCGCCGGCACACCATCACGCGCTTCAGCAGCAGCAGCAGCAACAGCAGCAACACCTTCATCATCACCATCTTCATCATTCCCTGCCGGCGGGAGCCGGAACACATCCACCATACTCACACCCACACCCGCTGGCGATGGGTGGTGGCGCACCCATGAATGCGCCCGGCAGTGGAGCAATTTCTTCGTCGATCTCACCGCAGGCTAGCTTCGGATCAGGGTCCAGCAGCGGTACGCTTTACCAACAACAGCAACCACTCAGCCTGCAAGCGCACGTCAGCTATCCGGCGGGGCCGGGCAGCGTAACGAATCAACCACCCGGAGCCCACGCCGGCCAGCTGCCACATCAGCACTGTCCGCTGAAGACCGCCGTTGGATCGTCCGGTTCGGGCAGCTGCGGCAAGGATGAAATGAACAACTTTTGCGGATGCCGCTCGCCGATCCATCGGCCGCGGTCGCGCAGTCTCAGCAGCCCAAGCCATTCGCCCATTACCGATAGTGAAATCTCCATCATGAACACGTTCTACAAGGAGCGCTTCCCGAAGGCGACCCAACAGATGGAGGAACGCTTGAGCCACTTTATCAATGAGAACAAAAACATCATTAACGATAGTGCGCGCAATTCGCAGCCGATCGTGCGGTTTGTGCATCATCAGGTGCTGGAAATGGCGCGCGACTGTCTGAACAAATCGCAGGCGAAGCTGATCACTTCGCGGTACTTTTACGAGATGAGCGAAAATCTCGAACGGCTGCTAATGGAGACGCGCGAAAAGTCACCCGAAGCGGCACCGGAAATAACGGGCGTGATCAAGAAGCTGCTGCTGATCACGTCCCGCCCCGCCCGGCTGCTCGAATGTTTGGAGTTCGATCCGGAAGAGTTCTATCGGCTGCTGGAGGTAGCCGAGGGGCAGGCAAAGGTAACGCAGGGCATCAAGGCGGACATTCCACAGTACATCATCCAGAAGCTTGGGCTGAACCGTGACCCGATAGCGGAGCTGCAGGAAGAGCTTAACATCGAAACGGCCTCGCTGAACTCGAGTGTGAACTGTGCCGATCTCGAGGAGGAAGCCGAACAGGAGGAGCTCGTCGATCGACGGTCGCGAATGCGCAGCAATCGAAGCGCACGCACGGACGACAGCGAGCCGGCGGATGTAAACACGTCGATCGCGAGCGATCACATTGCGCGTGACGATATGACGTGCTCCACGCCCAAGGGTTCGGGATCGTCCAGTTCCGCCGGCAATAGTGCGGCGAGCAGTACCAGCAATGTGCTAAATAACAATGCTGAGCAGGGAAACGCGATGGTGGGCACAGGTGCGACCGGCGCTGGGAACTCTCCGTCCGCGACGGGGACGGCGGGCGCGGTGGGCAAAAGCTTTAAGGCGCGCTCCAACAATGCCGTCCCGAACGAGAAGGACTTCGACATACTGAAGCTGATCTCGAACGGTGCGTACGGTGCCGTGTATTTGGTAAAGCACAAGCAAACGCGCCAACGGTTCGCGATGAAGAAGATCAACAAGAACAGCCTGATGCTGCGCAACCAGGTGGAGCAGGTGTTCGCCGAGCGGGACATCCTGAGCTTCGCCGACAATCCGTTCGTCGTCAGCATGTACTGTTCGTTCGAGACGAAAAAGCATCTCTGCCTGGTGATGGAGTACGTGGAGGGCGGGGACTGTGCGACGCTGCTGAAAAACATTGGCCCACTGCCGTCGGACATGGCGCGGTTCTACTTCGCCGAGACGGTGCTGGCGGTCGAGTATCTGCACAGCTACGGCATCGTGCATCGCGATCTGAAGCCGGACAATCTGCTCATTACCGCGCTCGGTCACATCAAGCTGACCGACTTTGGCCTTTCGAAGATGGGGCTGATGTCGCTCGCGACGAACCTGTACGAGGGTTACCTCGACAGCGAGACGAAACAGTTTTCGGACAAGCAGGTGTTCGGCACGCCGGAGTACATCGCGCCGGAGGTGATCATGCGCAAGGGGTACGGTAAGCCGGTCGACTGGTGGTCGATGGGCATCATACTGTACGAGTTCCTGATCGGCTGTGTACCGTTCTTCGGCGAGACGCCCGAGGAGCTGTTCGCCCACACGGTAAACGACGACATCGAGTGGCCGGACGAAGACGACTGGCCGCTGCAGGAGGAGGCGAAGGATCTGATCACCGTGCTGCTGCAGCAGAATCCGCGCGACCGGCTCGGTACCGGCGGTGCGCACGAGGTCAAGGAGCACTGCTACTTTTACGGGCTCGACTGGAACAATCTGCTGCGCCAGAAGGCGGAATTTGTGCCGCAGCTGGACAATGAGGAGGACACGAGCTACTTCGATACGCGCGTCGATCGCTTCAATCACGAGATCTGCGGTGACGATACGGACGAGATGGAGGATTCGCCGCTGTTCGGCTCGTTCAGCTCGTACTCGCCGCAGTACCGCAAGCAGCACAGCCTGTCCCAGGCGTCCATCAATTCGAGCGGCAATTTTGGCGGCAGTACTGGCAGCCGGATCAGTGGCGGCATCGGTAGCGAAGGTGGCTCAATTGCAGCCGCCACAATACCGTCGGTAGTTGTAGCGTCGAACGCTTCCACCGTACCGCCGGCACCTCCGTCTTCTTCGTCGTCCGGATGTTCCGTTCCGGATGCGGTTGGAGTGTCACGCGAATCTGGCCCGACGCTAACGGTAAGCGGTTTGGCGAGCAGCACCAGTGTACCACCTTCCACCGCTAGCGTTACTTCCACCGCGATGAAGCCCTGGCTGGCTACGACCGTGGGAGGAGAGTCAACGATTGAAACACCGAGCATCACCACGACAACGGCGGTACCGGGGAAACCGCAACTGCCAAGCCTATTCGAGGACGGTTACGACACGACACATCCACGGCCGAACGATATCAGCAAGCTTATCATAACGCCCGAGCTGCGCAAGTTCAACATTAACCCGTCACGGTACAAGATGCCATCGACGCCCGATCTCGACTATCTGCCCGAGCTGGCAACGCCGGACCGGGAAGACTTCCTGGTTCATCACGGCATCAATCTGCGCCCGAGCGCGGTAAACATTGGTGCGATGCGTGCCGCACCCAGCACGCCGGAAACGCCCGAAACGAACAAACGCTTCAGCGACTTTTATCCACTGTCCTCGCTGAAACAGCTCAGCACGCCGGAATCCTCCCAGACGGACAGTGATGACGTGTCGCCGCAAATACAGCGCAAGCGCAAGATCGTGCACAATCGCATCCTGCCGAAGTTTTCGATCTCGATCGAGGACGACCAGAGCGGGCATGAAACGTCCTCGTCCACGCCGTCCCATATCGTAACATCCTCACCGTCGAGCTCGCTGCACAACCTCAGCGGCAGCAATTCGCGCCACATCGTAAAGTCGGCATCCGCGCTCGGTCTCTCGCTCATGACATCGTCGGACGATTCGTCATCGGCCGTCACCACGGCGGTGGGCCGCTCACTGGGTGGCGGTGGCGGTGGCGGTGGCAACATATCCCTTTCCGGTCGTAATGCGACGGGCACGACCGCTTCCAACCTGTCGTCTTCGTCCGGGTGCAGCACGGGCGGTGTCGCGTCGTCCACGATGCATTCGGCCGGCAACTGTTCCAGCACGGCCAGCTCGCGTGACACCTCGCCGTGCCGTGAGCTGAGCCCTCTAGTCACCAACCTGAAGCCGCCGCTGATCATCAAGCGGGGACCGCGCGGGTTTGGCTTTACCGTGCACACGATACGGGTGTACTACGGCGATACGGACTTCTACACCATGCACCATCTAGTGATGGCCGTCGACGAGGGCAGTCCCGCGTTCGAGGCCGGTCTCCGCCCGGCCGATCTGATCACGCACGTGAATGGTGAGGCGGTGCAGGGGCTGTACCATACGCAGGTCCTGCAGCTGCTGCTGAGCGGATCGGAGCTGGTGAGTCTGCGGGCGACCCCGCTCGAGCACACGAGCATTCAAACGGGCGGGCGCAAGCGTGAACCGTGGCAGAGCAAGTTTGCGAAGAAGTCTACGCACAGCCGGCGGAAGCAGAAGAAGGACAATGAGAAAAAGCGCAAAGCGTCACTGTTCCGGCGGATCAGCAGCAAGCGTGCCAGTGCGGAGATGCAGCAGATGGTGGCGGGCATACAATCGCCAACGTCAGCGGTGCCGCCTAGCAGAAGCTTCCAATCGCTAGCCCGCTTCCAGGGCAGTCAGCCAAACTTGCTGCAGCCGGGCATGGGGGCGGTGGTTGGATCGCCGGCCGGATTGCCCGTACCCGGTGCCCCTATCCCCCATCCGGCCGGTATGCAGTCTCCGGTTGGCGCACCGGGCGTGGTTGCCATCCCGCAGTCAACGCTGGCAGCGGCGGGTAGCTGTTCACCCGTGGTGAACAGGTTAAGCCTGTCGCCGCTGAACACCGCCGGTACGCTTTACAATCCAACGCTTCCGTCGCCGGCATCGCCGAGCACGTCCGCGCCAAGTACGCCCACCGGTAGTAGCGGCACGCTCGGCTATAACGACGGTGCGCCACTGTATCAGCGACCGTCCACGTTGCACGTACTGAAGCACAAGCTGCACTCGTCGCCTTGCGCTAGCAATAAAGCGCTCCACTCGGCCGCTGCTGCCGGCGGGCGTCCCTCCAACCGACGGAAATCGGCCGACCATATGCCACTGTCACCGCTCGCCCGTACGCCCAGCCCTTCGCCGCTGCCCGCCTCGCCGACGCGCTCGTCCAGCCCGCTTGCATTCCCGGTGGTGCATCCGCTCGGTGCGTCCAACACCACGCAATCGTACAGCCCCGGTGGACTCCCAGCTGCCGCCGCCACCGGTATCGGCATCGTAACAGGCCTTCCGTCCGCCGTCGTACCCGGTATCGTGGCCGGCGGTATCGGCGGCTCACCGAACCCGCCAACGAAGAAAGGTTTCCCACGGGCGAAGACAGCCGAACCAAGCTCGCCGTTGCTGCGGCGCGCACTGTCACCGGATCGGTTGCATCCTAGGAGTGCGGCCGAGAGTAAGTGCGTCCTGTCGCCGCTGTGCTGTAACACTTCGCTGAAAACAACGCCCCGCACTGTCGCTGGGATATGGCGCTCGAATCAAAACTCCACTATTACGACGGCTGCCGGGAACGGGACCGGCGGTGTGCAACTGACCGCTTCCTGTCCCGCAGGCAACATTACCGCGGAACCATCGAGCGCATCCGTGTCGCAGAACAGCGTCAACAATAACAACAATCCACAACCGGTAGCTGCAACGGCTGTTGGTGGAGATACGACGGGAAAGGCGCCCGGCGGAACTTCTGCTTCGCGCAACAACACTACTACGGCGCCCACGGGCGGGAAAGTTTCGCCACAGTCGGGAACATCCGCGCACAGTGGTGCCGCTGCAAAGGAGGATCACAACAAATCATCCGCCGACAGGCTTGTACCGCTGATGGAGAAGATGGCAATCAAAGACGGGGAACCATCGTGTACGACCAGCATCAACAACAATGGCGGCGGCGGCGGTGGTAACAGTGTTAGCAAGAAAGCGAAAGAATAATGCTTGAAACACTGTGGAAGCTGTTCTAAACCCCCCTGTAAGAACCGCCAACGGGAAGATCCGATCCGTTTGTGCGCTTTTTATTAATCTTAGAATAATGTACCACTGGTTTGATTACCAATGGCAAATGCAAGGTGGAAACATGTTTGGTGTTTCGTGTTCCGTGATGCAACAATGAAGTGTGATCGACAACGTGCTTTTTTTTTCTTGCTTCATCTTCCTTTGCTTTAGGTGTGTATATTTTAAAACTGCAAAGCCTACCCCCCCCCCCCCCCCCCCCCCCCCTCCAGGAAGGAATCCCGTTTAGCATCTGTTATGTTTAACATTATGTTAGCGCTACTTTCTTCTTTGTTTTTAAGTGATTCATTAGCCAATTAGTTTGCGAGCGCAAAATATCATTATTATTATTTTATTATCATTAGTATGTGTATGATTATTATTTTGTGCGTAAGAATGGCATCTTCCCCCCTCTTTCCCATTGTTACACTGCTCAACATTATTTTAAATGTCATTTCAACTTGATTTCATCGTGCGTATGCGCGCGTTAAGCGAAAAGAGCGAGAGAGAAAAAAAAACGTAAAATAAATAACGAAAACGGGAAACATGTTTAGCCTTCTCTCAAGCACAACGTGGTGCGGAATAAGTTGGCGGTATCAAGCGTGACAGCATACGACTGACTAAGCGGGTTTACCGACGAGAGGAAGGAATTAAAACAACAACTATACGTTACTATACTGTTCGACCTGGCTGGAGCCTATTTATCGTTCCCAACCCATTATCTTACTGTGTGATAGCTGTGAGACGAAACAGTCGATACATCAATAAAATTAATACGGCACCGTACGCAAAAAAAGAAAACAGTGGAACATTGAATGCATGCATGCGTAAGCGCAACTGTGCAGAATCTAGTTGGACGAGTCGTTTTGCGGGCGAAAGAAAGCCAAACCGTAGCTCTTGTGTACCCAATCGGTGTAATAGAGATAATACGGTGTTTGGCAAAGCTAACCTAATATGCACTAATTGTACCCAACGCATCGTTTCTGTGCCGGGAAAACAAAAAGGAATCCGGTTTGAAGTTCCCTTTCCGACAACGTCGTTCGGCATCCAATTGGCGCTATGTGTGTTTGGTTTGCATCCAGCATCAAGAGCTTGAAGCACTCTCTTAGACGAAAAAGCACCAGTAAAACACAGACAGAATGACTAGCAGTGTGGTAGAGTAACAGATAGAACGGTGGTAGCATTTGCGTTTGCTTGCAGCAAGCTGTTTCACTTCCATTCTTGTTAACCCGAGTAAACACCTTAGTCGCAACAAAACCCACATCCGGAATGATACTCGAAAGCAAAACCGTTCTAAAAATAAATAAATGTCTCCCATGTCTTTGTCCTTCCAGGCGCGTTTGTAACATTTACCACATGTATTTTCTTCCCCATTTTTTTTTATTGTTGCATTTTAATATAAAATGAATGGAAACAAAAAATAAAGGATACTTATAGAAAGTTGTTTACAATTCTCCCAATTCAACACACACCCAAATTAGTAACATAGCGTACAGCTGAGTACCGTACATAGCAAACAAAAAAAAAAGAAAGCAGCAAAATGCAATATTCCCATTTGTCCTTTGATGTGAAACTATAAGAGTAATATACCAGAAACAGTAATAAAAGATTAAAAAAAACACACACACAAAAGAAATAATACAAACTCTTTAAATAGTGCAATATTAGTGAACGGTGTGGTACTACAGGAAGGCGAGATGCAGTGGAACAGAAGTACAGAGTAGATAACGCAATATCCACAATCAAACAGTAAGGAGATAAAGCTACCACATTAATAAGAGAAAAAAAACCCAATAAGCTAAACACAAAATACAAGCCCGATATGAGCAGTAAAATGAAGTAAACGTTTAAATATTGAAATGGTTTCCGAACGGTCGTGTGGTGGGTATCACTACACCGGCCAAAGCAAGGCAGCATTTGCGAATTGATATTGTTGGTTGATCGATTGTTTAGATTTTTTTGCTCTAGAATGGAAATGGAATGAGGTAATGGCAGGGCAAGATAAAGCTAGGATAAAGCCACCGAGCAAAGGAACCGGACAGCAATGTCAAACGGAAGACAGATTTAGTGAGAGTTGTGATGCAGGCGTATGGATGAAGCGTATAAGGAATAATGTTTTGTGATCTTTAAATGTTTAACTTCGAGTGGTCTAATCAGTTCGCGTTCGCATACGTAAGTTGTGATGATGCGTTGTATTCTCTGCGTGTGTGTGTGTGTGAATGAATGCGTTTTTTTTTTGTTGTAAATAATGCTAGATTTGATGAGCTTGGTTGGAAGTACGATATAGTATATACAGTAAATGAGCAGACACTAGCGATAGTAAATAGAATGATGCAAAACCAAGTCGAAACAAAGTTGTAACTGGAACACCCAAATGAATGTCGCTTTTGCTGCTCCGTGCAAACCCAGTCTGCCAGTTATGTGTAGCGATTATGCCAACTTGGAATGATTTCTTACCATGCGTTTCGTTGCCACTCTGCTCGGTACTCCGGTGTTATGGTCTACGCATCCCATAGTTTAATGGTTCTTGTTCGCGCATTGCACCAACCAGTGCTTCTGAGCTTTTCCTTCGTTTCAACACATCTTAAACGCATTAAACGCTATTGTGCAACAAAACATAAAAGACAAGCCGCTGTGCTTACGAGGCAAAATGTACCGAAAAGCTTAGCAAAATAATCAATGGGACGATAATAAACGTAGACGGAAGACGAAGTCAAAAACAGAGAGAGAGAGAAGAATGTTACTGGGTTACTCCCCTCGCTGGTGTGGTCGGTCTGGTCAAACCACCATTTTGAGGGGCCAGCGTTGTATACATAAGTGATTGAAAGTCCTTCTCCCTCCCTCCTCCCCAGTAAAACATACATAGATTGCTAGACAGGGTCCGAACGAAAGCATATACGAGCTCCTTCCAGCTCTCTCCAGAACTGAAACAACTGCAAATGTAAATTGAACGCAAGAGCAAATATTAAGTGTACGGCCCGGCCGGCAACGGGAACCAGCCAGAGCCGGGGAACCGATTTGAATTACCAATAAAACTACTTATCAATGTTGCTGCAGTGTGGCGAATAATATGGACACCCGCCAGTTTTTGTACGTACAAGCGCGTTCGTGCTATCGCGAAAGAAACCTAACGATCATTGCTACGAAAGTGGAATTATAGGCCTTGCTATGCAGTGTTTTCTCTTGTTCTGCACCTTAATGGGCACTTTTATCAGTGATGTAAACACCATCGACAAACGGCGGAATTTGAGTGTTTGATCTAGGGCAACGGGCAACCGCATCCCAGCACAGGGGGGAATCACGTCCATGAATCATTGTGGTTTCGGGGGGGTTTTCTTTTCAGGTTCGCTAATGGAACACGATTTGTGGGAAGGTAACATTTGAGTTTCGTTTAGCACAAATTCTTGGAAAAAAGTGATGAGTATTCTTGATTCTTCAATCGAGTGAGCCACCTTTTACGTCTAAATATCTGAATATAGCAATTCTAGAGCAAAAATGATCAATGATTTCACGCAACTAACTCGTAGTAGATGATTTCTGGTTGATCCCACCAAAAACGTTGATTGATTTTATGCTTTTTTTGTTTTAATATTGCATAAATACTTAAAGTAAACTAAGTTTAGAGTATTTTAGACCAATTTTATACATCGAAATTGACACCAAAAGTTCCTTGAAGTGGAATCCAACCTTCATTTAAGTCATTCTATTACCATGTAAGACACTGACTAGTGAATGTAAAGTCATCCCATTCTAAAGCATTTAACCTCTTATTTTGTCTCAAATCACTACCCAAAGCTATACAGAGAAGTAAAACTTATTTATAATTTAAATATAAACTCAAAACTATCCCAAAACCATCAACCAAAAGCCCAACGCTCTGTCATCATTCGCTGTCGAATTGAGTTTCTCCCACACTGCATAAGCATCCACATCAAATTATCATTCAATCGCATTATCATCACACGCGTTCGTGTTTTTTTTTT
>STHB01000010.1:20757839-20780342 GCA_018908115.1 Anopheles rivulorum
GTGCACTTTTTGCAACATCCGTGCCGGGGACTTAATTCAATATTATTATTTAACAATTTGACACGGCCATCGGATTATCCGGCATTGTCTCTCACGCTAGGACTCTCCCCAGGACCGTGTACGACTGTGGAATTGGATGCAAGAAGCGTACGAATTTGGATGATTATTAAATTTCTACAATTTGAAATCCCTACGAGAGCACCGAAGGAATGGTCACCGGAATGGTGTCTTCCAATTCGTTTCTGTACCGAGCAGGACGTATGCTGTGGTGACATTATGGTACGGTTAGGAGACCAAAGAACCGTACCTCGGTGTGCTCGGTTGGAATATGTCTACGCGACACAGCTTCATATTGCAACTGCTTCCCCCCGTATTCGTGAATGAATATGGAACGACCGAGGCACTGTTGCACCGTCCACTTGGCAATGGTAAAGGCTTCCTTTACCATGGTTGGCTTCCCGTAGAGACCGGCATCACCGTGATCCGCCGTAATGATTGCGAAGGATCAGCACTAATATCACACTGCTCGGTTGCGCATTTGTTCCGCACTGGTGAAGCACTCGCCCACCAGCAAGCGTGGTCAATCTGAATCGTCCATTTTTTTTTTTTTTGGTCGACAAGAGAAGCACACCGAAGCACACCGGATAATGCAAATTCAATCCACAAAATTTAAGTTGGCAACACACACACACACACACATACAACTTTTGCATCCCGTTTTTTCATCATCCTTAGCCCTGGATGGCCAACCTGTAAGGATTCGGCTCACAGCTTTTATTTTCACTTTTATCTGTCCCAAAGTCACCGGCAGCTCATCCCAGCTGGGTTGGTACGAGCTGCTAGTTTCGGTGTGTGAGTGAGTGGTTTTTTTCTTCTATTCATTCCAAACGATATTACTGACCACCTCTCGTTGACCGTACTGTCGCCGTAAGGTGAGTTTTTCCTTCCTAAAGGATTTTCCCTCTTCTGTTTTTTTACTTTTTTTTGCCTGGAGATGGACAAACTGATTCACTTTTTTCATTTTGTCCGTTGTTAAAAACGAATTGAAGTTACTATTTGCGACGTTCAGTTTGTCTCCTTTTTTTCTTACTTCAGTTTGTGTTCGGTTCTATCCCACACAGTAAAAACAAATGGTAGACAGAATAGAAAAAAAGAGGTAGAAACGAGTCAATTGATTTGAACGATTTGCTGCTGGGCATGATTGCATCGTAATGATGCTGTTGTAAAACACATGTAAGCCGATTTGTGAAGTAGTTTTTTTTTATTGATTGATTGTGCCGTCACTACTGCGATTGAGATCGTTTGTCGTTTTTTTTGTTTTATATTTAGTTTCGATTTCTTTTATTTAAATTCATATGTTATAGCTCCAAACAGTAGATAAAATATTTTAAAAAAGCATCTTTAACAACTCGAAAGTAAAAACAAGCAATGTGAAAAAATTAAAAAAAAGATGTAATTGTATAATTGAAGTTGAAAAAGTATTATAAAAACTCAAAACGAAAAAAGATATAAAAGTATTAAAACAAAATAGCGAACGATAAATTGAAAAGAAAAAAGTGGTAAAATGAAAAAATGTTAGTATATTGGTTGAAGTAAACTATTTTCCACAAAATAACAAGAAAAACTACCAGCCCTGGTAAAACAGGTGTAATGCACACTAGAAAAAACAAGCCAAAAATCAAAGTATACCAAATAAAAAATCAGTTAACTCATTTGGTTTACTTTAAGCTCATTTTAAGCTATTTTTACTATCTTTACTGATATTTTTGTGGCAAACATTTCTTTACAGTCAGACTTTTCTAACTCATAACTAGAAAGGATTCTCTTCAAAACTATCTATCTGGTCAACACTTTACCGGCCATTTTGGCTGTTAACCGGTCACAGCATTTGGCCTGCTATATTCATGGCTTATAAGTAGATTACCCGCGTTACGACCTACTGATGCGCTTGGTCATCTTCGGTTCGGCTAATGCCATGAATGGCACGAATCCCTTTTTTATGCTCACAATCTCCTGCCCAAGGGGAATGCGATGTTGCGATGGTCTCTGCTAACCGTACCGTCCGTACTGTGTCCTGCGTTCCGCTGAAGGATGTTTTTCACAACGCTTTTTTTTTTGTTTTGTTACTTCGTTTACTCCGCCCATTCGACTGATGGCTAACTGTCACGGGTCGCTTCCGGTAGGAAGTAGTGAAAAAAAATCGAATCCTCACGCTTGTTTTTTTGTGGCACAGGCTTTTTCATGAATGATTGCTTTAAATGGGGGGTTTTTTCCATACGCGGCAGGCCCCTAAAGGGAACTGGCCGTTTGACTAAATGCCATGTTAATGCAATTTCCATACTAATTATTATGCAGATTTAAATTCATTATATTATTAGTTGGCATTAATGACCTGAAGGGATGGTGCAATGGTGTGTTTATATTTTAACTACAAAAAAAAACAACTTTTAAGCTTAATATACATATTACGCACGTAAGCGTAAGCTATATATTTATATACTTATATTCTTTATTAAAATTTATTCAAATAGCACGCTACATTTTAGCAGCATTTTTATTCGCCCACTTTCACCCAACCCAAGCTCGTCAGTAGAATAGTTTCTCGTTAAAATTTCATCCTTGACGCTACAAAACATGGCCAATTGGCACGTTCTACTAGTACGAGCGCGCGTAATTTACGCCACTTCCGATTGCTGTTTTAATGCTCCGTTCCGATCGTTTTCCTTCCCAAACAAAAAAAAAACACACACACAACTCCCACCATTCCTAGACCCTTTCATTCGCAAAGTTATATTCTTGCTTTCGAAGTTCCGGTCTCCGGTCCGGTTCGTTCCGCAAAAAGGTTCTAAGTCGGCGGCCAGCACGCCCATTAAACGGCACGGAAATCGATGCAAATTGTGAAAACTATTGCACAATTTCGAATTTTCTACCTCTGGTTCCTTCTTCTACTTCCACGCGGGCTGCCGGATTTGCCACCGGTTTTATCCGCATTTGCCAACAGGAATTAATTGGATTCGAACACTTGATTTTTAATTTTCCCACCCCGAACGATTGCTTTCCGTCGCACGTTTCGGCCAAGGCTGCCTGGCATCTTTGAGCAAATTCGCTCTGCATACGTTGCGCTACGGTTTCTTGCACGGGCTGCTGTTTTGTGGCAATAATCCGTTTCACCTTCATCGAAGAATCAGCTCTTCCTTCTTCTCAGGATCTTTTTTTTTTGTGTCGTTGTTTGCCACCCAGAATATGCAAGGCGATTTAAGGGCAATAGCTAATAGATTTTCGGGAAATGCTAGACGCTAGGCGTCAACAAAAAAGGGAGCATGGAATCGAACACGAGGCAAATATGTATATCAAGATTCTTGATATAAAACTTTACCCCAGAATGCTCACCCAGCCAAGCCAGTGTCCTCCACTTCACGATTTCCATTTAATTAAATTCTGATTTACGGAAACGGAATCGTGGTTTGTTTTGAGCTTTCATTTTGCGTGCACATCTATCGATGTTTATAGGAATGTAGACATTATAGCCAGAGGAGAGAAGAAATAAAATTGGAATAGAAATTACAGACTGTATCTCCTATTCAACTGTATACCTTAAACATTTTTAATTAGAAAATCACTGGATCTAAAATTCGTCTAGCTAAAATATATTTCCAGAAACGTTTAAAAGCCCTCAAATTCTACAATTTAATTGCTTCCTTGCTTAAAGATGATATTTTTTGAAAACTCGTACTCATACAACCTCCGGGGATTTTCAGGGATGGGGACTGATCTTACGAATTGTCCACTCTATGGCTAATATAGCTACATAGATCAACATCATTTCTTACTATCTTACATCTTGTTTTTAAACAAATACAATCGCCCAGCTCATCCAAGTGGTGATCCGTTTGACCCAAGATCATCGGCATATCTCCAAGTCTCTTAAATTCTGGATCTGTTGCAATCATAACTGCTAACGACACATTTTTGACGAATACCTTACGAATGTTTGGGCGAATGTAGGACAAATATTGGATAAGTTTTGAACATCAGTTCGGGAGTACGTATCCTTGGTTCTGGAGTGCAAAGTTATTTGTCGCTATATCAGACTTCTTGAGTTCCAATATCGATCAAATATTGGACGAATAGTACACAAATTACTAATTTACCTTTCAGGTACCTGGGTGACCATCTACTCTGCCCACTATTTGACATTGCCAATGATTTCGCTTCTTCCCATTATTGCTTAATGGAGGTCCACGACTCGTTCGACTCATCCACCAGTGGTCTCCCGAACATTGTCAGTATTTCATTTAAACATGTCATTGTTACACTTTAAATTTACTGAGCTAATATTTATTGCACTCAAAATTGCAAACTACTAACCCGTACATCATCATTTGATAGTTCGACAAAAAAAAACAATCTGAACGTTACCATCTCCAAAAGCCCAAAACCCTTGGATGCAATGCCCATAAATCTTCATTCTCCCGTAGAAATCTATCCAATTTAGCATTCCCGATAGCCCGCAAAAAACAAGTCCTTGCGACCATTCAATCACGCTTTTTTGATTGAGCGTCCATCGGAAGGAAACAAAATAAGGTAGACAGAGTAACGTCAATCCAGCAGCCTTAACGGACGTACACCTCAGTGACACCGATGACGCACACACACAAAAAAAAAGAAAGCAAATGAATTCTCACCGGTAACGACATACGACGGGTACCATGATGTCGTCGTTCCGTTTTAATCGACCTGTACCGGACGATGTCATTATTATTGTAGTGTATTAAATTTATAGCACCGTACGGTTCGCACTATATTCATCCCATTCCGTGGGCAATGGAATGCTTAAACGACGACAACGACGGCAATACAACGAAAGCATCACAAACGAGATGACATTGATATAAATCAATTATGATTATATTTCATCGCTCGGTTTATGTTCATCGCCACCGGCGGGGGTCTATTCGACGTGACGAAATGTCGCTCGCGTAACCGTGTTTAAAGACCGTGGCAAAGGCGCGTCCCGCTTTTCGTACGCCCCACCGTACCACCCGCGGTGGTACGATCACATTTAAAAAGACACCCATTCGCAATTTACATTTAATGAGCTTCCAAGCGGCGATCGAAATTGAAGGATTAACTTACGCACGAGTTGGTGTCCCTTTTATTTTTGTTTTTTTTTTTAGCCACGGGGATCAAATTCGCATTCGCGAGTGCGCTGCGAAATTGCAAACACCGCAAGGGAACGCCACCATTGTTCGTACCAAAGCCACATTTTAATCAGCTTCCAGGCGCATTAATGTTCAATCGGGCGTGAGATCGTTTCTCGCGCTAAGCTTCTTTGCGTATCAGGGGGGAGGGGGGGTGGGGGGGAGGTGGTTTGCTGCAACTGGATGCGCGATGTGAAGTGAACATTTTATGCGTGCAAGATTTTAATTTCAAATTGTTTAAATTTTATCACTTAATATGCTTAAAACATTAAACAAAGTCATATATTGATAACTCTATTAACAATAGAAAGACTTTTTAAAGCGTTAAAAATACAAACAAAATTAAAGCACAATTTATGTCGAACGTAACTCCGTTCTCCATGCTGCAAACCAGCATCCAAAACGAGAAATCGTAAATGAACCGTAAAATGTTTAATGATTGGTAACAATTGTGGCAATCATTTTACGCCGCCTGTCCCACATGTGGTGCTCTACCCACCGTCATGGGGCGCATTTTGTGTGTGTGTGTGTGTGTTTGTGTGTGGAGAACGACGCGTGGTCCATGTCGCAGACATGGATCTCGCTTCCCCTTTATGTTCGGTGCTTTATCGTGATGGATGTGCACACAGTAGGTAAAGTGAGCTAAAATAAGCCACACAATCTCGCTTTTTGTGCACTTGTGTGTGTGTTGGATTTAAGCACATTACTTGCAGCTGAAATGATGCATCCACGTTTTAAAATGTTTATGTGCAATGCACGGTTCTAGCTGAATTGTAAATGTAATGCGTACATTTGGTTGGTTTATTTATTTCATTTTTGCTAATAATGGATCGCTTTTAATCGATGGTTAACGGCGATCGTGCCAAATGAGCCGAGCTGGAAACTACGTATGTTCAACTGATTTATAAAACAAATTTGTCGATGTAATGACTTAATTTAAATATGTAATGTTTGAGTCTTGAATTAAAAAAGGAAATTTAATTATAATTCCTTTACCCACCCTTTGTTTTGCCACAATTTCCCATGATAACAATAGGAACTTTACTTCTCCCAAGCGAACGTAATCAATTGATACGGGTAATCGGTTTATTGCAAACCATAAACCATTCCTGAAAAAACAAATCATAAACAAACCAAAACATGTCTGTACAACTTTCCTCGTGCCATTATCTGGGGGCGCGCGCGCGCGCGTGGTCCATTGTTGGCACCTGTTGACAACGGCCGCAAGTCTTTGTTTACCTTGGGGTCTGCATCTGTCGGCCGTTGCGGTCTCCAATATAGACCCTGCACTTATCTGCACTGCGCCGTCTATCATAATCACTTTTGCGACCGGCACACTGACCCAGTCTAATCTGGCATCCCCGGGTTTGCATATAACCGGTTTCAGCCTCCCGTTGCGATGGAGCGCAAGCCGAACGCACCAGCCAGTCCATCGTAACACTCGCACAGTGCAACAACGGTTTATTAAATCTTCGCGAAATGGTGCTCCAGGTCGGTTTGCTGCTCGTTTGTGGCGTTCTGTACTTAGCTGTCGCGCTCATCAGACAACGCTACTACTACTGGCAGCGACGCAACGTGCCCACACTGCCGTGTCCGTTTCCACTCGGGAATTTCGCCGGACTGCGGACCAAATCGTTGGCAGAAGTTTCGATCGAACTCTATCGGCAGATGGATCGGAAGGAACGATTCTACGGACTGTCGATCATGCTGCAGCCAACCATCATGATTACCGATCTCGATCTCATCAAAACCGTGCTGATCAAGGACTTTGCCTACTTCCCGGACCATGGCGTCTATCACAACGAACGGGTCGACGCACTTTCCTGCCATCTTTTCTGTCTCGAAGGTGCCAAGTGGAAGGGCATACGATCGAAACTATCGCCCAACTTTACCTCCGGTCGGATGAAGGGAATGTACCCTATTCTGATGGAAGTGTCTAAAAATTTTACCCATTTTCTTCGCACCGAAGTGGCCAGCTCGGGCGAGGTGGATATGAAGGATTGCTGTGCGCGCATGATGATCGATAACATTGGTGGCTGCGCGTTCGGTATCGAGTGCAATAGCTTCCACGAGCCGAACTCCGCGTTCCGACGAACCGGCGAACTGGTGTTTCACAGTCCGCGCCATTCGCAGGTCGTCAGCAACTTGCTGCGGCTGTATCCGGTGCTGGGGCATGTGCTTGGCCTCAAGGTGAACCACGACGAGGTGATTGAGTTCTTTACCGGGCTGGTCGAGCGTACCGTAGCGATGCGCGAAAACAGTTCCACCAAGCGTAATGATTTGATCGACATGATGATGGAGCTACGGGCCGGTTCGGACGGTGCCGCACTCACGATGAACGAGCTGATGGCACAAGCGTTCGGGTTCTTCCTAGCCGGCTACGAAACGTCGTCCTCGAACGTGACCTTCTGTCTGTACGAGTTGGCACTGAACGAGGCGTGCCAGGAACGGGCCCGTGCGTGTGTACGGCAGGCAATGCAGAAGCATGGCGGCCTTACGTACGAAGCCTTAACTGACATGGAATATCTGGATCGTTGCATCAATGGTACGGCGAAGAGGTCGCTTCTCGCTGGTGATCCTACTTTTTCAGTACAATTCTTTTTCATTCTTCCAGAAACACTCAGGAAATATCCACCATTGCCAATTTTACCCCGTCTGTCCACGAAAGCGTACAGAATCCCGGACAGTGATGTGGTTATACCGCCAAAGATGAAGATCCACATCCCTGTGTACGCCCTCCAGCGTGACGAACGCTACTATCCCGATCCGGACCGGTTCGATCCGGAACGTTTCACACCGGAACGGATGGCCGAGCGGCACTTTAGTACATTTTTACCCTTTGGTGAGGGACCGCGCATTTGCATTGGGCAGAGGTTGGGCGTCATGCAGTCGCGCATTGGGCTGGCAACAATATTGGCAAACTTTCGCGTAGGACCCGGTCCCCGGACACAGATTCCGATGGTGTATGCGAAGGATGCGGTAACGCTGCAATCGCAGGATGAGGTGTTCCTGCGGGTTGAGCCGTTGTAGACTGTTTAGTGGTAGTGTGACAAATGGTACTTAGTAAAATAGGTTCTAATAAATATAACTCTCTTTTTTCATTTAATTTATTCTTTTTAGTTCTATGGAGAAGATAGTTCTTCAGAGAAAATAAAGGTAAAAAATAAGAACCACACTTGATTGCACACAATACAAATTGTAATGATGGTAAGGGATTAGAAACTGCAAGATATATAAAATTTAAATGAGAAAAAAAGGGTCCGCTGACAAGACTAAGGCTAAGAAGATGTTAAAAAGCATTAGAATTACTGAAGAAAGTACGTGATTTGTCAGGAAAAATAAGCTAAATAATTATAAATACCAACGAATATCTTAAGCGCAACTTCTAACAAAAAAGCTTTTAAAAGAACAGACAAATTGTGTTTCAACGAAGTAAATTTAGGTTGATAGTAGACTAAAGAATTTAACGATTTGCATAACTTAGAGCCTAAATGTATGCAATTTCTATTCTAAAAGCTATTATTTGAAACATTACGGGAATCGGTATGCATTCCATATATTTTCTATTTTTACATCAAATGCTTTCTCTTATCTACTTTACCTTTAATTCATCGTACTGAGGAAGCATCCTTCACGGTGATCACTTTCCGGTTCAAACTTTTCCAGCAAAAAAAAACTCCAAAACGAAACGGATTTATCAAAATGCAAAATGACATGATTTATTTACGGAACTAAACGATATAAATTTTGCTACAACCAAAAAAACCGCTCACTACCCGACCCGTGTCCGGGTAGTATCGTCCCGGGATGTAACGAGCGTTCCAATAAAAATATAAGCGCCCAATCGAGACACAAATAAAAGTGTGTCCATCGTAGGACTACCCGGTAGGATAACAAGTTCAAGTAGAAAGCAAAAACTGAAGTCAAAATAAACAAAAAAAACGTCCAACCGTGCCGTTTTTATTTTCAGCGATGGTTTGGTAGCAAAACCTCAGACAGCATGGTGTGCCAACGTAGAACGCTGGGAGTCTGTTGGACGCAAGTAAAACGTGAACTGTGCCGGTCGTCCAATTTGTGATCGCCACCGGACGGGGATGATAGTGAGCGACTCGCAAAAAAAAATGTACAATGTACAAAATTTTTAAAAAAGACCTATAAAAAAGGACATTGTCACGTGTTGGTAGGACGGGACTTCGAATTCTTCCCCTACCACTTCCCTAGGGACATTTTGATATTTCATAGAGCTCCTGTTGCTGGTGCACAGACGAGCATATAACCCTAGTGGCCGATTCGCCACCGCTACGGACATGTGAAGCAAACGATAATAGGCTTCCGCGTGTTGGTCTGTGCAAAGTGCCCCGGGACGGCACGATAGAGTAGCCTTGTCCAACCTGGGTAAGGCATTATCTCACCTTTCCCTATTGCTGCAGCACTTTTTAGCCTGCCTCTAATCATAGTGGCCCAAACGGAATGGGACATTCGCGTGAAATTGGTCGGTGTCAAGTTGTTGCACTGACAGTGTCGCACGAAAGTTGTGGCAGCACACGTGCACACCTTTTAGCCACATGAAGGGACAGGTGAGCCAAACAAGAGCGAAGAAACCGCAGATCAATTCCATTGGGTAAGAAAGGGAAACAGGCTCCGGCGATGCGATGGGACATCGTCATAAGAAGGACCAAGTGGGTACGAAACATAATCGCTTCCTTGCTCTGGTGTCTGCATGTGGATCTCATTTCTCCTTGCTCGTTTTATTTTGTAATCAAAATTCAAACTGCAACAGCTGCCCGTCCTCAGTTCTCGCCGTCCCGAGACAAAAGTGATAACTTTGTGAACCTTAGATTTTGGGACTGTGGCGTGTACCTCTATCGTGTCAGTTCATATAGAGTAAAAATAAATTTAAAAA
This sequence comes from Anopheles rivulorum, assembly GCA_018908115.1. NCBI lineage: Eukaryota > Metazoa > Arthropoda > Insecta > Diptera > Culicidae > Anopheles > Anopheles rivulorum. Next base: position 20,767,944 of record STHB01000010.1, read on the forward strand.
CTCTTTCTACAAAACGCTGGAAACAATTCCTAAAAATACAATCAAATACAACACCATCAGAAACAAGGTTCCCATTCCGGTGATAGACACTCCTTTGGAAAGTTTCGCTCAGCAAACCGCGAATTGGTTGCTTACCCCGCAAACTATGCAATGCTATGGCTGTGTGAGGGTTAAAGTTTGATTGAACGCGGGTCGGGTTCGGTGCTCCTAAATATGCTGCCGCCCCATCGCAGTTGTTGAAGATGTGTAACGTTTTACGGGAAAGTTAGATTAGTCCAAAGTTTCATTGCTTTTCAGCTTTCGACGACGTATCGAAATTGTTTCGTTTCGTTTAAAAATTTAATTTTGTATCTTTCGAGGTCTTATAAGGTGAAAGGTAAGAGAATTCGATTTTCGTTTTAATTTCGATTAGAACTTGGTGAACAAATTTAATTCTCTGTTTTTAAACATTCAGTTTTATCATCTAGTTTTGGGGTGAAGATTTTAAAATATAAACGTAAACATAACAATATTCATTGCATACTTTTTGGCGCAATTTGATCTAAAATAGAACAGATGATTTAGACTGAATGTGATCTAAAGAGTTTTAGCAGTAACTAAACTTGAGCAATAATTTGAGTATTTTTTTTTTCTTTTTCTGCTATATTAAAATATGTTCCTTTATCTTCCTTTTCTGTGAAAAGTTAAAAGAGAGGCAAATGAACAGTCCATATTAATGAAACTTTCCAATCGTCTCATTCGCACCATTTGCGCACACGCATTTCGAAACGCGCAATTCCCGCCGATGGTGACATTTGATTAATTGCACAAATTAAATAACACCCCGTAATAAATGGACTGTGGTCAGTTGTCGCAGCTGCAGCCGAAGCGCGAACACAGAAACGGGCAGCGACAAATGTCGCGTTTTCGCACTCGCACTGATGTCAAAGTAATAATGTGCGCCCGGTTGGTCATTCGGGTGCAGCATTTGCTGGCAGCAGGATCTGGAATTTTGCTTCCTTTTTTCTGTCCTTTCTGCATTTTGAGTAAGGACTTACTCGGGGAAAAGGCCGTGGAATAATTAGGAGCTACTTTGTTTTTGGCGGAATTAATTACTTATTCACCCAACCATATGTTGAATTTTAACACCAAATGTTACATTAATTCTGATAAACCTTACAGTGCACTAATTAGTTTGCCATTTGGAGTGACGAAATTAGCATCATTTGAGCAATGCAAGTTGAAGAATAAAATTTTTGATACTAATTGAAATAATTAGAAACATTATTCAAGAATTCAAACTTAGTTTGTAAACCGCTAGATCTAGTAGACTATCCGGATTGATATGCCATAATCTTTTCCCACCATCCTTCTTGAAAGCTTGACATAAATGACATTTCAATCGTTTCATGTTTTCTGCAAAAGTGCGCCTTACTATATGTGTCGCCGTTTATTTTGAAATTCGCACCAGCTTTCTCTGGTTAATTTCTTCCCTTCCTTCTACAAAATAAAATAAAACACAAAACAATCTTCGCTTCGCAAACAATCGACACATTGTAGCGATGGAAAAGTGCCAACCCATGCCAAAGTACTTTAGAGATGGTCCACAAAATTACTTTGAGATAAGGAGCACACACACACACGTGACATTATGTGCCGGACGCAGCTGCTCATCCGTTTCGTTTGCTGGGTACGAATTCTAATTGAAAATTTCACAATTTATTGTTTGGGAAATTTAATTTATATCACTTGTCCCCTCCCCCACAGTACCCGCACCACCCCTTGTCCACTACAACCACCCACCCACGGATCGCTCGGTTTAGCAGCAAAATAAATCCTCCAACAAGAGAGGTAAAACTCTGTGGGGACAACACTGTTTGATTGAAGCTGCACCAATGCCACCGGTACAATGGATGGCGAGCGGATGCTCGTTCGTGCTGGTTGCAAAAGTATCACATCCTTACTTTGCACTGCTTCTGGAGGGCTGGGGGGAAGGAGAGGGGTGGTGAGGATTTACATTTCAATAGGGAAACTCCCGCGGGGATGGAGTTCGCACTGGTGTAGAAAAGTTGCCCGTTTCCACTTGGCGGTTGGGCATTCGGTTTCGGCAGATATGGTTGGCTGAAAACATCAAACAAATAAACCTCGCTCGGGAGTGGTTTTCGTATGGCTTTTCATTACAGTGCGAATGCTACAGTTGACAAGAAGTCCTGGAAACGAAAAACTATTCTTATTCATTTTAATAAATTTTTTTTTGTACTATTTTAATAAATACTGTTTTTCTCCCATCACTAATCCACTGTTAAATCTTTTGACTCAAGAAAAAAAATCACCCTCCAACCACATTGGTCCAACAGGATGGGCACATTCACAACAGATTTTCACCAAGGCACACAGTACAAAAGTTTGCCCAAAACAATACATCTCAACCGGGCCAGGACTGTCCCGGTCAACTCCCGGGTTTTTCAATCCATCACCGGAACGTTTTCCCTATCTCGACACCAAACACTGCTTGCCAAAAAGCCGCAAAACTGTCTTATTGTTGTTGCCCATCGACTTGCCATTTTCGGACCAGAGACTCCTTGGATGACCGCAGCTGGATCGGTAACCGATCCAACCCGGGCAGGGAAACGAAACGAATGGTTTGCCAATTGGATTTATTGCCCAACCGCTGTGAGGCACAAACTCCAAGCGTAGCTAGAGCGGTCGAGCATGGTTCGACAGATAGGTGTGAATGGGCATGTGTTTTAGGAACCGTTTTACTTTCTTCTCTCTTTTTGGGGCAAAAAGGCAGCACAGCCAGTTGAAGAAAATTTACGACATCGAATCGTACTGCCTTGTTAATTGACTTATTACCAATTGGATCGTGCTGCCGTGCAATGGGTGTGTTTAGAGTTTTAATTTATTTAAACAACTTTGGTGGTTAACTGTGGTATAATTTTGGTGAGGCTAATGTGTTTATAGAGAGTTCTTGATCTGATCTACCTCTTTTTGCATATTAAATTAGCTTATAATTGATTTTATTGTCTTTTAACAATTTTAAAAAAACTTCGATGATAAAAAGGTGTTTGTTTTCATAATCTTGGAGAAAAAAATCAAAATTAGTGGAAAACTTCGAAAAAAAAGTAAAATTCTGGAAAAAACATAAAATATAAAAAAACTCATTGGCAGTGTCACAAAACTCGAAACAAAAACTAAAAACAAAAAAACCCTTTGAAGAAAAACTGTATTGTACTACATTTTTCTCGAAATGTATGACAATCTTGAGAAACTCATTCAACTATTTAAAGCGTTAGTTTACTAAATTCGCTCTATTATAAATCACTTTATATAAAATTAACTATATTTTTTCATTTTTTTCCATTTTTATAGCTAGTTTTTCTCTACCTGTACCGCAAACCCTTCACTTAACCTGTATAATGTACTCCGGCAGTAGAATTATACATCCCTCCCAAAAAAAAAAACCTCATCCACTGCGAAACGAAATACTCCATTTTCTCACATTTGTCTGCATAGCAAAATTAAATGCAATCAAATGGTAAGAAAGAAAAATGATCATCATAAGTATGATTAAATTCTACATTTTACCATTCCTATCGTGAGAAGTAGAAGAAGATGCAGAAGAAGAAAGTATGCTGCACGTCGCATAATTCACACCCCCAATTACGCCTTCCAAACGGCGCGTTTCGAAGGTACGTATAGACCTACTGTCCAGGGGAAAAAGAATTACGTCTTAGCGTAATGTCTGTCTGGTGCTCGGAAATCGTAAACCCGTTTGAAAGCAATTCGTGCCGTTTCCATTCGCCCGGGGATAGTAGTTTTCCACACTTTCTCCAAGGTTTTCCCAAACCTGTTTTTTCTGTATGTGTAATGAGAAAATGGAACTAATGAGGAAAAAATCACCTTCAACGAACAGCATTCCTCCCTTCAATGGTTGTGACGGTTGCGAAGGCCTAGACTGATTGTGTGTTTGCTGTTCCTTGCCGTTCCTTTTTTCTCCATGCAAAGGAAACCTTTGTTAAAGAGCGCAGCCAGCCAGCCAGCCAGAAGAAGCAAGGACACAAAAATCTAATTAAGATTTTTCACATCCCAAATCCGTCCGATGCAACTGGAACCGTGACGATTAGACAACAGCACGAAAGGTACGCAAGTATTTCCTAATAAACTGTTCGCTCGATAGATGGACCAAAGCTCTGGACGGGGCTAACGAGGAGCTTGGTTCAAGAAATATTATTATTGTTATTAAATTCCTTTCCACTGCACACATCGCATGCACACACGGTGAGCCTAAATGTATGATCTCCCATCTTCTTCGTTTAAGATTGACGGTAAAAATATAAAATTCGTTCCCATTGCGACCAAACGATGAAGCTAACTAAGCTACGTGACATCAAACCGGCCCATTAACGGGCATCCTTTCCAAGGTACGATGCCACGCTGTCATACGATATTCGTCAAGAGTTACACAAATTGGAGCCTAGCCGTGATTAACAAGCGGACAATCAACTGTCTGCCAGCAATCGTTTAACCTTCCCATCATCGTGATGATAATCATGCCCAAATCTGTTGCGAACGATACCAAACGTCCCATCAGCAGGACCCGTCGTGAATGTGAAACTTCCTTTCGATTCCTTACTACTCCTTAAGAAGGAAACGGCACCGACCTGGTGATGATTGTCGGTTCATGATTTGCCATCATCTCTCACCATCAAACTGTCACTCAAGCGCTCACAAACTGAGCCGGCGGATACGTATAGGTAACGTTCTTGACTTGGCAATTCGTCTCTACGAAACGGTTGTAATTTCACAAAAGAAAGTCTTCCTGCGGCGTAATGAGACGCTACTCATTGTACTGTCGGACAATTGCCGCACAAACTGGACAAGGGGAGGGCTTTCTTAACCTGTAAATGAAACTAATTTTCCGTTTGATTTCATTACGCATTGTTTTTTGGGACGTAATTTTCTGATTAAATCTAATGAATTTTCTTGAATGAAGTCAATGACGCATTGTTCTGAAGGATAATACCCTTCCCTAGGGTTTGATTTTAGTAATGTAATCATTTATTTATTTGTTTACAACGACTTTTAGAAGATTAAATTAATTAATTTAAAGAAAAGTAAATTTTGTTTCAAATACGAAGACATAACATTGCAATAAAGAGTTGTTAAGCAGAGATACATCTCTATTGCAATATTTATGATCATTTTTAAACAAATTTAAAGTACCATAATTTTGAACAAGCAAAATCAGTTTATAAAGCTCCAATTAAGTTAATTAGCCGTCCTCACACAATGTTATTATAGTTTTTAGACAAAAAAATTAAATGATCCAATATGTTTTGTCTGTAATGCTCAGTTTTATACGATTATAGAAGTTATTGATGCTCATGCATTGCCTACATTCAGGCGTAAACGCATTTAAATTTCTTATTCAAAGGTTTCTAACCGAATAAACCCAAACGAAGGTCCAATATTTGATAGGAAATGTTAATAGAACCGTATAAGGAAGATGATTAAAAGCAGCTTAGAGCAAGAGATATTACCATCAAACCTTAAGCTACCAACACACTGCATTAGAATACTTCCAGCGTGACACATTCATCCACTCACTCGAGATTTATGCATCATTCCGATATCTCCAGCTGATGTAAAGCGCATACAAAATGCACTCATTATCTATGGTTCCCATCGGTGGACTCAACTTCTTATCGTTCGCCACCATCCCTACCCCCGGGGAGGGGGAAGAGATATCGTTCACGTGTGCCCTGTCGCCGAGATCGTTTATTACAATTTCGCTCGGCCGTTTGACCCGACTCGACGCACGATTATCACGTACCGGCGTACCGTACGAAATGCTGAGAGGCTTTTGCCTAATCGTGAACGCATCATACGCCGTGCTTACCGGACCGTTGAACCGATCGGCCACCGGTACCAGACGTCATAATTTAAACTCAATCCCACGAGAAAACGGGCTCTCCATGGCGCTCTGGCACTTTGCAGCTACCGGAGCGATTCGCGACCATCCAATGTCGCTGGCAGAAGCGTTCCAGCACAACCGGCTGTGACCGGTAATTGGGTGTCAATTCGTGATTAGACCTATTTGCATATAAAATTATCCGTTGCTCGTCGTGTGCCACGACGATGGGACACAACACAATGGACAGCGTGTAGTATGCACCGCATGCACGCATGTGCTTCTCTGCCAGTAAGTTCATGTATTGCCGGGTCTTGTGGATTTGTGCAACAACGGAGCATCGGGATGGCTCACATAGCTCGACTGTGGACGAGAAAAGGGGGAAAACATGAAATGTAACGCAGCCGATTGTACGATTGGAGCCAATTTATTTCAATAATGTTAATCGTTTCGCATACGCCTGCGTGCAAGATAAGATGCGTAGTTACTCGAAACGGGGTACCAACTGTGATCAGCTCCACAATTCCGCACTTGTATTTGTGTGTAAGTTATTTATTACTTTTAAGCTATTTAACCAAACATTTAATAGATATTTTAAACCTCAATTTTGCTATGATTTATGCTCAACTTTAGAGATTTGTATACATAATTGAACAATTTTCCCATGATTTTTTCTTGTTTAAATTAAAATAACTCAAAACGACACCTCAATTTGGCAGCCATTTTATGACGATTCCAGCAATCGATAACTTATATTTTTTTTTGTGAAATCTGATAAATGTCGTGATTTCACCTGCAATGCAACCCCCTTTTTTGGATGTTTTTAAACGACATCCACATTTAATTGCTCGCGCCATACCATCATCACGTCGGGGTTTTGGCCCCGTACGGTGGCAAGCAACAAATTTACGTGGCGCAACAAACGGACTATCGACCGCATGCGATCAGCATTTTTTCACGGTTCGACTAATTTTAATAATAACCGACAAATTGCTGACCGGTTGCAAAAATAAAGGCAATCATTTAAAAACGCATAAACTTCACAGCCGGACCAAAAACTCAACATGCTCGCTCCCTTTTTTTGTGATGGAGCCTTTTTTTCCCCCCCTAGAAGTGTTGTGGGTGGTTTAAATGGTTGTGTGTATGTGTGGCAACAAATTGATGGCTATGGGCCTATCGGACGATGTGAATCGGGTTTCTGGGGTTGAAAAGCGTTTTTTTCTGTATCGAGCCATGATTAAAACAAGCTACAAAACGGTGATGCATCCCTGCATTTTCCCTATGCCTTTCTATCAATCATTTTTCATCCTTCGGCTGGGTGCATGGCTGGCCAATCGTTCCGGTGAACGATTTTCGACGGTTCTCGCCAAACGAAGCCCGGGTCCGTACATGATTGCATTCCACCTGGCAAACAGGTTGGCTCGCTTGCTTGCTCACCTCCCCCAACGACGCAATGGCACCCTGTATCCGTTCCGGGTTGCGTGGGTTGCATCTTTTATTCAATTAATATGCAAATTTTTGCTGGTGCTTTCAAATTAAAGGATGTCCGAGCGTACCGGATGAGCGTAAGCCGGACACTGGACCGTGGTTTGGTTGCTCGCCCGACGCCTAAAAGGTTACAGGGATACAGCAAACTATGGATGAGCTATGTCTGGCCGATGGAGCTATGTATGGCTCATACAATAAACAGTACAAACCCCGTTTAGACGCATCGTTAGTTTGAATGATAAGCCGGGTAAGGAAGGTATAGGAAGTGTAATCTTAAATACCCAAAGTATCATTACCTTGGTTTCATTTACTATCTCTGAGCGTGGAGCCATTCTCGCTCGATACAAGACAAAGAAATAATGGAATTGTTTTCGAAATTGATTATCATGATTCAACAATCACAGTTTTTTTTGAGTTACGAGTAGTTTAAGCATTTAAAGTTGTGTCACACATTTTATAATTAAAGTTGGTGTATCTTTTAGAATAGAAAGACACATATTTCCTTCAAGAATCGGTATTTGTATTTTGCTATTAGGACTACTACAAGGCTTTGTCCTGTTATAAAAATACTTCTTCCTGAGGTAACAACCTTACCGCTAACAGCCCGTCCGATGACAAAACCAATGGTTCGGAATGGATTTTAGTACCGGTGAAAATATTACGTTATTGAGAAAAAGGTGATGTCACCAATATGGTGGGATCAATTAAAAATTATTTACTATGAGTTAAACGAAGATGATATTGTTTTTATACACACTCGCTCAGAAGTAAATCAATTTTAAAGAGCTTTGTGATTATGTAACCTTCAAATAGTGTAACTTAAACATATTGCTGATTTTAAACAATAGAGAAATATATTCAAAAGCTGATTGCTTGTTCTGAAATTATAACCAATAATCGCTTTCAATGCTTGAACGATCGATCGACCATCGGAAAGTAATCGAAACCATAACCCACGTTCCACACCTTGAGCCTATGCATTTATTATATTATGATTCCATTGTCCCACAAAATAAAACCTCCCCGAAACAGTCGCACACCGATGGAGGCTTATGAAATTTCAAAGAAGAACGAAAGCTTGAACACCAGCACCTTGTCGGTGGCGTTCGGTTGCTGATGCTGTAGGTCCATCTTCACTACGTACTCCCCGGGCGGAACCATTTTCACCAGCATGTGATCGTTGCTCATGCGGAACTTTCGTACGCGATAGTATCCCTGGCATAGAGGAACAAAAGCAAAAAAAAACCCTCATGTCTGTTACTGTGTTTGCTCTCGGTCGTGATCATCCAGTGTGACGCACCTTGTCAAATGGACAATTGAAGCTCAGATTGCCAAACTTTTCCAGCTCCTCGTTCAACAGCGGTACGACCGGATCCATTCCGGCTTCTTCCGTGTTGCACAGCTCCTTGCTAGTGCCGATCATCGTCATATACTCACCATCCATCTTGGAGTCTAGCTCAATGTTAACGAACACGCCCTGCGCCACGTTCAGAAATAAGCTCCCATCAACGTCCACCGTGCTGCCCTCGGTTTCGTTGTTAACCTGCACTTGCATCGTCAGATAGTCCGGATTCGACAGGTAGTCAACCTTTGTGATCATTATTTTGCCGGTAATCTGTGAGGTACAGCGCGAACAAACAAAGCGAATTGGTATTGGAACTTATTACTTGTTGGGAAGAGAGAGCACAGTTCTTACCATACACGCAAAGGCAACCAGCAATATGATCACATTCTTCCACATCCATGTTTGGCTACAGTTAGACATTTCAATTTTGACAATGAAACTAACCGCCACGAGCGGACACCATTTTATAGCGTGGGTGAGATCAATTATTCGCTTCGCTATCGTACATCACACACTGATTAACGTAATCGGTGTAATTGTGACCCTAGTTAATGATCTTAACATTTCGGCACAGTAAACTAATTGGACAAACAAAAATTGGAACTCTTCTAATTTTTAATCCATAAAACGCGTGCAATTGGTACACAGTCAGAATCACTTAGCAGTAGCAGACAGAAGAGATCTTACTTACGAGCATACTGCTTTATCCAAATCTAATACATAAAGTGATAAGAGTTTCAAGTTGCTAACCGCATGGTTGACAATTTATATTTACAACAGGATTGCAAAATGCTAACCACCACCTTTCCAGCAATAATTGTTCCAATCCGAACAATATTGCGTACCCCGGTGTGTGCACAGTTGGCGGGCAAAAACGTGCCCGAGCGCGCTATAAAAGACGCTTCTACCAACCAACTGTACCCACTCAATGTTAGTCATATTCAACGCAGCAAGGTGACAGAATGTCACAGTTTCGCTGCTGCTCGTGGAAGCTATTTGCTGTGCTCGTGTTGCTGGGCTACTTCGGCCAGGAATGCTGGACGAAAAGTGTTCCAGGTGGATCGAAAGATTGCTTCCCGCTGACGCTCATCCACATCAACGATCTACACGCGCGGTAAGTAGGTAGGATGAGTAGGTTTATTTGTTTTGCACTCTCTCTCTCTCTCTCTCTCTTTATGTCACGAACAAAAAAATTTTTTTGTTTAAACAGATTTGATGAAACGAACCAGAAGTCATCCAGCTGTACCGACCCGAAGGATTGCATTGCCGGTATAGCGCGTGTTTACCATACGATCAAGAAGCTAAAGAATGATTATAAATCGAAGAATCCAATCTACCTCAATGCGGGAGATAACTTCCAGGGAACGCTGTGGTACAACTTGCTGCGCTGGAATGTGACCGCATACTTCATCCAGAAGCTTCCACCGGACGTGATGGTAATAAATCGTAGCAAACTTAAACAACACAGCAACTCCCGACGATGTGCTTTCTCTTCGTTTCTACACAAAACAAACCAACAAAAACTAGACGCTCGGCAACCATGAGTTTGATCACAGCCCGAAAGGCCTCGCACCGTATCTGGCGGAACTTGAAAAGGTGAAAATACCAACGGTTGTAGCTAATCTTCAGCTTAATGGGGAGCCAGAGTTGCGGAAATCGAAAATTGCCTCCAGCATTGTGCTGAATGTTGGTGGGCGTAAAGTAGGAGTCATTGGAGCGCTGTACGATAAGACTCATGTAAGACTAGCAAACATCTCTGTTGGACTAAGCGTGAACCATGTCCTAACAATCTACCATGTATCACCTTATAGCTAGTGGCCCAAACGGGCAAGGTTACGATGTCCAACTCGATCGACGCGGTGCGCAAGGAGGCACAAAAGCTGAAAAAGGACAACGTGGACATCATCGTGGTTCTGTCGCATTGTGGCTTGGACGGTGACAAGCAGCTGGCAGCGGAGGCTGGCGAGCTGCTCGACGTTATCGTGGGTGCTCACTCCCATTCGCTGCTTCTGAGCAAAGATTCCAAAGTGCCGTACGATATGAAGAACGACAAAATTGAAGGAGACTATCCGATTGTGGTTCAGAAGCAGAATAAGCACAAGGTATGCCTATGGCTGGGGCTACTTTTCTGAGGTGGATATCCATTTCTTCAACAGACGCACATTTCTCTCTCAGGTGCTTATAACTCAGGCCCGTTCCTTCGGCAAGTATGTTGGACGTCTGACGGTATACTTTGACAAGCGCGGTGAGGTCGAAAGCTGGGAAGGCTATCCAATCTACATGAACAACTCGGTCAAACAAGACGAAAGCATACTGCGGGAACTGAAACCGTGGCGTGAAGCAGTGGAGCGTCTTGGCAATCAAGTAATCGGACAGAGTGAGGTGTTCCTGGATCGTGAATCGTGCCGTTGGTGTGAGTGTACACTGGGCGATCTGGCTGCGGATGCATTCGCGGATAAGGTAAATGATCGATAGGGGTCATTTCTGTGGAAATGTGTAGATATTCCGTTTCTTCCTCTCTTGTGTATTTCAAGTATACGAATGGAACGTTCAGAGCGATTGCAATGATACAGGCTGGAAACTTCCGAAATCCAATCAAGAAAGGAGGTAAATTAGACGGACGTCTAATCGTACAAAGTGTTACGCTACTACGATGTGTTTACCTTCTTTTTAGCAATCACTAACGGATTGGCGATCGAGGCTGCACCGTTCGGATCATCGGTCGACTTGCTAAAGCTCAAAGGTGCCGATCTTTGGAGCGCAATCGATCACTCTTTCACGCTTGATGATGAGTTCCGGCTAAACACGATGCAGGTGTCCGGCATGTCGGTGGTAGTGGATCTGTCCAAGGCACGCAACCAGCGTGTAAAAAGTATACAAGTGATCGGTGCCGATGGCAGCATAAAACCACTGGATAAAGAACAGTTCTACTACGTCGCCACACCGTCCTATCTTGCCGACGGCAAGGATGGATTTGAAATGCTGAAACGGGGCACGGATCGTATTACTGGACCGCTGGATTCGGATGTACTGATCGAGTACGTGCAGAAGCGCAAAACCATCACGAAGGGTATGTTTGAGCAGAAGCGAATGGTGATAGAAAATCATACGAATGGCACTTGTTCCTGGGATACCGAAGGGGAGCGATATAAGCCCAAAAGCCGATAGACCACTCGTCGTTATCGTTGGAAAAATGCACCTTAGCGAAAAGTATTTGGTATTAAATTGACGATTCTAATCACCTTGATCGCTTAACAACTTTGGGCTTATTTCTATTTACTAGGCGAAAAAGTTCCACAATAAGGGTTGTGGTTTTAGATCCGAAACCTTCGTTAGGTATTTCTTAAAAAAATGCACAAGTTTGGACCAATTGTAAATTATCTTCTACTCAAGGCCATCGACAAAATGCTATACGGAAAACATTAAAAATAACCTTCAACGCGGTTGTTACCTGTTATACGAATAACACCGCCTGAAGGTATGCAATAAGTATAACAATGAACAATAGTTCCGAAAAAGACATCCGAGATCGTTTTATACTTTTCGGTTTATTCGGTAAATTTTATTGTTCTGAAGAAGGATGTTAATGCGTGGCGTAAAAATTACAAAAATCTCTTCCTTCGTGTTCGCTATTGTCCTAAAGTCATAAAAGATTCCATCAAACCAATAACCC
>STHB01000010.1:20894022-20929945 GCA_018908115.1 Anopheles rivulorum
AAAAAAAAAACATAGGCAAGTCAATCACAACATCCAACAAGTTTCGTCGGCGTTTTTGTCGGAAAATTCCACCAATTCCACAAAATGTTAAATCACTCCTTCTAGGTGAGATCCTGCTGAACAGATACGGATAATCTCAACTGGCACCAATGAATAAAAAAATATTCATCTTGTCCTCGTACTTCTTCAGACTGCGACTGAACGGAAATATATGTGCTGGTCTGCGATGTACTAAAAAGCAGTCTTAAACAAATTCTACCTTACATCTACACAAGTGTGCTGATCACAGATATTATTTCCGGTTGAGATTCCATCCGATGAAATGTTAAAACGATTTATTATCACATCGCTAGATTCGACGTAATAGGTTAGTTGAATTTCATGAAACAAATAATTAAAATTCAATTTTCCAAACGAAAATGCTGTGCATTTCACGAACAATCCTCAGTACACATTCTGCCGTAACCGGAACCACATGACAGAAGAGGCATCGCTCAGGAGCATCAATTTGAAATGTTTAAGTGGATTTATATTATTGTAGTTTGTTTTGCCACCATAACGAGCTGTGCGGCCCTATCTTTAAAGGTTATTTCTGCGCAGTTTGTTTGTTTGGAATACCTTTTGTAAATATGTCGCATCTTTCTAGCTTATGCCCATACTGATAAAAGCGCATGTTGAAGGTTGTCCGTATGTTAACACAACCGTAGCCATCCATCGGCATGGATCGATTCAAAATTTCTCCATGGAACTGTGGTTTGATATATTTGCTCAGCTCGACAATCTCAAGGTAAGTTTCAAACATGTAAAATACCCCCACTGCGTCGTGTGATTATTCTCGGCCTATTTCAGATGAACATCGGCTATTTTGTCCGTACGCGCAATGCGGATAATTGGATCTACAACAAAACGTTCGACTTTTGCGCTTTTTTGGAGCGACCGAGTATCGATCGGGCCGGTTCGATCGTGATGGAAGATTTGAAACATCGTGGCAAAGTACCTTCCCGATGTCCGATCATGCCCGGAAAACTCGGCTTCCGAAATGTGACGCTGAATCGCATAAAGCTGCCAGCCTTCCTGCCGGAAACTAGCTTTGGTCTCATGGTGAATTGCTTCGTTTGGCCCAAGAATGAATACATTTTTCGCTCCTTGTGGTACGGCCGAATGAGAAAGGTCATGGTATAAATATATTTTCAATATCCTCGAGAAAAAAATAACAAACAAAATAAAGGGTTTTTATCATTACTTCTTTGTCTTTTTAATCTTTTCTGCACATACGTGCGTTCGACCTGCTGAACCTCGTACTCGTCGTTACTTAGTGTATACAGATCCGATAAATCATCATGAAGCTAGTAAACCCTAGGATGAACATTTGCCTAGAAAGAAGTACCTCCAGTAATGCACTTCAACATATTTCCCACGTTTCGTAATCTATGGCGTTAAACAACGATCTTCATTACAATATTTTTGTAATTTCTTGTATAAAAAAAAACCGTCATTGTGAATTAAAGTGGTTACTAATACTAATTAGTGATTGATTACACTAATTGTGAAACAATTAAAACGGGATTTAAATCACTGTCAGCTTTTAACAGAGATTTACTCAACAGAGAACATATTATTCAATTGATTGTGGTTGGTTCGCCATGGTACGCACGTGCACTGCTCTGGCTTTTGTGCTGCTGCTCCAGGGAATAAGTCTACAGGCAGTTGGAAAAAATACAAGGGTATGCTTTCTAACATATCTCGCTCAAAATTCGGGGTAGTGATACAGGCGTACACCGGCAAACAGATGGAGTCTGTGTTTCGAGCAACGTCAATAGGTAGGCTTATGGAAGTAACTTAATAAAGCTTTCTATGGTTTATTTTAAACCAATGTTTCCACTTTGTAAAATTTCCTTATTTCCTATAGAAAGAATGTCGTTTCCTCTCCAGTAAATATGCTAAATATCCCCATATCCAAAGCTACAACAATTACACTAATATCGTGATCATCTTTCCACCATTAAAACCAGTATCAGTAATTATTTTCCCGAATTGTATCAAACTAATTAGTAATATTACGTTGCCGTTACAAACCAACGATTCATTTTGATTTCCTTTCCACGATGATAAACACCGACCTCAATCAAAAACTCACCGGAAGGCACAACGCTCATCATCAGATGTCTATCGTCAATTTCGAAGTTGCGAACCTCGTAGTGCCCCGTCCTAATAGGACAACGGGTGGTCAGGTTGGAATGCTTCACCAGTTCCGAGGCAATGTAGCGATCCAGCAGATTACGCGACCGCCGTAGTTCCTTCCCACATAGCTGCTGCTTTCCCGTGTACATCATCTGGTGATATTTGCCGGCCACTCGTTTACACAACCGCACATCGTACTAGAATTTAAAAACAAACGCATCGATATTCTGGTAGCTTTAAGAAAGCGTTTTGAAAAAAAACCCCTAAACTATGAGCTTACCTCAACATTTTTGTCAAGCTCTTGCTTCAGATCCAAGTCAAAATCGATGGCAGTAGTTTGGTCCAGCCGACGAACACGCAAATCCACATCGAGATATTTTGGGTCCCACTCGTCCGTATAGTTCGTAATGCGCACGGATGCCTCAAGTTGTCGAACACAAATAGTGCCGGAAACGATTGCCACAATCCAAAGAGTCCAAACCATTATTACTGATGTTCTGAATCAAGTTTCGAAATTATCGCTTATATATACTATTCGTACAGACTACACGAATATCTTGATGTTCCTAATGAGAATCTCGTTAAGGGCACTAGCATAATGTAATGCATTATATTTCCCGACAAGGCTCATTTAGTAAATACAACATCATCAGGTTTGTGTGATTGGATAACTAAGCAACAATCCGATAATCATATTGTCATACTAAAAGCTCCAAAGCATTAACTCATTCAATAAGCATATTTAACTCCACTTCTTCAGAATGTACGTGTGGCAAGTTTTACACGCTCTGGTGGGCACAAATAAATTTGACACGTCTCATCAAGCAAAAGCAATGTGCTCGTCACAATCTGGATACAATGCAAAAATGGCATATGCTAAATAGGGGTCATTTTAAACAATATGTATGTCACTAAAAATAGTATAAAAAATATCCTGAATAATGCACTAAGCCTGTTCTAAAAAGCAACTGTGCGCCAAATTTAGCCCAACAGCAAGGTACTCCTATAAAATAAAGGTTGTAAAACAAAAACAAAAATATTAATCACAATTTTGCTTCGTTATGCCGGTTTGCTACTTTACTCCGGCGGCATCTTTACGTGTAGCCGCAGTTGATAATTGTGTGTGATAGATGACGGCCCAATTTTAACCTGGTTCAATGTTTGCATCGGCGCAACCATATTGCTGGAAGCAGCATTAACAGTAGATGATCCTTTTGCAAAGAAAACGACAGAACAAAAAATAGTTTTCCATTTTACGAAGAGCATAAAATCGTATCTCAATCACATAAAATAGTGTGCAGCATAATTACCTTCGCCATGCAACGACGAGTGAAGCAATATTTTGGCCCACGTGGCCACCGTTGTTTCGGCACCGGTCGGTGCGGTTACGGTCGTGTTACAATCGATGGCATCGGGCACAGTACCGAAACTTGTACCAACCGAAGGTTCATCAATTATCATTACCCTTCCGTTCGTGGCATGGTGCTGTTGGGATGGCACAGCTTCATCACCGTTCCCGGCAACGACCAAAAGCTGGTCGGTTGGGTGCATCCGACTGCTCTCACACTTCTCGTTATGGCTCGCTCCGCTCGGTCGTAAGTCCTTCAGCACCAAACGTTCGCCGGGTTTAGTTTTATAGATGACTACCGTTGACCCGGTCCCATCCATTTGTCCCTTAACGATGCCGGTTGCACCGACCGCCCTATCTACGCCACCGACTTCCGCTGCTCGCTTTATCCGTAGGTAAAAAGAGGAAAAGTCGGAAATAATGTTATGGACTTTATATATGTGTCGATAGTAATTAATGGAAAACGATTAGCAGCAGCAAATGGGTCACATTTCTCTTGCCCCCTTGGCAGACGTTGGCAACTCCGTCGAAGCCTTCAAACTGCAACAATGCCGTTAAAGCCTTAAAACTGATGAGGTTTTCTTCTCGTTTTGCTACACTTAGTCATCATTTAACAATTTCTCCTTCCACACTGAACCATCCTTACCTGATCGATTATTTCATACGACAAAGAAGTATACGCTTTCGATGCCACGGAATGCCCGTCGAGTGACGCAGACATAAGTGAACCATCTTCGCTGTAATCTTGACTCTCCTCAGTGTCTGAACCATTCAACCCGTCATATTCTTTAGCAGCATTTGAAGCAGACAGTTCATATTTTGTAATTTTCCAACCAATGGGAGCGACCATTTTCGACTCTACAATAAATAAGGACAGAATTGTTTGAAGTACACAGATACTTGCAACATCACCCATTACCAGTCTTTTGAACGCCTTTTTCCCGTGTATTGAAACGATGTACTTTCTTCAAAGGCGTTTGTGTTGCCATCGTTTGGACTACCTTCACGTTATAATTTTCTTTCGAACTCTTCACTACCACTATCTCATCTTCCAAATGCTCTTCTCTTGCTTTATTCGCTGCTTCTAAGTAACGTCTAATTCTAGCCATGCGTTCGTAGATTCGTGCAGTTTCAAAAAGGATATACAAAAGCTTACACTATTGCTTAACTGTTCTAACGCGTCTACATCGTTGAATACCTGTTGCAATCGTCCTCATCCTCGTCAATGTCCTCGCGTTCCGTAGACTCCCCAGCGCGGGACCGCATCTGTGTAAACCTTTCATCCGTGATGCGGCGTCTAAGTTCCTGCACCTGCACACTATACTCGCTGGCCAACGCTTCACTGCGGCGTGCCGTTTCCTGCTCTTCAGCCAATTTGCGCCGCAGTGACTCAACCTCCGTACGCAGCTTTTCCGTTTCCTGCAGTTGATTTGCCAGCGCAATACGGTGCTGCTCTACATCGGTCCGGCTAGCGGTCAGCAATTCCTGCAATCCGTCCACCGCTGCCCGATCGCCGGTGCGACTAAGCGTTAGCTCCTTCTGCAGCGTTCCCTTCTCACGCGCGAGCTGCTCGCGAATGTTCGAATGTTCTTCCAGCTCCGCCTGGAGTTTGTCCTTCTGCAGGTCGAGCTTATTGCACAACTCCTTGGTGGCTTCTAAATCCATCGCTAGTGAATTGTTCTCCTGCCGCAATGCATCCAGCTCGGACTGAGCGGCGGCCAGGTTTGCCGACAACTCGTTTATCTGATGCTCACATTCACGTATGTTTTGCTCCCGCTCGTTCATCAGCTCCACCATCGTGGTGATGCGCTCTTCCGCTTCCTGCAGCAGTTTCCTTTGGAGAGTTGCAGGGTAACACACAATGAAGTTGATGATAGAGCCAACGGGGAAATTAAATAGCCAATAAAGGTTTCCAAACTTAAGGTTAACCAACAACAAAATACAGCCAAAAACACACACACACTTTTTCCTACACCTGCGAAGTACTATGGTAAAAAAATCTAATTATCTTCGATACGTGCGTCTATACCTGCCAGCAAGCAACCAATACCATACAAACCATTTCATGTGCATCCAGCATTCACCATTATGGGGCAGCCAAAACAATGAAGGTTGAAAGTTAATTCTACTTATTGTCCAATTTACGACACACTTATGTATCATTCATGTTTCGTTTTTTTCATTAATTTACTTCTACGGCAGTAAATTGCAATTATAGTTTTACAAACTACGTTTATATGTGGTGCTACCAGAATAATGTGAAAAGTACTATCGGATATACGATAATATCTAATGAACATCTAATATCTGGCACAGTACATACCTTGCTTCACTGGTTTCTGCTTCGAGAGTATGATTGCTTGTCTCCAACACATTCACCCCTTCGGAAAGCGATCTGTACCGTTCGAGCATCTGTTCTCTTTCACGTTCCTGAAGTATGTGTACATAAATAACATATTATTATCATTTTAGAACAAAAATTCATATAAAATGTTTTAGTTTATAAAACAAATCTATCTCTGCTATCGTCCATCAGGTTCAATGCACCTGTCGTTCACGGCGAGACAGATGTTGTGCAACGTTGTTTTCTTTTGAAACTTTCTCCTAAACATTGCAAACCATCCGACTGCACCAGACCAGGCATGGTAGAATTTAATTACCTTCTCGGACAGCAATTCCTCAGCGCGCTGCATTTCCTGCACATATTCACGTAATTGCGTTTTCATCCGTTCTACTTCCTGCTGGGAATCCTTAAGTTGCCGCTTCGTTAGCGTCACTTCGGCGAGGGCGTCCGTTAGCTCGTTCGACAGTCGTCTGAGTTAGGGAAGGAAACAATCCCCACACAATGATGGAATATGAAATCAGATCGAAGAAAACCTCGGAATTAGTGTATGGTAGAGAAGAGAAAGCACGCAGAGAAAGTGATAAAGCTTGGGAAAAAAGTGATATTAGCGTAGATTTGCATATCGCTCAGTAAACTAAACGATATTATTATACCCTCTACTAAATACGCAAACCTCAAAAAAAAAACTAAAAAATGTTGTATTGCAACACTTAAACTGAGTAATAGGAAATAATTCCCAACAAATATTTGCTTTACTTTTTATTTAGCACAAATAAACCGTTCTTTAAATGTGAAACAAAGCTTCAACATACGGTTGAAACATTTGCTTTAGCAAAGACACTCACCCATTCTCTGTCGAAGCGTTATCATTTTTACGCTTCAGTGCCGCCATCTGCTTTTTCAGTGTGTCCGTCTCGGTGGAAACGCTTCGCAGCGTACTTTCCTTGTGGATGTTGTCCGTGCTAACGTTGCTGTGAACGGAGTTGAACAGATATTAAGGGTTTAGAAATAATTGCTCGTTTATTTCAGTGAACGTTATTAGCAAAATAAACAAATGTAAAAGCTTAAAAAAAGTCCATTAATGGACACAAAACTGAATTTTGTTGCTAAGTCACAAGTGCTAATGCATAGTAAGATATAAAATATTGCTAAAATTTAACAAACAATAAACATTTTCCAATATTTCAAGCACGATCCAAATGATACTAAACATGCCCTGTAAATTTCTCTTTTATTACAAATTCATTGCGCCAATGAAAAAATTCTAGATCGCGATGATGCAAAAACAAAGCATAAGTATTTCGTCTTACTTTCACTCCCTATTCTGTCTGTTCCTTTCATTCAAATCGTATTGTACAGCTTTTTTGCTTTTATTTTCAGCAAATGTTTTATGCTTATCTGCATGTTTTGTTTTGCTTGTCTGGCTGTCTGTCTAGACAACGCTTTAAACGCGAGAACTGCTCATCCATTCAAACACCTCGTTTTTGCTCATTTCAGGTATCTAGTTTTTGGTACGCGTGTCCGCACGATCTCAAGATCTCTTGGCTTAGTTCACTCACTCTCTCTCTCTCTTTGCTCTGCTCTACACCTACGCCTTCTCTTTTATCGTCTGCTTGCTTTTGTGGCGTCTTTCACAATATGCTGGCACGTAAAGTGGGAATGCTCGCAACTCTGAGAGCGACCCGACGATGACGTTTACAACCACCGTGCACAGCAAAACACGGCATGGATGGTGATCGTTCGTTTGTAGCATCAGATCGCGAGCTCAGTCTTGCTACGCCTTCCGTCCGTTGCGATCGTGCACGTTTTGTCTTCCTCGGAGTGTTCACTTTTAAGTGGTCAAGAACCGTACATTGAAAGCTAGGCTCCGCGGAGGTCATGTTACGTACATCAAGTTTCCAAATTCGTACACCTCGTAGCCAACTACCAAACACTTCCAAATCCATAAACAACAGAAAAAGATTTTGTTTCACATTTCTGTAACAAAGAGCACACGCAGAGCACGCGTTCTATCCAAACGCCTAACAAACGTCCGAGATCATGAAGTTATCCTTAAACAGGTTTTCCATGCCCACGGTTGAATGGTAGGTTTAACAAGTCTCTTCATCATCGTGGTGGTGACGATTCCTTTCAATTCAACCAAGGAATCATCGTTGCGGCATGCAGTGTAAACCTAACTGGCCGTCGATCACATTCTAAAGGGTTTTCTATGTGCAAGTGTATGTGTGTGTGTATGTGTGTGTGATTTTTTTGTAGATTCCGTGTGTGCCGTGTGTTCCAACCTGTGGCTACCTGTGTGCGTCGATCCTAACTGTCCACGGAAAGGCAGAAAGCAAGAACGTGCACGGTTGGCGGTTAAGATTCCGTTTCATTCAACTTCTTGTGCGTGATCAACGGTGCTTCTGCCGAGTGTTGGTGTGATCGCGAGTGAGTGCTTCAAACGAAGTGACCAGCATTCATACAGCTTGTTTGCGTGAAAATCCATACTATGTTAGTTTGATGAATGTAAACAAATTGGCATTACCAAAATACACCTAAATTTGTATTGAAAAAAAAAGGTGTTTAAATACAGATAACAAACAAGTATCGCAAACAAGCAAAGGATTCCAATCATCCTATCCAGCAAACGCAGCGCAGTAGTGTCGGTGGTTCTTTTGAATGTTTAATGTACTATAATAACGTAAGTTTCAACTGTTAATTTCCATATCCATCACCTTGTGGCTAAGATTTCGTTTTCTGAAAGGTTCGTCGCTTTCCTCTTGGCACAAGTCTTTTGATTTATTGTTTTTTTTTGCTACGCTAGAAAGCACCCAGTCCGTCTATAGATCGTATTGAATGGATTCTAAACGAAGCATTGCATTGCCAACTAATAAATTGACGAGCTGTTGTTAACGTTAACGTCATTATAACACACACCTCGCCGGAAACGAACAGCGGCTTGCACAAACAAAGCAACGGTTCAAAGACCCAAAGAAGGAGGAACTCATCAAACAGCCATCGACACCGCCGACGACGACGGTAAATAAACCCCTTTTTTGTAATGCCATGGTGCTATCCATAGCGTACCTCACGGCCGTACTGCCGGTTTAAACACCGTTGAAATGAGCGCTAGAATGGACGACTGCAATGTTCCACTTGACACTTTAAATTTGTTCCTAATGGAGAGGAATTTCCACCGTGCGCCGAGCGACCTGCCGGCCGGTTTTTATTGTCCGTCGACAGTAAAAGCAGATGGAATTAATTAGCATACATTATCACCTGCCTTGACCAGCGCGTGTGTGTAGCGTTGCTTTCGCAACTTAATCAATGGCGAATTCCGTACCGTGCAAGCTGGTGACAAACTGTTGTCGTTAAGAGAGAATATTTACACAGTATATTCTTAGACAGAGGACATACTAGATCCAGTTGTCTTCTGATAAAGAAATCTCATCGAATAGAAATGATAGTAATTAGACTGGCCCGGCGACTTACGGGTTTTATCGATGGCCTTCGATGAAAATAAAAGGATGCACACTTCTCACGTCACTTTCCAAATCGACATGGATGTTTACGGGTAACGAGAACCGTACCAGCCGCCTCTCTCGATAAAGCATAATTACTTTCCTTTGTATCGATTCCATGTTTCGTGCTGAAAAGCGATTAGTCTCCACCACGTTCTGCTCGATTTGCACCCCGAAACGATGCATGTATGCTCGTTCGAAACCGAAACTCGATGCTTGCAAAATTGTTGTGTGCAATCGTGTTGCAAAGTTGGTTTCACTCATCACACCCATCATCCGACACGTGCCATGTGTGTGGCCAAGTAGTGCCCACCACTGGGATTGCTCTCAACAACCGACCCATATGTACCGCTGGTTTCGAGATTTAAAATGATGAAAACTTTAAGACACACCGTCAATTGCAAAGCTACCCATTGCGGTATTGATGCGCATTGGGAAAGCAACCTGCTGGGCGTGTATGTTCGATACGTGCGTTATTGCAAACATCTTCAAGCAAGCAAATGCAACATTTGTTAATGAGCCCCCAACCCAACAACTGAACAAAACAAACAAAATTGCAGCAGCCTCCCCATCAACCCCCACCCCCTCCCCTCCAACACCGGCTGATGCTTAGCGCAAACAAGCCAGATCTTAGAAATTGTTCATTATGAAGAGAATGAGCAACGCAAGACAGCGAAATTGGAGAGGCATGGATGCAAAACGAATTTAATTTCTATTTCACTTAGCATCATCGAGTACCAGCTCCGCGGCAACTGTTGCTAATGAAGTGCGTCGTTTCGTTTCAATTTTGCTTTCGATGCAGATAGTTAAATCGTCAAACAAAAAGCCGATCGGTTAATGGGCGTGTGTATATAGTACTTGGGCATTGCTTGAATAGTTGTCGAATTGTTAACCCCATTAAATGCACATAAAACAAAACAACAAGTTACCAGTGCCGTTTACATTTTAACGAGGTTTAAAACAATATAAATATCAGACAATATGGATTCATATCCAGTGAGCACATGACATCATAAAAACGATGATCGACCATGAACCTTCTGTCCATGTCCTACTGCACAAAACTTTCTCACCGAACGTACCGCGCAAGGGCGATGTTGCAATAGTTCACATCCTTTTGCCTTGAACTGTTGCGAATGCTGAACTGCAAAAACTGACTAACTACTGACCTTCGGGGGTTTTTTATTTCGCTTGCATCCTTCAGAAGCCTTTGTTTCAAGTAGTTGCCACACACGGATAAAATAAACGCAAAAGCATTAAAACATCCGCTATCCCATTTCGCTTAAAATGCTTCCAACCTTCACAAATAATCGTTTCACGTTGCCGACATTGATTGTAATTTAAATTTCCATCAACCATGTTCGATACCAGAAGGAGGGAAAACCGAACGAAACCTCCACAATATCCACTGTCTAGCTGCAGTTGCGTAACCGAACTGGCATCAAACGAATGTGCGGACGAAATGCCCTGCTTTCAAGCAAGCGACCCTGGAAGAGTACCTTGGCACATCCAGGTGTTTTGTCAACACCAGTCCCATCTCGTACATCAGGTACTAATCATAAAACGTAGGAATTCAACGAGAAAAACTAAGAAAACACGTGAAGATAGTTAAGGTTGGCGTGTTTACCCCGAAGGTGATTTTGTTTTACACTACAAACCGTCGACAAAAAAGCACGTAACAACCCTCTTATTTGAAGCCTTGAATATCGTCCACGGATAGGGTACAGCGGATGCATGCATAATTATCGTCAACAGAAGCAACACATTCACTGTCATTGCCTCGCAAAACAATGTGTAAATAGAAAGGTCACCGAAACACACACCTAACCAGCACAAATCGTCAAGTTAAGTAATTTCTCTATTCATCATTGTCATTATAAAATATGCATTTGAAAAATGGCTATAAATTTTATTGTAAGAACTTTGGACTTGTCGAGTGCCTTTTCGTTTGTCTCAATATTATTGGAGAAGATCCTCAGATTAGGATATGCAGAGAGTTCGCAAACTTCAGCAAAATTCCTACTTTTATCAGTAGAGTTCCTTCAGTGATCTCTTGGAAATATGGGCCGAGGTTCATTCTTTGTGTAGACGGCAACTTCCAGAAAATATTTTATGTTTACATCCCAAATCTTTTCACTTTACGTCGAAGGTCAAAGAATCTTCTTCGTTGCCTTTCTTCCAGTTTTGTCACTTCTTCACATTTATAACGAATATTATCTCACCAATTAAAAGGCTTTTTGTCTAAATTCATTTCTCTGCTGCAGCTAATCGTGGCGATCGATAGAAATTAAATATCCTCTATTAAAGCCAACCCCATTACAATTACCGAAACGGATGTACGGCTATGCAACGAAAATGTATCTTCCGTTTGTTTTTTATTTGTTTTTCGCTATTGGCCAATACAAACGAATTTCCGACCATTTCCGACCACTGCCAAGGCTGCATCACAAACGCTTCTTCTTCCAGCAAACAGTTTCCCGCTTTGCTCTTTTGTTTGGTTTCGTAACGTCATGGGTCGGACCATGCCAGTCGAGCAAAAACCGTAATTGACTGACGTCGAAAATCGTTTTTTCGGAAAGAGCCAATGATGTACGACGGAACCGGCCGGATCGCCGGTGTTCCGGCGTTTGCATGCGCTTGTCGGATCCGTACTACACGTCATACCGAATGCCTTACGATATTCTTCCTTAGCGTTGAAAAAAAAGGAAAATGATCGCATAGATCCGACCCCGGCTCAACGAAACTCACCGTCCATCATCGATCCCATGCAAGATGCAACCATCAGTCATCGACGGATACGCTTTTATGCAATGCAATCGGGGTGCAAAAATGGAACCGCATGGAAGAGGCTACACATTGCCAAATGGGGGGATAACAAGAGCCAGCCAGCAGCAAAGATGCAATAAGCTGAACGTGCTGAGTCAAGCGTTGGGATTAAACAAAAAAGCATGTGAGTGAGTGAGAGTGAAAACTGGGGATGGCAATAGATCATCGCCGTTCGGGACGAACGAGAGCATGATCGCTGTGCCCTGTGCTGGTTGAAACAAAATACAAACCAGCAAGCGTCAAAACACCAAGCGGTTCAAATCTCTTTAAACCAATACCTTCAAGCAAACCGTGGCATGAAAGGAAGACACTTTTTCGAATCGGTTCGTCAACAGCATTTTTCACTGCATCTGTCTGACGATTCAGACGATCGAGTTATGAATTCGTTTTCAACGAGAACCGGTTTTCGGTTACATTTTTTTTTGCCTCTTCCGGCTCTGCTCAACCCGTTTCCATTTACAGTGCAGCGCATTGACAATAGAGCAGCAAGCTAGTTACCATCTAATGTTTATCGAAACAATCATAAACGAAGAAACGTAACGTTTGTATGGGTAAGAAAATAAATCAACAATAAATCAATATTTACAGAAAGGAGTAGTGCCTAAGTGATAGTTTAACATTTTACTAAAACCCAATTTGTTTAAACTATCTTCAAAATCGTTGCATCGTTATCATCGTGAGTTTAATTGTGTCAACGGAAGAATGCAACGCTTCATAGAATCCCAAACTATCGTGCGATGCAATCGATTTCGAACCATCGTGTATGCCACATTATCATAAAAGGTTCGTCGCTTGATCGTGACGGCAGTCTTTCGTTCGATTTTCTTTTCCCCATTTGCTCTTTTCTATGCAAATCATCGCCTTTAACCAATTGAAGCGTACACATGCTCAAGATTTGCTTTTATCGCATTGTCCCCGCAACATTTGTATCTGTATGATTTTTTTTTTCAATGCTTTCTCCGTCGTTCCTTGTTCGGACCTCCTCGCTCACGCTCACACAATTTACTCGCCATCTGTTTGCGGTTATGTAATTGCACAAACCGGCAATGTGTGTACTAGGTCGATTGGAGTATGCAACCGAAACGAAACTTGTTTTATCCCCCCGAATCGGCCCGACCGAGTTGTGGGCCGTTTTTCTCACCTCAATGACATTTCGCCTTCGAGCGGTGCTTTGTCAGTACGCTGCACTTTGCTGGAAAAATGTTTTACATTAGTGACTATTTTTTCATATAGTAAACTTATTAAAACCCTTCAAAAAGAGGTTGACGTAACTTTCTAACACTATATTACCGTTTCGGCTGAATGTGGTACGTACAGTCTCTACACATATTGCAAAATTCCATCCACTCCCGCTTTTCGCCGGACGCTGGACGCGAATATCACGATGAAAGTCCATACGTATGGAAGCCGCAACCATACTCTCCCGGGAAATGGACAACAAACGTTGCCTGTTTTTGCCTTTTATGCAGCCTTTCCTCTGGAGGAGGAAACTAGGTGAGCAACATCCACAGCTGTAGAAAGCAGGTACGATTTACCCTGTTCGGATAATCTATTCATATCCGTGGTAAATTATCGATTACGGTAGGGATTTTAGCGGGGAATTAAATAATCACACACAATGTTCGATTGCTCGCAGCCACAGGTGGAAACAGGCATAAAATCAAATATGTGCTAGTTTTCTAGTACTAGTTTACACTATGCAATGTGGTCTATTTTTTCTACACGTAGACAAACACAATCTGTTCAGGTAATTTTCCGTAGGTGTTTAAGTTTTCAAATTTATAACCTGGCAACCTATTTGGCCTCTATCTATATCATTTCTACCTTTAAAAATTTACTTAAAATTTGCTTTAAACATGAAAAAAGCTGCTTTAAATTATGATCAAATGGCTACCAAAGAACGGATATATAAAATCTATTCCCGTCAAGCACCGACATGGGAAAATAAGACAACCCCGTAAAGAATAGTTCCTTCCGGCTAGTCATCATCTGCAAGTCACGGCCGACGGTACCTTCACATTGTCTCATTTACCTTTACTAATTCTCCTTCTCTTCCCCCTCCCATTCACCCCCAATTCCCCATTGCCCCATCAAACGGGTCATATTGCAAATTCAAACGAGACGCGATACACGGCTAAACGAACGGACGAACAAACGACTTCCCCATCAGTCACTCGCGTGACAACCCCATTGTCAGCCCATTGTTTCGCTACAAGGCGAACCCGGCATCTGTCGCCCTTAAAATGTCACAGGTTAACAGAGCCCTGCCGACATAAACCGAAAAGGAAAAGTGTTTTTCACCTCCAGCAACCGAGACGATTACCTCATGCAGTCGACAATTTGACATACGCTCCGACCGAGTATGTATGTATACATCAAACAAACGTGCAAAACACACCCATAACCCACCCACCCACACACACACATACGCAAAGAATGGTGGGACGTTGGGAGGATAAAAAGCGATTCATCCGGAACGATCCATAGGGCACACAAACATTGCTCGTCCATTAAAGTGAGAGTTCTAACGTGACATCGATTACTGGTGCGGTAATTTGCACTGACACCATAAATGCATTCAAAGTGAAAGCAGATACTGCCGATATAAATTTCACTTTGGCTCAATTATGTTCGATTTAAGGCAAACACTTGCGTAACAAAACCCGAACGTCCCACAGCAAATCGGTGCAAAAATCTCGCAAAACCAAAGAAAACCCATCATCCACCGTCAGCTGACCACCGGATCTAATGTCTTGCCGGTCGGATGGATCTTAATACTATCAACGGCAACCCGTCCGCATGTCCACGCTCGTGTAAATAATTTGCGGTTTTAATAATCTTTTCCATCGTGACCGCGGAGCAAAAATATTACAGCGTTTGTGCAGAAAAAGGCCGGTGATTGATGTGGTTTCTTCGAATGGATCGAAATTGCTTCCTGAGATAAGTGAGATAATGTGCCACCAACATTCAGCAGAACATTCACTCAAGGTTGCTAATTAATCTAAAATGGAAAAAATACACCATTAGGAATTGTGAAATATCTCTATCAAAAGCACAACTATTTCCCACGAAACGATCACTTATTCAATCGTTTGCTTTCAACATCCCAGTTGTGACACGATCATCATACAATAAATCTTATTTAAAGCAGCGCGCAAAATTACTTGTTCGCACCGGCCGCATAAACCGCAATTGAAGAAGTAACTAATTTGCATAATTTTCTTTAATTGTTTCCATGCTGGGAGCGCATGCCTAAAGGGGTGAGAAATAACACAAATGCTGAGCTTTATTTAACATCGTAACCCCGTTCCACCCAAGGCCGTTCATGATGCGATTGCACGATCTTTACAATTAGTTCTACATCTCTCGGACTTTAATGTAGGCGTACCTGAGATTAACATACTTCGCCTAGGCGGGACCTCATCAAATCTGGGCCAGAAATTGAGAATCTTGTAATAATTAACAATAATCGGTCCACCTTTTAAAGCTATATAATTCACCATGCTCCTCTTTCTTTTGCTTTTTAAATACCAACAGCACGTGCCATCACGTCCAGACAAAGATGGCGGCTACTAGGTTTTCAGCGATTCCAAAAACGAATAGATCCAATTGTTTATATGGGAACACAAGTCTGGTAGTTCCAGATATAAGTTTGAAGACCTCTGGCATATTATTCACAATCCCATAAAAAAAACCCACCAAAATACAGTTCATCTCATTAACTTGGTTTGGATTTCATCTTTACCGCCATAAAGAGATCTCCGCACAACTAACACCGTTGCATCAGCCGGCGACTAATCATCGCGGGAAATTTACTAACAAAAACCGGGATGCACAAGACGTGCGCCTACCGTACGAACTACACCAGCAGCACATTTACAACTGAACCGCATTTCTATCGGCACACGATCGGCCGTCTTTACGACCTGCAATGATGATGACAATCATTTCGAAATTAATAGCACCGCGCTAGCCGATTGCATAATGCTTTATCACCTTTGGCACCAAACGCCAACCATCATCGGCCGGTTGGCCGGCAATTGGTGCCAAGATTTGTAGGTCATCCGCCTCGCGCAACAACAACACCGAGTTGGATGGAAATCGATGTACCGCGCCGATCATCGGGATCGGTTGGCAGAGGTTCGTGTTTGAGCGCATGCATGTCACCTATGCGCCCGTTCGTCCACCGTGAGATGGGCGTCTTTAAGCGCAAAACCACAAGATGTTACTTCACCGCATCATGGCTGGTTCAGAAATGATCGTCGATTGTTTGAGCTGCCATCGACAACCCACCGAGGGTCGTAAGTGTTGTCTTTCTTCACGAATGCTGTAAAAAAGAAACATACACAAAGCAGTAACCATCCGTGCGCCATCGTTTGCTAGGTAGGGACCACTCCAACGTGGGTACTCGCACAAGATCGCAGGATTTGATCCCCTAGCGGCCCTATCCGGGCCAGATAGTGTATTTTTGATTTTCTTTTGCGGTTGGAATTATGTAACTATCAAAAAAAAAAAAAACCATGAAGCAACGCCACGGTATTCCCGAACCAGCAATAGCAAAGGTTCCGGCAGCAAAAGCCGTCGTGGTCAACGTCACTGCTTACGACCGTTTCATGATGGGTTTCATGTTGACGCCTTTGCCTATTTATCAATGATTCAGATGCAGAAAGGGCCTGTAATTACAGCCACTTCCTGCTTTGTATGTGAACGTAGCTTTCAATTTTTTTGGCCATACTCAAAAAAATCATACCGAGCATTTTTCCTTCTTTCTTACCAGTTGATACCACACAAAAAAAAACACTCAATATTAGCGAGGTGTAAGATACTCGCTCGATTATTATTGTACATGCAATCCGTTTTTACATCATCGCGGAGTGTTTCGCTAGCCTAAGCTGCAATCAACTTGTCACCATTCGAATTCAAATCATTATTAGTGGCAAACGGATCGTGTCAATGTTACCTTAGTTTGCTGAGCAAAACCACCGTCATTAACTTCGAGAGAATACGCACCGACACACGGACTTTGCCTTTCCTGCGCACAACAATGACAACGTTATTAGTTAGTTTACAACAACGGAACGGTTTAACGTTTCGTACAAACAATCACCTGTCAACCCTGGTGATGGTTAAGATTTCCTGTGTTTTTCAACACTAACGGATAAAACAATATGTAAAATAGTCGCTCGGTTTTTAATGGATCTTACGAAAATTTCATTGACTATAAATCTGAGCGTAGCACTTGAAATATTTTCCCTGATGAACAAAATAATAACGACATAGGTTGTTTAAATGATACACCTTTAAAACACAGCTCGTTTACGGTTAAAACTAACACTAGAACAATTCATACATAGTTTCGTCACGCAAGCGCATAATATGATTGATATGCTGCTGGTAAATGAAACGCTTTTATGATTTATTTATGACCACGCGTCCACGGTCGAGATCGTTTCGGTCGATCGTACAGCAAAACCTGCATGACCGGGGGGCGAGTGACGAACCGCTTAAACGGCTTCCGAACCCGTGGCCTTGAAACTGTCGCTTTACTACCGGTAATAAACGATATGTTTGCTTCCACTTTCATCGGTACGTTCGCATCGTTCGGCCAGCTCCGGCGCGCGAAAGTGACACTCGGAAACGAGAGCTTCACTATATGGAACCGAAGCCCGGTAACATGAAACCAACCGCTGCAACCACTGCCGAACCACGTCACCAGCAGCGGCCATTGCATAATTATCTGGAGCAGATGGCAAGCGAAGCAAATGGCACCGAAAAGCGGGTTAAATCATTCAGCCCGAAGGTGCACGGGGATTTAATGCTCAAAAAAAAAAAACACACAAACGAATTCGCACTATTACGCAGCATTCGCGAGTGATTTTTCATTTTCGAGTGCATCTGGAACAACTTCTGGAGGCGGCCTACATGAAATGTAGGCCACCATCACCGCGATCGTGCGAAATGGCACGACGGTTGTATTAAGCAATGGTCAACAAAGTCGCACGCAGCGCCACATTCACTTTCCCTGCGGGAGACACGATTATGAACCCGCGGTGGAGTCGGGTCGGCCGATAGTTCCCAAAAAGTAAAGCAAAACAAACAAAAAAAACACGGCCACCACTCATTAAAAACCGGTATTTAAAAAGACTACTTCTGTCGAAAATGAAGGCGATCAACAGATGTTTGTTTTGCGGTTTGCTGTGCGGTTAAGCGCCACCTTTTATGGATCTGTGCTGGCCGGGATGGACCTGATACCGACCGACGGAGATACCGGAGCGTCAAGATGCATGCCGTGTGGCACCATCATTGTGCTCTTCAATAGATGGAAATTTATTCATTATCACCGAACGGTCGGTCGGGGTTCAATCAGCCATATTAGCTGAAATGAACATGGAGATTCACAAATAGATACTGATGATGCGCTGTCAAACAGGGTGAAACGTCTTATCTGTTCGGCGACACAACAATCACAGATTGACGCTACCGGCTGATAGATGTATGCATTTCATTTTACTGATGTTGCTTTTGTGGTGTGAATTAGTATCCCACAGTGAGCTAATCGCATAAGCACAACGCTACCATGTGTATCACTATAAACTATTCGCCAGGAACGTGTAACACTTGTTGCGATAATTTTTCTCTAATTAGCAAATGCAAAGGTACAAAATGCCACCAATTAACACCACTCGTCTATTTTCTTTACTCTTCCTACCGTACTCCACAGCACTGTGATGAGGCATGCATCCGTATGGATGTGTATCCTGCTGACATTCTACAACCTGCAAGCGACGTCACTGGCGGCTATCGTGCCACCGCCATGGAGCGATCCAAACAAGAACCCTTGCGCTACGCAACCGGGCGGCTGGCAGCTGCTCTACTGGCCGCCGCTCAAGCGCTGCTTTAAAATATTCCAGCTCGGCTATCCGTGTCCCGACACGATGGAGCTCAGCCCGGTCGGGGCCGGTTCAACGGGGCTCGGTTCGACGGCCGAATGCCGCTGCCCGCCAGGTACTGCCCAGTCGCCGCTAACCAAGAAATGCCACAAACTCTTCGAACGGGGTCCGTGCGAGTTCGGCCAGTACTTTGCACCGATTGCCGATTCGGCTGGAAGGAGTGCCATGTAAGCGATGTAGTGGTGGCTTTAATTCTGTCCAACGTTACCTAAAACCCGGCAAATGTCTTACTTTCGCAGACCCAAACAACGCTGGGGTGTCTGCAAGTCGACGGAGATCTGTGACAGTGGAATGATCTATTGGCCACAGGACAACAAATGCTACCAGATACACACCAAAGGCCCTTGCCCGAAGGGAAAGCTCATCAGTTTAGATAACAACGGAATTGCACGGTGCAAGGTGAAGCGGCCGCTGCAAACAGTGCACCCATGGATCGTGCAATAACGCTGACTCTTTTCCCTTTTCCGTACAGTGCGAAAACGAAGGCGACCTGAGTAACTACTTCCACGAGGACACCGAAACATGCCATGAGTTTTTCACCAAAGGACCCTGCCTCGGTACGGGCGAACTATTTCTTCCCTCGCGAAAGTGCGCCTGTCACGAGCGTTTGCCGCACTATCACAACGAAACGAACCAGTGCTACGAGCTGGGTACGATAGGGCCCTGCCCGTTCGGGCACACGTTCATCGTCGCGGACAGCAAACGGCAAACGGACGGATCTACCAGTGGCATGAAGGCGGAATGCCGCTGCAAGGATGGATACGTGCAGTGGAAGGATGGCTACTGCTACAAGCTTTACACGCAAGGACCGTGCGAGTACGGTTCGTTCGTTACCGAGCCAAACGTTTGCACGGTTAATCCGTGCGAGAAAGGCCGGCTGTACTTCCCGCAGGAGAAAACATGCTACCGAATCGGTTCCCAGGGTCCGTGCAGCCTGCATCAGGTGGTCATCTTTGACTTTACCTCACGCCCATCGCTCGACGGCATCTCGTACAATGGTATGTGCGGATGTTCGGGCGTGATCTCCAATCTCGACCAATCCTGCACGGATGAGGCGGACCAAATACCGCAAAGTGCCTGCGACAGTACGCCCGAAATGGTCGAGGTGAACCGCCAGTGCTACAAGCTGTATACGCGCGGACCGTGCGGCCCCGGCCAGTGGCTGGAGCCGAAGAAAATCCCCACGCGCATACGGTCGGCAGCTTGCGTGTGCCGGCCGGGCTATACGCCGTATGAGCAACCGCTCGCGAACGGTGTCATAGGCTGCCAGGCGCCCAGTGTCGGCATTGCCAGGTACTTAAACCAACGGCGTCATCTACACTCGCGAGCTCCTGGAAATCTTACACTTCCATTATCCTGAGTGTCCCATCCCGAACAACATTCCACCAACATTCCATCTCACGCGACACGCTTCCTCGTATCCCTTGTCTCGCTTGTAGATACGCTTGTACAACTACAGTCTTGTGTCGATGTTTGCAATCTAACATCTTCTATCAATATCATTTTTCTGCTTCTTTCTTTCCACATTCGTCACTATTTTATCGTTCATGTATCTACTTTTGCGAAAGATGGTTTATGAGCTTGCTAGGCTTTGGAACATCCGACCCGGACGAATACTGAACAGCGACAAAACTACGCACTTGGGCAGATCGAACCGTTGCCCAACGTGCAGTTCGTTCACACTANTTTGACTTTACCTCACGCCCATCGCTCGACGGCATCTCGTACAATGGTATGTGCGGATGTTCGGGCGTGATCTCCAATCTCGACCAATCCTGCACGGATGAGGCGGACCAAATACCGCAAAGTGCCTGCGACAGTACGCCCGAAATGGTCGAGGTGAACCGCCAGTGCTACAAGCTGTATACGCGCGGACCGTGCGGCCCCGGCCAGTGGCTGGAGCCGAAGAAAATCCCCACGCGCATACGGTCGGCAGCTTGCGTGTGCCGGCCGGGCTATACGCCGTATGAGCAACCGCTCGCGAACGGTGTCATAGGCTGCCAGGCGCCCAGTGTCGGCATTGCCAGGTACTTAAACCAACGGCGTCATCTACACTCGCGAGCTCCTGGAAATCTTACACTTCCATTATCCTGAGTGTCCCATCCCGAACAACATTCCATCACACGCGACACGCTTCCTCGTATCCCTTGTCTCGCTTGTAGATACGCTTGTACAGCTACAGTCTTGTGTCGATGTTTGCAATCTAACATCTCCTATCATTATCATTTTTCTGCTTCTTTCTTTCCACATTCGTCACTATTTTATCGTTCATCTATCTACTTTTGCGAAAGATGGTTTATGAGCTTGCTAGGCTTTGGAACATCCGACCCGGACGATTACTGAACAGCGACAAAACTACGCACTTGGGCAGATCGAACCGTTGCCCAACGTGCAGTTCGTTCACACTATTCATGACGCATCGAAGAGCTTCAATCATCAAGCCCCATTCAGCACCAGGCCGTAGAGCACGGTCCGAAACTAACACCATACGTCCTGTCTTGCACGCATCGACCGTTTCCATACGCACATCCTAAACGTATACTTATGCCAAATGCACAATTTCCAATGTTTCATTGCTTAAACCATCGATGCAGCAGCTTTGCATGTTCATCCCTCATGAATGCACCCTGCGAATTTTGATCCAAAACAGTGTGCCATAGGACAACAAGATGGACAAATCAATTACCATGGGTCGTCGTCTCTGTGTAAATCGAGCACCATTCATTTCCTATTTAAGTGTGTAATGTTAGCGAGTAATATTTGTAAAAAAAAAGAAAGAAAAAACAGTACACCTTTGCGTCTGTGCTCGGCAAAATAAAGAAGCTTAATAAAGCAAAACAACAAGCGAAAGATTTGGTCCCTTTTTAGACAATCCAATATTTCCAAAACGCAATCGATTTAGAATACGAGGCTATCATATTTTGCGCCAGCAATTGCAAAACAACCCCAGTCTTCAGATAAAGGCAATGCATAGGAGATTGCAAACGAAAAATGCTATTAAATAAACATTTCATAATTAGACTGAATAGTGTATAAGCACGGGTGTAGAAAGACGTTATTCTACAAATAAAAGTATATATAAGTAAGCATCAAACTGTGTGGACTTACTCAATCTTCCGCTGCATCTTTTCGATCGTCGACTGGAGATCCTTTCTTCTCGTCTTCAGGTCGGACAATTCCGCTTCGGCTGCGTACAAACATTCGGTTTTCTTATCCAACTCCATCTGCGATGTAGAATAAAGTGTATTATTATTCTGTTTGAACATTGCTAAAAGGGAGCATTTTTATACCAAAAGTTTGTCTTTCTCTCGTACTAGCGCTGCGTTCGAAGCCTTAAGAACATTAACTTCTCCCTTCAGGCTGCCCACTTCCTGCTGCGCATCTTCAGCGCTGCTGCCAGCATGTAAAAGTTTGGACTCTGTCGTACCGAGCTGGGTTTCGGTGCATAGGAGACGATTTTGATATTGCATTAGCGCAGTGTCCGATTGTTCCTGCAGTATTCTGCATCAAGAAATATGATACAAAAAGCATTAGTTCATCATCTACACAATTATTGTACAAATATACACTTACTTCAAATGAGAGTAAGAAAGTTTCAGCTTGCTATAGCTATCCTCGATTTCTTTCACTCGACTCTGCAGCTCTCGATTTTCTTCCTTAAGTAGTTTCACCTTCATTTGAGCACCCGTTTGTACGCTGTGGAGATTACGCTTTTCCGCTTCCAACTTCTCTATCTGGCCGATGTACTCAGCTACCAAATTCTCGTGCTTGGTCTGTTCGCCCTGTTGATTTCGGGTGGCCAGTTTTAGCTTCTCCTGCAAAGCGTCACGCTCCTGTATAAGCTGCCGTATCTCACTTCTGGAAACATCTCGTTCCCGCTCGATTCGATGAATGGCCGCTTGTACGGACAGGGACGATTGTCCCGAACCGATCGAGTCGGCCGTCTTTAACCTTCCCGAGCAGGACGCCGTCACCGGTCGAATCTGCTTCCGCTGGGAGTGGAGCTCATTCTTCAGCTCTGATAATTCGTGATCCTTTTCCATGCTTTCTCGTTTCAATTGCGTCACAACGCTATGCTGCCGTTCCGCATCGGAGCTGTAACGATCACGTTCTTCCTTCATGTGCTTAAGTTTCTCCTCTAGATCGTTACATCGATATCTTAAGGATTGTATCTCCACCTGACTTTCGGCGCTGCTAGATACCAAGCTCTTCGCATGATGCTGTGTTTGNCGTCACCGGTCGAATCTGCTTCCGCTGGGAATGGAGCTCATTCTTCAGCTCTGATAATTCGTGATCCTTTTCCATGCTTTCTCGTTTCAATTGCGTCACAACGCTATGCTGCCGTTCCGCATCGGAGCTGTAACGATCACGTTCTTCCTTCATGTGCTTAAGTTTCTCCTCTAGATCGTTACATCGATATCTTAAGGATTGTATCTCCACCTGACTTTCGGCGCTGCTAGATACCAAGCTCTTCGCATGATGCTGTGTTTGATCTACGGCGGCATACTTTTGCTTCAGCTTGGTATATTTCATTTTCACCTTTTCAAAGTCCGCTAGCAGCGTCTGTTCGCGATCCTTCAAATCGTTCAGCTGTTTGTAAAGGTGGCGTTTTTCCTCAGTCGATTGCTTCAGCGCATTTTGCAGCGTTACGTCCGACGGGCAGGCGGATGAAGATACGGAGCTA
This sequence comes from Anopheles rivulorum, assembly GCA_018908115.1. NCBI lineage: Eukaryota > Metazoa > Arthropoda > Insecta > Diptera > Culicidae > Anopheles > Anopheles rivulorum. Next base: position 20,917,856 of record STHB01000010.1, read on the forward strand.
TCGGATAGGTTATGAATTTTGTTTGCACCCGAACACAGCTCTAGCAAGGATTCAAGTTCCCGCACACGCAGCTGCGATTGTTGCAGCCTAATCAGCAGGTCCGAGTTTTTACGATCGCGCTCAACAATATTTATGTTTGCTTCCGATTCTACCTTCATTGCAACATTTTCGAATTCACGCAGATCCTTCTCAAGCTGTTGATTCTTTTCCGACAGTCGGCTAAGCTTCCGGGCAGTGCGTTCATGCGTTTGCTGAGCCTCGAGCAGCTCCTGTTGCAGTGATAACTTTTCCTGCTGCAGCGTGCTAACATCGTGTCCGAACTCGTTGACATCACGATAGCAACAATCTTTCGCCAGTGCCGCGGCTGGACGTCCCCCAGCGAACAGTTTACCGAGTCGTTGAATTTCCCTATCCCGGGAATTAACCTACAGCGAAACAAACAAATAAAAAAACAAACCTTCATTAGGGAAATCATATGACTCAGGGGAAAAAGACCAAACTACGGTCATACAACTTAACTACAACGTTAAGATGGACAAATATGGTAAATTAAATCAGTCAATCTTAACATTGTTTACGAACGTTCGTCGACCAGTAAGTACTAGGGTGCTAAAACTTCCATCTATTATTACATTCTATAGCCTATTATTATCCCAGCCGCTTTCATAATACTACCCCCTTATCAGATGTTTACGATCTGATAAAGAATGTTGCAAGTTCGCAACACAGTTGCTATTTATTCTACAACCTTAACACGCCGGCAACTTAGTTCAGTGCATTGCTAGTTGCGTCTAGGCATAGTCATGTTTACCTATAGACCTCTTACATCCGAATTGGCGAAAGCTGTACAGGTACCGGTGAACGGTCCGTTGATGGAAGTCCACCTGCGCGACTCTTCAGATCTTCCCGAGGGAGTCAGAAATCGAACAACAGCCCCGGCATATTGTGTGCTGAACGAAAGTTACCGATTGTTTGCTGACAGAATACGAAACTTGACCGTCTACGAGGACGATATGTGGATCGTGACTGCTCCGAAATGTGGTACAACGTGGACCCAGGAGATGATGTGGTTGCTTGACAACGAACTCAACTATCAAACAGCATCCGAAATCAATCTTATCGATCGATCAATCTTTCTCGAGTAAGCTTCTATCCCAGCGATTCATTCGATTGTGTTCTACAAATCACTTTTCTCACAAGCCAGATTTTGCACCCTAGTGCTGTCGTTCGATCAAGACACCATTACGCGAGTCGAACAGATGAAACGACCGCGACACATCAAAAGTCATTTGCCAATGGCACTGCTACCGAAACAACTGTGGACGATAAGACCACGGATCGTGTACTGTGCACGCAATCCAAAGGATATGGTAACCAGTTTCTCCCATCACTATCGCCACATGCACGGTTACATGGGTACCAGGGACACGTTTCTCGAGGCAATACTCCAGGACGTAGTCATGTTTCAACCCCAAATACCACACACATTAGATTTCTGGTGCATACGCGACGAACCGAATGTACTTTTCATACACTTTGAGGAAATGAAACGGGTAAGGCACAACGATAGAAAATGATTAAATGAGTAATACAATAACCTCCATGACTGCTACACCATCACTACAGAATATGGCGAAGGTACTTGAAAGGGCATGCGAATTTCTCGGAAAATCATACACCCAAGAGCAGCTCAAACGCCTTGAAGAACATCTATCATTCGAAGTGATGAAGAGTAAGAACGCTTGCTGACTTTAAGATGAACACAGTAATCTCATTAATGTTACTACATCTTCTTTCTTTCTCTGTTTAGAAAATGATTCCGCCAATAACTCCATACTTTTGAAATTAATGAAATCTATTTCGTCTACAGAAGCGAAAGATAGTTTTCAGTGAGTATGCGTGATAGGTAAACTACGTAAGAAGCAACATTTTAAACAACATTTATTTTACTCAACAGATTTATGAGAAAAGGGCAGGTGGGATCACACCGAGAAGAGCTCTCCAGTGAATATATACAAAAACTTAACGCCTACATTGAACGCCACTTAAAAGGCAGCGGTTTTCAATTTATGGAGTAACTACGAAAAACGTTGTACAGTTTGTTTCAATATATTATTTTAAATAGATCAAATTCTGTACCTCTTTTGTGAGCCAAACTCACTCGTGGCTGCACAACCACAAGTGTAGATTGCAACCGTATTCATGTTTAAGTTTATTTTTACCAAGGTCATCCAAAAAACATACAGCTTGCTTATTTCTTCACTTGTATGTGTGATATGTTGTGTGGTGCCCGATCAATCGACAACCTTAGCGAAAATCAACTGGAATCATGTTGTTTGTAAGTGCAAAGAAGTGGAAGTGACAAGTCAAGTTTACCGTCCGCGCNCCTCTTTTGTGAGCCAAACTCACTCGTGGCTGCACAACCACAAGTGTAGATTGCAACCGTATTCATGTTTAAGTTTATTTTTACCAAGGTCATCCAAAAAACATACAGCTTGCTTATTTCTTCACTTGTATGTGTGATATGTTGTGTGGTGCCCGATCAATCGACAACCTTAGCGAAAATCAACTGGAATCATGTTGTTTGTAAGTGCAAAGAAGTGGAAGTGACAAGTCAAGTTTACCGTCCGCGCCGAAATCATCCAACACAATTAATATGTTCACCGTAAAGCCATTAGATTCGGCCCTGGCCAAAGTGGTTGAGGCACCAATGCATGGCAGCACAGTAGAAGTGCATCTTATCGATGGCAGCTATCTTCCTACCGGTGAAAAACCCCGCAAACCAACGCATTGTGTGCTGACACCACAATATGTAACCCAGGCCGAACGCATTCACAACTTAACCGTGTACGATGATGACGTTTGGATCCTAAGCTTCCCCAAGTGTGGCACAACCTGGACACAGGAGATGGTGTGGTTGATAAGCCACGATCTAGATTATAAAACAGCATCCGAAGTGAATCTGCTGGATCGTTCAATTTTTCTCGAGTAAGAACTGTGATAAACAGGATTATGCTAATTTAATAACAGAATTATGCTAATTTAAGCAATCTCATCGCAATATCGCTCTTCTAGATTTTCCGCGTTTGTGCTCAACTATCCAGGCGATACGATCGAGCAGGTGGAGACGGCAGATCGACCAAGACACATTCAGTGTCATCTTCCAATTGCTTTACTACCGAAGCAAATCTGGTCCGTACGGCCAAGGCTTATCTACTGTGCCCGTAATCCGAAGGATGCTACCGTAAGCTTTTTCCATCATTATCGCCATCTTCATGGTTATCGTGGAAATATGCCAGATTTTCTGGACGCTATCCTAAGCGATCAGATACTGTTCGGGCCGCAGATACCTCATACGCTCGACTTTTGGAACATTCGCCGTGAGATGAATATACTTTTCATCCATTTTGAAGAAATGAAAATGGTAATACCCGTAAATATAAAAAAAAAACTCAGAATAATTCGTTTCATTTACAAACGATTTTAGAACATGAACGCTGTCCTGCGAAGGGTTTGTAAGTACTTCAGCAAATCTTACACCGACCAGCAACTGGCAGAGCTGGAAAACCATCTATCCTTTGACGTTATGAAAAGTAAGTGTAAAATTCGCTTTCATGATCATCGGTCCAGAAATAAAAACATGTTCCATTATGTTCCAGACAACAAATCAGCAAACAATTCTTGCGTTTTGGAATTAGTGGAATCCTTGTCCGGCAAAAAGGTGGAAAACTTTCAGTAAGTTCCTAGTTCAATTTAGTCTTTAAAATTTTATTCTAATTTCTATTTGATTTGGCTCATTCACAGGTTCATGCGAAAGGGAAAAATCGGCTCGCATAATGAGGAACTACCGCAGGAGTATATCAAACGCATTAACGATTATATTGAAATGCATCTTCAAGGGAATGATTTTCACTTTAAATAATCATGGTATTGTTATACATTTCTGCTCAAGATTCTCTCCAAAGGATCAATGATACAGAATACAAAAATAAACATTAAAAAGGTGATCGTATTTGTACATTTCTTTCGTAATAAAATATCTACACCACCATCTGGCAGCACTGGACACGATCGGGATGCGACTCGTAAAACCGGAATTGCGGACACGCATACATACAGCTCTTTAATCTGACGGTCAATACGAAAGCAGTGGATAGAGAAAACGTCTGAAAAACAAGATTTTTACGTACGCTGCGTAAACATCAACCTGCTACCCGTTACATTCGATTCACTACCTTCAAGCGAACAAGTACCATTTGCAAAAGTGTCTGTCCCACAGTGATACGTGCACGATGACGTTCGAGTTTATCGATATAAAAGACCCAATATTTCAAGCTACCTGCCGTGAACGAAATGAGGAAGATTATGTTCTAGTGCGATGCAACGATTATGCTACCGTTCCGATCAATCTGCCCAACTGGACTCCGGAACCGGTCTGTTTATCAAGACGATACGAGCGTATTGGACAAACGGTCAAGGAGATGGAAGTTCGGCCAGATGACGTATGGATTGTAACGTACCCAAAAAGTGGCACCACCTGGACGCAAGAGTTGATCTGGTTGGTCTGCAACGGGCTTGACTTCCAGCAGGCGAAGGAAGTTTCAATCGATGCACGGTTTCCCTTCATTGAGTAAGACAAACCAAAAATTGTTAAAAATCAAAACTTTATCTTGCATTGGTGATAATCACAACAATTTTACATATATTTTAGCTTATCAGGCCTTCGTGATCTTCCGGAACCGTATAATCCACTGCGTGATGCACTCGAGATGCGTTCGCCGCGTTTCATCAAATCCCACCTACCGCCAGCCTTTCTACCGAACGCGCTCTGGACGGTGCAACCAAAACTTGTGTACGTACGGCGTAATCCAAAGTCTGTGGCTGTATCTTACTATCATCACTCTGTGTCGCTGCACTGCTACAAGGGAACTCTGGAGCAATTTATCCGCTCGATGACAAACGAATTGGTATACTATTCGCCTTACCATAAGCATCTGATCGAGTACAGTGAGCTACGCTATCCAAACATGCTCTCACTGTGCTTCGAAGACATGAAACAAGATCTGCCGGGTGCCATAAGACAAGTGTGCCAATTTTTCAACAAAACGTACACCGACGAGCAGATTGGGCAGCTCGCCAGCCATCTGGGCTTCGATCAAATGCGTCAAAACGCATCCGTCAATCGACGGGAGTGGATAGAGTTCAATCTAAAGCAAACCAATAGAGCTGATAAGCTAAACGAAAACGATATGCAGTTCATCCGACGAGGGGAATCGGATGGATGGAAAAAGGAACTGTCGAATGAACTGATTGAGGCCATAGATCGCTGGACATTAGAGAAGGTACCGCAAGACAGCAAATACGCATCACTGTTTTATTAAGTGTTTACACTAGAGAAAGCTGTTTTGGGTAATAAAAGTAACTATATTATGTTTTAGCTCTTTTAAACTACTAACACATTTAACACGATTGATAACACTTGCATCGCAGTTAGCAGAGTGTAGGCCATAAACTCAAATTAACAATATATTTTATACCAAATGTCTACTATGAAGCTTCATAGTAAATAGTAGATAATTGAAAAGAAAAGTACCACAAATACAAACTTACTGACATTTTGTTGCATTATAATTTTAAAAACGATTGAACAAATGAAGAATAATCATTTCGACGGGCTGGCAATGTCATTTAAACCTTCTCAGAGGTAAAATTCCTCATCCGCTGATATGAACAGAAAAAAATTGACCTATATAGTTTTTTATATTTATCCACAAACGCAAGTTGTTTTGCATTTATAAATAAGAACCATTTCATAAATAAATCTTGCTACTTCCGTACTGATAAGCGTATTAATGCACTGTGATGCACTTGGCAGCTTATCATGTGTTTGTACAAGCTAACAGCTGAAAAACAAGGGACATGGGAATAAAATACACTTATCACGAAGCTGCGGTTTTTTGACACCGTCCCATTTCGCTTGCGGATTCTGCTTTCACTTTCGACCTTGGTAAACGTCATGCAAACGAACGTCACGGCCGCTACACAAGAAAACCACAAGAGCTTACCATTACAAAGTCAGTGCCCCACTTCATGCATTCCGGGGAATGTGGTAGAGGACATAAGCAAACATTCAAATGGTCTCAGTTTCCATCTGGCCCTGCGTCTTTCAGCACAGTAAACTGAAGCACCATGGCTAGTTCATTCGCGATCACTAATATCGATACGGAGCTGTCCTGCCCGGGAGCGTCTGCTTTCGTCGAGATACAGCTTAACGATCTAACCGATTATCCCTTGGCCAGCACGACACCACCAAAGCCAGTGATCGTTCCAGCAAAGTTTCGCAACTACGCACAGCAAGTTCACGATTTTCAAGTGTACGAAGACGACGTGTGGATCGTAACGTATCCAAAGTGTGGAACTACCTGGACGCAGGAGATGGTTTGGTTGATCGACCACGATCTAGACTACGAAACGGCACGGAATGTGAATCTCAACACACGATCATTTTTTCTTGAGTAGGTGTTTATGCAATTAATTTCCGTTGGATGTTAGGAAATACATTCATTTTCTATACTCCACAGAATTGGTGGTATTGCCGACAAGATTCCGGTGGATACGGTTACGGCAGCAGCCAGCTTGAAGCGTCCACGACACATTAAATCGCACCTTCCGCTGGCACTACTACCAAGACAGCTCTGGACAGTAAAGCCCAAAATTGTTTACGTCACTAGAAACCCGAAAGATGTGGCAGTATCGTACCTTCACCACTATCAAATGATTATTGGCTACCGAGGCACGAAAGAAACCTTCCTGGATGGATTACTGAATGATCGGGTAATGTTTTGTCCACAGGTAAAGCATGCACTTGATTTTTGGGCATTACGGACGGAACCAAACGTGCTGTTTCTTACCTACGAAAGCATGAAAAGGGTGAGTGGATTAAAAACAAACCGCCATCCATTTCTCGATACTCGATATTTACTGTAATTCATCTCACAGGACCTCAGAAGTGTTTTGCCTAGAGTGTGTGATTTTTTCGGCAAAACTTACACCGATAATCAACTGGATGAGCTAACTGTCCACTTATCATTCGACCAAATGAAAAGTATATCGTCAACCGAACCGTGAGCCGAAAGATCATATTTTAATTATATGTTTGCTTTTAGAAAATCCATCCACCAACAACGACCAAATGGTACGAAGTGCGATGAAAATGAATGGCCGAGAAGGAGAACAATTTGAGTAATTGCTACCTGACGAAACATTTACACCGACACAGAGCACTTATTTACATTTACGTATTCCAACAGATTTATGCGCAAAGGAATTGTGGGCGATTTTCGCAACGAACTAACCCCGGAGTACATAGAGAAGTTCGATAAGTTCATCGAGCAGCAGCTTGCTGGTAGTGATTTTAAGTATGATTTATAGTTGTGCAAAAATAAAAGCATACGTGTTGTTACACCACCATAATATAGCTTTATCTGCATTGCGCTTTGTAATACCTAACAACTGCCAGTAACGCATGAAACATTGCCGAGAACGTGTATAATAAACAATAAACATGCTATGATTAAAAACATTCCACTCATACCTTGGTAGATTTTTCCTACGCCTGATAGTAATAGTTTGTTCGACGCGTCGATTAGAAAGAAGAGTGTTTCTGAAGTGAAGAATTTTTTGCCAATTTATTCGGAAAAAATGGTTTATCTTACAGTAAAGTGATTCAAAAATATACGAAAGCAGTGGTAGTTTAAGTCACTTGCACATTCCTCTCCTACTGACAATCGGACTCGCTTATGACGATCTTTGTTGAATAGCGGAACAAATCAACATTCTGAATTGTGAATACAAAACATTACAACTGGAACAATTTAATCACTGTGTATACCACAACTAAACCAATGACCCAACACTCAACTTCACCAGTAAACCGACCCTGTTATCATTGTTTGTGTGTTCAATTTATCAGACTTAACCACATTAGCTCTAATAGCAGACGATCGCTTACATAAATCAGCGTAGATCTGTCCTCCTATATATGCACCATATCAGTGTCTCGGCGGACGCACAACAGTAGCTAGCTACACACTCCTGCCAGCTGGGTGTTGCTGAAGATGGCATCACCATCATTCACATTTTCTAACGTTGCCAAAGAATCAGATGTACGTAACGTGAACTCTCACAGCATTCTGGTGCAATTGAACGATCTGACGGACTATCCGCTAGATGCTTCGCTTAAACCACCAGCACCAATGTTTGTGTCGGCAAAGTATCGTAACTACGCGCAACAAGTGAGAGACTTTCAAGTATTCGAAGATGATGTGTGGATCGTGACATTCCCCAAGAGCGGCACTACCTGGACGGAGGAGATGGTTTGGTTGATAAATCACAACTTAGACTACGAAACAGCGCGCAACGTTAAATTAAACTCCAGATCAATATTCTTTGAGTACGGAGAACAACCAAATACCGAACCAGGAAACATTTCTAATGATATCCCTTTTACGCATCCACTTTAGGTTCGGTGCTATTGCAGATCGTTGCCCCATCAATACGGTTACCGTCGCTTCGAACAGTCAGCGTCCGCGTCAGCTCAAATCTCATCTTCTGCTTCCGCTATTACCGCGCCAGCTGTGGTCAGTGAAGCCGCGTATCATCTACGTCGCACGCAACCCGAAGGATGTGGCCGTATCGTACTTCCACCATTGTCAAATGTTGGTTGGTTATCGTGGCGAAAAGGAAGAATTTTTCGATAACTTGCTTGAGGATCGTGTAACGTTCTGTCCGATGATACAGCATGTGCTTAATTTTTGGTCTTTAAGAGATGAACCAAACGTGCTGTTTTTAACCTACGAAAGCATGAAACGGGTAAAGAAGTTACGCCGCCAATGGTCGAAATCATTACACAGCATTCATTAGCTTTTGTTCCCTTCTTGTGCACAGGATTTACGAGGGCTTCTACCACGGGTGTGTCAGTTTCTAAACAAATCTTACACCGACACCCAGCTTGATGAGCTCGCAGTGCATCTATCGTTTAATGCAATGAAAAGTACATCTACACGTTGCATTCTTTTGCTGTAGTTGCATCTCACCAACAGATTTTATGCTCATTTTGTTCTAGAAAATCCAGCCACTAACAAACAGGAAACGGTCCGCAACGCTCTACAGTCAAATGATCGTGCAGGTGAACACTTTGAGTGAGTTACAATTTTCGCCACCAGAAGTAATTGGTGGTAAATGAAGTTCCCATATGTCTATACGGCTCACTTTCGTTTCCAGATTCATGCGCAAAGGAATAGTGGGTGATTATCGCAACGAGATGCCGGAGGAGTACATTAGACGTTTCGACCGATTCGTAGCAGAACAAACTGCCGGAAGCGATTTTAAGTTTGACTACGACTAGAGGCACACTCCACAGCAATCGCACAACAGTTTCCAGTTCAAACAGATGAACCAGTTTACACCACCAAACCCATCCGCAGCACGCGAATCGCTTTCACTATCGCCAATAGTGTGGTCATTAAACTTGCACCACTTATCGGCGGCTGCATACGCGCTATGCATGGCCTTGTCCCAGGTCTATGCCTCAAGTACATAAGGAATAAATTATCTGTCCCATACCCCACCACAAATGCAGTTATGGCAATCTTCCTGTCTTGTGCCGTGAGAAAGCCTCGAGAACTTGGGTATAATTTCTCCTTCGCAAACGCAACCGAACGCACCTAACGTCCATGGAGCGTGATTGGAAAACGGGTTAGTTAGTTTAACTTAAGCGGTGCTACGAGTAACATACTTTGTGTTCCACTACCTTCTGCAAGATGATACACTACGAGAAGTATAACAACGAGTACACCGAACGCATTGATTGTCCCGGTACGGAAAAGCACTATCGTCTGACCCGGCGATCTCTGCCGATCATTGCTGAAGGCGAACGGTTCCCAAAAAGCGAGGATCATTGGTGCATTATGATCGAAAAGTTCTTGCCTCTGTTGAAACCAATTCAGCAAATGCCGGTTTACGCGGATGATGTATGGGTCATCACGTTTCCAAAGTGTGGCACTACCTGGACACAGGAAATGGTTTGGCTACTGAACAACGATCTTGATTATGCTCGCGCCGGAAAACTAACACTCGAAGAACGTTTCCCTTTTCTGGAGTGAGTGTTGAAGTACTTCCTGATCCTTTCTACCATCTTTCCAATAACTTTCTTATCCCAAAGACTCTCAGGTGCCCTTTCCCTGATGGATGGTGATTCCGTCGGTCGAGTGCAAGATCTGGCACGACCACGACATATCAAATCCCACCTTCCGGCAATGTTGCTTCCGGATGCGATGCGTACCGTCAGGCCCAAAGTTATCTACGTTTCGCGCAACCCTAAGGATGCGGCCACTTCCTTCTACCATCACTACCGTAACATCGTGGGATACGATGGTCCGAGGGAACACTTTTTCGATGCATTCCTCAACGATAGCCTCATCTATGCGCCGTTCGGTGAGCATTTCCGCGCATACTGGGAATGGAGTAACCGACCCGATGCAGATAACTGCTTGTTTCTAACGTACGAACAAATGAAACGTGATTTGCGTAGTGTAATTGGACGGGTTAGCACGTTCCTGGGCAAGCAATACACTGCCAGCGAGGTGGACGAACTGGCAAAACACCTTTCGGTGGAATCGATGAGAAGTATTTAGTTTTATTTAACATTTCACCGTTGGTTCTATATTAGATATTTATATATTAATGCTTTTAAGACAACAAATCATGCAACATGGATGACCTGCTAGAATGGGCTAGGAATACAACGTACAGCGAAGAGCGTAAAAAGCACACGAAAAACAACTTTAAGTAAATGTGTTCCGTGTACCAACGATCGAACGAACCTTGCCGCGTGTTAATGAGGAATTTATTTCCACTTTTCAGGTTCATTCGTAGCGGAACGGTCGGATCATACCGGGAGGATATGAACGAACAATACGTCCAACGTTTTGAGGAGTACGAAAAAGTTATCACGGAAGGGATCGATTTTGATTTTTTCTTCTAACAATTCTATTCAATAGAGAGCGATTAATGTGAAATACGGTTCAAGGTTGTCCACCCGCAAGCTTCACGTGGAAAAACTTCCCCCAAAATCAAACCTTGACAAAGCGAAAGATACAATAAATTCCTTCATGCACACATCCACCTACCTGATTCTTGAGGGCATCAATGACTCCTTGCTGGTTTTGCGTTTCAACGCGCAATCGTTCCACCTCGTGCAGTACATCGGCTTGCTTCAATTGGTTGCACGGACAGCGGCAGGTCTGTGGAAGGGCTCCGGACTGTTGCATGCCCTGTTCGCAACACTTTGGCGGCTGGTAAAAGGTGCCCGCTCGTACGGTTGATATGAATGGTTTTCGCTCTGTAAACACGAACAATGGTACGGAGTGTGTTATTAGTGCGCCGGTACGATGCAGAAGAAATTCATTACTACTGCCAACACCATCACACCACAAGCAACGTGCTACTTTTCACACGCAACTAATCACCTCCCTTTACAACGATCCTTGACGCACACGCAATGGCACGCAATCGTTATTAATCGATAATAGGACCGCTTCCTACACACAGCGGAAAAAAAGCACACTACTCACGCTTATTGGTGCTATCCTTGCGAGATTTCACACTTTCGCTGACGCCTGTTTGTAGCTCCCGGATTTTACACTCCGCCTGGAGACATTTTTCCTCCAGCTGTTTCTTTTCCGCTTGCAGCGATCGTACACGCGATCGCAGTTCCGTGTTCGCCAGGATGTGTTTATCTTGCTGCTTGATCAGCTCCAGATGCAGCTCATTGCATTCGGCCAGCAGCCGGGAATTGTCACACTTGTACGGTTCCACACCAAGCTCCCAGGCAATCTTTTCCTAAAGCGTGGAAGGAAAACAGCGGTAAAAAATAACAAAATAAAATAAACATCTACAATACACGATCGCGTTTCACTACTGCAGTGACGACTAACGACACACGACATGGTTACTACGATGCGGTACCTGATGCAGTTGTTCGATTTTGTGGTTGGCATTTTTCAACTTTTCAGACGTTTGTATCAAATC
>STHB01000010.1:20957609-21003013 GCA_018908115.1 Anopheles rivulorum
TATTAGGTGTATTAATGTGTTCGTGCGGTTTTGGTATTAATGCTCCCATTTATTTATTACATATTTATTGAATCTGGCAACACTGCCAATTTGAAGTGTCATTATTGGGCTACAATATCCACTATCTGTCATTTTGATAAATAGTAAATAACATAGTATCTGCGAGCACCGAACATGGCATCATTTGTACCAAATAATGTGTTTTTGCGGGGAGTTTTGCTTCATTATTTCAATATGAAGAAAAAGGCTGCCGAAAGTCATAAAATTTTGGTAGAAGTGTATGGTGACCATGCTCTAGCTGAACGAACGTGTCAGAAGTGGTTTGCACGGTTCAAAAGTGGCAATTTTGATTTGGAAGATGAGGAGCGTTCCGGAGGACCACGAAAGTTTGAGGATGGAGAATTAGAGGCAATACTGGATGAAGATCCATCACAAAACCAAAAAACACTTGCACAGACACTGGGAGTGGCTCAGCCAACCATTTCTCTTCGATTAAAAGCAATGGGAATGATCCGGAAGGTGGGAAATTGGTTGCCCTATGACCTGAAGCCAAGAGACGTCGAACGCCGTTTGTTCACTTGTGAACAACTGCTCCAAAGGCAAGAGCGGAAGGGATTTTTGCATCGAATAGTGACTGGTGATGAAAAGTGGGTACATTACGATAATCCAAAACGTCGTGCAACGTATGGATACCCCGGACATGCCACATCATCGACAGCCAAGCCGAATATTCATGGCGCGAAGATCATGCTGTGTATTTGGTGGGACCAGCTGGGTGTGGTGTATTATGAGCTGCTACAACCAAACGAAAAGATCACTGGGGAGGTCTATAGACGACAATTGATGCGTTTAAGCCGTGCTTTGAAAGAAAAAAGACCACAATACGCCGATAGACACGACAAAGTCATATTGCTACATGACAATGCCAGGCCACATATAGCGGTACCGGTTAAAAATTATTTAAAAACACTCAAATGGGATGTCCTACCCCACCCGCCGTATAGCCCAGACATTGCCCCTTCTGATTACTATTTGTTCCGGTCGATGGAACACAGCCTGGCTGACCAGCAGTTCCATAATCACCAAGAAGTGCAAAAATGGATGGAGGATTGGTTAGCGGCCAAACCGCCATCTTTTTTCCGCGACGGGATCAGAAAGTTGCCTGAAAGGTGGAAGAAGGTTGTGGAAAGTGACGGACAGTATTTTGAAAATTGAATAAATTACCATTTCGCCAAAACAGAGCCCAAAACTTTGGTTAAAAACCGCACGAACACATTAATACTCCTAATACTATAGTGAAAGTATAAATCCTTCTTCAAACATACTGGGTTGGTTATTTAGTCTGTGTAATTTGTTTGTTGCAAGATTTAACGTTGTTACGAGCGATACAATATGCATTACTTCATCGTTTTCACTGTTCTCATCGATATTAGTTAATAATTAGTATTTTTAATTCGTCTCATTCTTCCATTACTTATTCATTCATCAATCCAACGTCTAAATTAAAATTTTATACTTAATTTTTCCATTTAAATCATTCAATATGTAAAACGGTAATGTCAATTCGATGCATAGTTTTGTATTCAAAGCAAATTGTAATTTTGTATGTTTAGTTGTTTCTACCAACTATTATTCTACAACAGTGTTTTAGTAATTTGGGTTAAAACGTTTGTTTTTTTTTTTTTGTTACATTTTTGGTATCTTTCTTGATACGTATGCAATGTAAATTTGTTGCACTCGTTTAACGCACTGGGGATATAGATATAAGATATAATGGTACCTTTCGTTACAAAATGCTTCAAACTTGAATCACAAACTGCTAAGCTACAAAAAATGTGCTAAATTGATTTGCAACTTTGGCATAGTTTTTTTTTTTACTTTATATTGCTAACACGGTGCCAAAAGACCTTCGTTGAGCTAGTTTTCCAGCTGTTTTGCCATATTTTTGCATGGTGCAATATCACACGATTATTATGTGCGTTATGTGATGAAAACGTTTGTATGTTATTTAGGTAAAATTTAATTAATAAAGTGAGAGCAGTAAGTACCGATATGGAATATGGCATATTGTATCACCGTAACGCTCGTTAGTTACAGCAAAAACGTACTTATGAAGAAATAGTTCTTAATTAATTAACAAACAAAGAAACACAACACATGCACACACACCTTTACCTTGCGTGTAGATGTTTTGAAAGGAATGCACTAATACACAATTTTCTGTTACATTTCCGCAATGGTGAGCGTGATAAAGTGCGGTAATTACCGATTACTAACACAAAACAAATTCAGTTGGCATACGTGTAATGAAAGATGGCCGCCGATGGTGCACGCATCGGTATGAGCCTCGAACCGAGCCCATTCTTCTCCCGCACAACCATATAGTCGCGCCCGTTAATCATCTGCCGGTTAGCACCAGCTGCCAGCTGGCTGTGGCCGTCATCGAACAGCTTCCCGGTACGTTCGCTGCCGAGCACACTGAGCTGATGGCGGCTAAAGACTTCAGCGTACGGCGGTGGCGGTGAATCTCCAGCAGTGAACTGCTTCCCCAGATAGGAGATCCGCTCGGTGGTGATCTTTTTGGATGGTTGCTGCTGCAGCAGATCGTTGAGCTTGCGCTGATTCAGATACCGGAAGCCGAGCTCGCTGACAAACACCACTATCGAGGTAACGAACCCGGTCACCATGACGAAGTAGGTCATGACGAGATCGCGGTTCTTCAGCTGCCGCTCCGTGCCACCAAGATTCTGGGGACATATTTCGGCCTTCGGTAAGCGATCGTGCAGTTTGTACTTCACGATACCACCTTCCACCATTTTAAGCAACCTGCAACAGCAATGGAAAGGATACAATTTTAAAAATATTCTTTTGATTCTTTTGTTTTATCGCAAGCAGAATCGAATGGCAGTTTACGTACTCGGGATCAAAAATTCGATTCCATTCGGTGGTGAGCGGAAAGCCAAAGGCACGATTACGCTTCAGGAACGGCGTGGTAGCGGTTGCGTACGGACAATGCAACCGTTCGACGAGCGTATTAATCTTGCGCCTTACGAGATAGTCCGCGTAGATCATGTGATCGATGGCGGGTCGGTCACGGACGAACACGTAGTTCTGTTTGGCCACCTTGTCCGCCAGCGTGTCACTATCGTTCACGTTGGTCGTGAAGTCTACCAGCCGCTTGTCGATCAGCACGCTGAGGGCGTTCAATGTTTCATCGCGCTACCGAATGAAACGTACGTGATGGGAAGCAATAAAGGGTATCAATGAGTTTGCGAGCTTCATCTAATGACACTTACACTGTTTTAGGGTGATTTAGAGCGAGCAAGGACGAAACGTTTAGTACAGACAGCCACCATAACGGTGAACGATTTGTTTTCACACCTGTCCCAATGGCCGACACACTGTTTACTAGCTTA
Organism: Anopheles rivulorum; assembly: GCA_018908115.1. Classification (NCBI taxonomy): domain Eukaryota; kingdom Metazoa; phylum Arthropoda; class Insecta; order Diptera; family Culicidae; genus Anopheles; species Anopheles rivulorum. The sequence continues at coordinate 20,961,026 of STHB01000010.1, forward strand.
AGCTCCTGAGTGCACATTAACTAGCAATGTACGTTGTTGAACACGTGGACGAAGCCAATCATTAATCAAAACGTAATTTCGGGTGCTCTTAACGCTACGTTACCGTGTGCGTGTGGTGACGCACTAACAAACCAAACGAAAGCAAAGGCAGCACTGGTTCCGATTGGGTGGTGATTTTCGTGATAGGTTCACATACATAATTGAGTACTTTCGCGCCCCAAAACCAATCACCTATATCAATCTGTGGTTTCGAGGGACCAATTAAAGGGCGAATGCTTAGATACTTTTGGAGACGAAGCAGTCTGTAAACTCGTTCTCCAAAAGCAAGGGAAAAACTGAGTCACACGAATATTGACAGATTTACTTACATTCTTGATTGCATATTCTACCGCACCGCCACGGATTGTTACGAACTGTTTCTCCTTCCGACGCACGTCCTCGGCATTGTTAATCGGCAGCGTAAACTTAGACAGCGTAAGAAAAGCGGTCAGGTTGGCCGTATAGAAGGACGTGAGGATCGTGATGAAGATCCACCAGCTGGCAAACAGAATGCGGGTAGAATCTGCGAAAGAAAATAGAATAGTTTAGGTACTAAAATATTAAACGTTTTATTAAACGTTCGGAAATGTTTCTCAAACAATGCGTAATAGAACCTTTCCAATTCCCTTTTTGCATTACCACGGGTGCTGGCACGTTCATAATTTCAAATTTCCTTTCACTCGGCCAATTTTACCGTGTTGGCCCACCCGATCAACACACGTTCGCAAATCATCAAATAATCATGCACAAATCGACTTGCTATCCCAGTCCTCGGATGGGTCTTCTGCAAATCTTCATTAGCTGTTTGCTTGCTCGAATCGAACGGTCAACCATCAATGATTAGGTCACGGTGGAGCTGTAATCGTTCCATCGGGTTCATAACCGATGTTTACAGTGTGTAATATTGATGGTGTTTTACGTGAAATTGCATCCCTGGATGTGTACCAACAGTTGCAGCACCAAGGTGCACAATAATCGATACAAATCAATCATAAGAAACCACGGGGTCTTAGATTGATGGCATCTTTGATGGTTTCCGTTCTGATATTGATTCAACTGGAACATAAATGACCGTACCCTCATTTTTTCTAAGTTGCCTGTTGCACCATTATAACGAACTTTAGTAGAACGAATGTCTAATTGCCTTAAGCTCACTTACCTCCCGTCGGTGAAAGTGTACTGCCCTGCTTCATCAGTGCACCGTACACGAACCATACGCAGTGTGGCAAGCTGTAGATGATCTGCTCCTTGTCTCTCGTCAGCCGGTGGCGCAATATCAGCAAACCGTAAATGATCGGCCCGACAGCAAGCAGTGACAGTAGAATCAAGATCCAAACGTCCCGATTGAACGGTGCCAGCAAACCGGATCCGCTGGCCGATTCCATCGGGCGTACCATGATCATGATCCATTCGCCCTCGTCCAACCCGGTCGAGTAGCGTATGTGCTTCCGTGCGTCGGCTAGAATAGGCAGGAAGGCAACCGCCATATCGGCTGATCCGTTCGCCAGCAGTTGCAGCACACTGCCCGCCATGTCGTTGGACGAACCGACGATGTTCTGTTCCGGCATCACAAGCTCGTAGGTGAAGTTGAACTTTTCCATCAGAAATTCGAGCAGATCGAAGGCAACACCGGCACCGATGTACGAACCGTTGATCTTTACCGTGTAGCTGAGGGGCCAGTCCTGTTTGTTGTAAAGAGCGAAGAATTATAAAGCATTAGTTGATCATTTAATAGACGGACTTGACAGTTAATTTTCTTAAAGTATCTACATTGATTGTCTCTGTGAGTCAAAATCTGAACTCCAAACATGCCCAAACCTTTAACAATTTATGATGCTTAGTTTTACTACTACTGCAAACAATAGTAAATTCATTAACCTCCATAACAGAACAGATACAACGTCTCGAATGAATTCTAGCCACGAAGCTTTTACTCTTCTTTCAGCGACATCTTAAATAGTGGCAACTCAGAGCACCTGCCAATATCCTATATGTCCTGAAAATGTTGTGTCCGGGATCACAGAGTACACTATTGAACTGGCCAATACCGGTAGAAACGTAAAGGGATAGAGTTGAAGATCCCCAGTTAGATATCACCAAGTGCAGATCACGTTCTTATCAACAGAGCACGAAGTTAACGCTAACTTCACCTTATCAGGATTGCCAGGGTCATCTTATACCAGATGAATGACACACACACACACACAAAACCCACCTGAAGTGTAGTAACGCGCAACGTTGTACCGGCCAACCGTTGGCGCAGTTCTTGCATTTCCCGTTCCTTCACTTCCGCACTGGCACCCATCTCGAGATGGTAGTACTCCGTGGTGTCGTTTCCTTCCCATTCGACCGGAACAATACCTTGAGCATCTGTCACCGGACGTGATGCCCACAGTACGATTACCAACAGTCCCCATGTCACGCCAGTCAGCGTTACACCAATCCGATGTCTGTGCCTGTTGGCCGATCCATCGGAACGCCCATCACGACTACTCAAGCTGCTTCTCAGTTCAATGAAACGCATCGTAAGCGATCGTACCTTTGTTGCACATGTTTCTTCTGTTGTTGGTTACTGCACCCGTTAAGCACTTTCGGGATGTTGCGTGTCGACAGATTTGCGTAACAGTACGGCCAACAGACGCAGAGGGAGCGCGACGGAAGGAAACAAACGCAACGCGACGGTGCAATGGGCTAGGCAAAGGAAATTGATTCTAAGCAGTGGGAAAAACAGAAAAACACACAACGAAAAGGAATGAACGTTAAAATACAGGGCTACGATGCGAGATCTTGAAAGTAACAAGAACAAGGACGTTGAGGAAATAAAAACCAACCAGGACTTTAATCAAAATTTTAACAAACAACGGAACAGACGATAAAAAAAACACAAACTTGGCACAAAAGGAAAAATAAAAAACCAAGAATTCCTCGCCCGAGCTGTTCAACGCGCGCGCGACCTCACTAGCCGGGTGGTTCCGTTGCTTCTAACGGGTGACTCGGGTTTTCCGATAACCGGTCCTGGAAAGAAAAAAAAGCCCACTTTCCAGGACTGACTGGCGACTCGTGGCGTGTGTGTGTTGGCGTGTTCGCACTCGTCGAAAGTCACCGATTGACTGCTGGACACGATGTCGTATCACATGCGATCGGATTGACCGGGCAGTAAAAAAAAAATCCCCCATATAACCTCATACGAAAACCCCGGTCGTAGTTGGGATTGGAAAGGACTCCACAATTTCACCCCGGGCGGAGGGTGCCAGGTTTTTGTTTGTCCACCGCACCGGGTTCCGGGCTTTGATTGGGAAGAATAATTTCATAATAATTTTATTTATTGAACCCTTTTCGATCGCACCTGTACCGGGGGCATAGGGCAGCCGTTGGCACCAACGTTACTTTGATTTTTGTGCTGTGTGCACGGAGTGCATGGGCGATTGCGAGTGGTGTAGTAGTAGATTCACTGCATGATACGCAACATTATATCGATTCGATACCACAATCACGATCCTGCTTTTTACATATGAACATAATTTATTCACCAACAAATACATGTCAAAGTTAATTTTAAAATTTTTTCTTACACTATGCGCTGGAAGGCAATGGTTGGACCAGAGTCACCAAGGTCAGCTAATGATTTCATCAATATTAACAATGAAATGAAGCTTACGCACCAGTGTAATACAAAAAATGGAGCACTTTCTGTGATGACACACAGCGCAGACCCCCCCCCCCCCCCCCCCCCCCCCCCCCCCTAAACCCCCCCCCCCCCCCCCCCCCCCCCCCCCCCACCCTCCCTCGCGCCCCCTTCACCGTGCATAAATTCTAATTATTTAAGCAAACTTAATTTCCCACTTTTACCATCGTTCGATGATCGAGCACACCACCATGGCCGGCTGCACGTGTTTTCCCATTGCTCGTATNCACACACACACACTAATGTGTTCATGTGTGTATGTGTGTACGCACTTTTAATGATGATAAAGACATCATGGTGATGGTGGTTGCTGGTTTGTTTACGTACCACAATGCCGCAAAGGCCAATAATGGCGAAAAGTGTAGATTAGTTCCCGCTCGGAAGGACATACACCACAACACAACATGTGTGGTAAATGCTTGCCTAACCGCGGACGGTGGTTCTCTTTTCGATTGGTGCTTCGGTAAAAATGGTTTGACATTCGTTTGAACTCACACACAGTGGTTTTTACCATTCTTTTTTTTTATTTTGCGTGTACGATTTCCGGTCTGTTCCGGTCTCGGCTATCTTATGGGGCTTGTTCAACGCGTCAAGGTTAATGGATTTCAAAATATGTTTGAAGAGTAATCACCACCAACACCACACCGATGCACCGCTATTGGCTGTCCGCCGTGTTTGGGTTCAGATTAGCGGCATCGACCTTACTGCAGTGGGGGTTTTCCTACCCCCCCCCCCCCCCCGGGGGGCCTTTTTTTTTTAGAAAAAAAAAAAAATAAAAAAAAAAACCCCCGCGCCCCCCCCCCCCCCCCCCCCAGTTGCGATCTTATCAGAAAGGCCGACCCCGCAAATGCATTCTGATGGAATGTATTGATTCGCAGGGTCGCAGTAGGGAGCAGCTTTAAAGCTTTATTTTTTTTTCTCTAATGCATTTAGATGCGATTGGGAATGTGCATAATTTGTTGTGATAAACATTGCACGCAGCCATTGATACGAAGTTGAAAATTACACCCAACCATCGATGCATTCTGCGGAGACGTCTGTACCGACTGTGGCAGATGTTGCGCATTAGGCGAACGTTTCCTTGACCGACAAAGCATGGTGGTAACATTAGAGGGCGATGGGCATGGTAACACGTGTCGGGATCAACCGTTATTATCTGCATGCAATCCGATGGTCAGGATGGTAAGGGATGTACCAGAAAGTGTGCCTTACAACGTGACCCTTTGGTCTGAATAGTATGAAGAAATAATTGACCAGAGCAATGCATCAATATGGTATGAATGTGAAACAAGTTGTTAAAATGTATGCCCCACTCTGTGTGAGTAATAATTATTTAATTGTTTTTATATCCGGGCCATTTGTTGAGCGATAATAATGACTCATATAAGACAAAAGATGAAGTTTTAAATTAAAGTCTATATGTATGAGTATCCTAGCTTGTTACTTTGTTTTTTTTTATAGTTCTCTGCTTACATTGTCTTATATTATACTCTACAACTGATGAACATTCTTGTGGGAACTCAGTTTGGGTCTACTTTTTTATGTTTGGAGTTGACGTAGCTTCTGAAGTAGTTTTGCAGTCGATTGCAGTAATTTCTTTGAAGTTTACCACTACAGTTAGTATCACCTAACTTATCACTGAGGTTAAGTCTATGCTATTAGCTTATGCATAGATCAAGCTTGATCAACGAAATCTACGATCTCCTGGCCAGGAAGTGTAACAGAAATATCCAGACGCTTTCCATCATCCAGAAAGCTTAGACTTGAACCAGGCTAGTGAATCCTGTGCTTAAGACCCAAGTCCTTCTAGACGTTCTCGTGACGTAGTGTCCTATACTTCACGTAGTTATCCCTTAAATCCAAGCTTGGGCAGATTGGTAGCTTGGAGCGACAACTTTGTATTACGATGGCGTGACAGAACAAGATAATAAAAGTGTCTATTAAATCTTCAACGAGAATTTGGATCCCGTTGGCCTAACGACTAACTCGCGTGGTTCAATATATAGAATATGCAGTTACCTGGGATTCCAAAAGCAAAGTTTAAAGTTATTGTATTGATTTATAGATTTAAATACAACCACCATACAAGACGAATATTAGAAGGAACTTCACATTCTTCCTATTGATAGGTATTAGCAAAAGATGCAATAGTCAAATACTCTGCGGCGAATGACAAAGATGTACTAGGAACAACAAGGAATATGAAACGAAACAATTGATTCTGTGTTTAGTTCAAGGACAAAACGTGCTCAATATTTACGCTATTTATTTACACGAAGCCAATGAAGCGGTGCTGGCGGGGTGGAGAAAATGAAAAGGAAAAAGGACAATGGCAAAACCCGTGTACGAATCAATTCCGTTTTCCAGCTCCAGCACTTCGACCCAACGCACAAGGGGTGCCGTCCCCGAAACGAGCATACATCCCCATGGTAACAAACAAAGGTTGTTTAGTTCGTGTCTAGGTCCGTGGCCGTTTTTTCCTGCAGAATGTTCCAGGTTAGAAGCACTCGCGGAACAGTTTTGGTGCGTTCTTTGTTCGCGAAAGTTTCCAATTGATTAGTTTGGTTGTGCACCGATGCCTGAAGAACAGATCCCACTGGATGACTACCAGCGGCCAGCATCATCATCCTCGTCGGCACCAAGATCCCGCCAGCCATCGGTCGGTGAGCTGCAGGAAATGGGGCCACCCGATGGTGGAGGTGGCCATTTTGTGGCTATAAGAAACATGCTGAACGCTACGCGTAACCGCCCGGTGGCTCGCATTGCACCGCTCGAACCATCCTTTGTTCCAGCGCCGCAACGATACTTTCCCATCGTAATACCCGCCGAACCGACGATCGAGGAGTTGCTGGTAAGTGTGGTGCGAGGGAGTGCTATCTGGCAAATAAAGCATTGTACTTGCAGCGACAAGCAGCCGGAACGCAGGATCTAGCCACGGTGCACGAGATTAAGCTGAAAGTCATCTCGCACATGACCAGCCTGCAGCGGATACCATGCTTCATACCGCAGCTGCGATCACTCATACTAGAAGGAAGTATCGTGATGACCCTGCGGGACCTGGGATGTGATATGACGTTCCTGCGCTATCTGAACGTGTCGCGGTGCAGCCTGAAGCACCTGGACGGAACAACGGGACTTGAGTCGCTCGAGGAACTTGTCGCGGACTACAATCTTATAGAGGAGGTGGGACCGTGCTCTAATTTGATCAACATTAAGAAAATCAGTCTGAAAGGGTAAGTGGCTAATTGCGTTCGAAAAGGTAGGATTGGTCAAGAATAACTCTATGTCTTCCTATTCCCAGGAACCGGATTACCGATTTGGGCAGTGTTACGTTTTTGGCACTCTGCGAAAAGTTGGAGGTGTTGGATTTGAGGGAAAACTTTGTATCAGAAGATCCGTCCTTTTGGCACGTACTCAGAACAAACATTCCACAGCTACGGTGTCTTAACGAGACACAGTGCCGCGAGATGACAAGCGATGACACGGATCTGTCCAGTTCGGACTATCGATCTTCAAGCTCCGGTAGTATTGAGGATGTGCAACGCGGCCGGTGGGATAGTCCCGTTGTGGCAACGAACGGTAGAGAAGATATGCTGCCATCCAGAGATAGAGTACAGCACCGTCCAATTACCGCTTCCGTCGAAAGGCGAGTTACACTGGAGCTGCTGGATCAGCAACGTCCTTCTACTGCTGGTAGGACATGGAAGGAAGTGTGTAATGAACATCGAATTAATGGTGCACATTTCTTCCTTTAGATCCGGTTAAGATAAAGGCACAACTAACCTCCGGCGAACCGGTCGTAGGAAGTGTTATCACAAAGGCACGTCGAAGACGTCGACAACGCACCGCCTGGGGTGAGTCCACCTCTTGCTCCAGTGTCAGCAGTTCGGACTCTTCCTTTTCCAAAGATTTCCCCGAACGATTGCCACAGAAAGCGGTCGACCTTGAGCTCGGCGTAATCGGTGTGGCGGGTCAGGGTGAGTCGTCACGCAGCACACACCACCGACAGCCGGAATCCGGCACCGGAACGGATGATGATCCACAGAACCTGCTGCGTGCTGCACGGTTGTGGCGCCAGCGTTCGTTGCAAACGCGTGAAACTATACGCGAGCAGGAACAGATGCTAATTTTGCGGCAACTGCACGACGAGGAGTAGACATGCGATGATGGCAAGGTTGATGCGTACCCTACGATGGTTTTGTTGTTTGTAACAGTGTTTTGGCAATAGATGGTACAGTAGAGGTAGAAGGCAAAACTCTTGGTAATAAAGCACCTGTTGAGTATGTTCGTTGTTGAGTTTGAGGCTTAAATTTTATTCCTTTATATTGTCTGTTTTTGATAGCTCAACCCGCTCGGTGCTTAAGAACAAATAGGAATTCTTAGATTACTGAAAAAATGTTTATGTTCCTGTCCGTTGCAATTATTGGAACAACTTTCATGGTGAGCATCTTCTGCCTTACTGTGCTCCTTTCCATAACAATTGTTACACACTTCTTTTATCAGTATTTGTTTCTCTGGCCCTTCATTAGACAGGCCGCTAGTAAGCTGTGTTACCTTGAGTTCTCTTAGAAAATCGGATATACATTTGTTCACTGCTTTAGGATTATCCTGATGCATAAGCGATCCAACCCGTGGCACAAAGCGTGTCTCCAGCGGTTGATAACTGTCCAACAATAAGGTGGCATATTCCTCCGGATTAATGGAGCAATCTTTAGAATCACCGAATAGAAACAGTCCCGGTGTGCTGGATTGTTTGCGTACCCGAAAATCATACTCCTCCACGAAGAAGTCGACAACATTCTCCCGAAACGCTTCTATCGCTCTCGCCAGAGCTGATGCTTGGCCGAAGGTATACTTGTACGCTTCCAGGTCCTGTGGTTTTGCATTCGCACCAAGCAGTTCGTCAACGATCGCATAATCACCAGCACGTGCGAGAAGCGTTGGAACACGACCGCCGTACAACAGAAGCGCAGATTTAAGTAACGTTCCCAGCGGAATGGCACCCCGCTTAAACAGTTGCTGCAGTATGGCTTCCGAGGGCATACCGAGCATAACGTACTTGGACACCTTCTCCGGATATTGGTTAACAATCTGCCAGCCAAGTATTGCGCCGGCACCATTACCCACCAGAATGCAATCCGATTTCCCGAGCGTGTTGATCAGTGAACAGATGATTCTTCCGAGATTGTTGATCTTGTAGGTGACACTGTAGATCGGTGGATCCGANACGTTCCCAGCGGAATGGCACCCCGCTTAAACAGTTGCTGCAGTATGGCTTCCGAGGGCATACCGAGCATAACGTACTTGGACACCTTCTCCGGATATTGGTTAACAATCTGCCAGCCAAGTATTGCGCCGGCACCATTACCCACCAGAATGCAATCCGATTTCCCGAGCGTGTTGATCAGTGAACAGATGATTCTTCCGAGATTGTTGATCTTGTAGGTGACACTGTAGATCGGTGGATCCGAGCGACCGAAGCCGGGCAGATCGAGTGCAACCGTCCAGTAGTCTTGCGAAAACTCGTGCATCTGGAAGCGCCAGGTGTACCAAAAATCAGGCAAACCGTGCAGGAAAAGCATTAACGGTTTGCTACTCGATCCTTTCTCCACGTAGTGTAGCTTGATGTCCTTTTGAGTAAAAAATTTTACATTTTTTTCCCTTATAGATGGACACTTAGAAAGTCTTCTTTGTTGGCAGACTTACGTGGATTTTAATGTACCGATGTGTACCCCATTTGGTGCTGTTTAGCGTATCCGGTGGGTTGGGTCGCGGTGTGGGTATCCAGTACGTTACGCTCAACCACCGGATTATCCCTAGCAAGAACTCTCCACAAACGAGCACCGCACGCCTCAAGCAACCGATCACTAATTGATCCATTACGAAGTAATACCACCCGATAGGCTTCGTTCGTTGCCTTTATATCGTACCATGGTGTGGTCATGGTTGAATCAGTTAGGGCGGAAGGTGGGTACAAGTTAATGTGATGCATTGATCGATTGTCGCACGCGAAAGCATCGCGTTCCAACTGCGAATGGATTTGTTTCCACTTAGCGTTGCTGCAGAAGCTACTTGTCTGTTTGTCGACTAATTGATTACGGAGCGCCCTGTGCTAGAGAGAGAGAGAGAGAGAGAGAGAGAGAGAGACGGTGAGACATATCTTATTTACCACGGGTAAACAAAGTTTTCCAACATTTGTTTTCCACGCGCCTTTACCGATCGTTCAAGTGGCAAGATGGTACGGAGTAGGAGTTTAATTTATAAAGCTGTTCCGCACCTGGGGTGGGTAACAATTACCGCGGTGGCGTTGCACCTTTCGTGTGAAGTTATGTGGAAAGTGTTGCTGATCGGTACGACAGCGTTAGCTTTTGCAGCGTTGCCGTGCCATGCGACGGATAATTTGCCAAACGATCGTGGTGCGCTGCGCCGGCTGTTCCCACTAACGATCATACATATGAACGATCTTCATGCAAGGTAATTATGAGACGATCTCATGGCAGGTACATTGCCTCATTGCTGTAATGATAATTTCACACCAGATTTGCGGAAACTTCAGAAAGATCCTCCAAGTGTAAGGCCGGCGAGGATGACAAATGCATTGCCGGTATTGCACGTGTATTCCACACCGTCCAGACGCTAAAAAAGAAGCATCCGAATCCACTGTTTTTCAACGTCGGTGACAATTACCAAGGAACGATCTGGTACAACTATCACCGGTGGAAAGTGGTCGCACGGTTCATCCAACTATTGCATCCAGATGCGATGGTAAGCTCGGTTAGATTTAAGATTGCCACTGTTATTCAACCTTTCTTGTCTCCACTAGACACTCGGAAATCATGAGTTTGATGATGGATTAAAAGGTTTAAGACCGTACCTGGACGCTCTCGCTAGCAAGAAAATTCCAACGGTAGCAACGAATTTAATCAGATCGAAGGACCCATTTCCTACGCTACCTTCCTCGGTGATCCTCCAACGGAATGGACAATCGATCGGTGTTATAGGGGTGATCGCTGACAAAACACACGTGAGTTCCTTGCAATATCCGTATGGGTAAGTCTACACAGAATTACTTTCAATTTACAATTTACTTTCAGGAACTTTCCAACACCGAAAGCATCACATTTTCCAATTCTGTCGCTGCCGTACGCACCGAGTCGGAAGCGCTAAAGAAACGGGGTGTTAACATTATTTTGGTGTTGTCACACTGTGGTCTGGAGGTTGATAAACAGATTGCACAAGAAGCGGGTGATCACGTTGATGTGATCATTGGGGGACATTCACATTCGTTCCTTTTTCCCAACGCTTCCAGCATGCCGCACAACAAATTGGATAACATTCTCGGCGATTACCCGGTGGTGGTGAACAATAAGAACGGACGTAAGGTATTGTGGGTGTTTCAGGTGATCATTCTGGAGTTGTTATTAGATTATTTAATAGCTATTACTTTCTGCTATTTGCCATTAGATTTTGATTGTTCAGGCATACGCCTACGGAAAGTATGTAGGCCGTTTGACGACGTACTTCAATGAACAAGGCGAGGTAGAACACTGGGACGGATACCCGGTGTATCTCTCCAACAGAATTCCCAAGAGTCGCGCGGCGCTAAAAATTCTGGAACCATATCGGAAGCAGGTGGAAGCTTACGGAGCAACCAAGATTGCTGAAACGAAAATCGATCTTGTGCAGCATACGTGTCGGCTTAGGGAGTGTAGCTTGGGATGTCTTGTGGCGGATGCGATTGCGGACTACTACACCAACGAAACGTTCCACCCGGTAGCGCTCATCAATGCCGGGAATTTCCGTGCACCAATACCCAAAGGATGTACGTATTGCAATGTTGTGGAATTCACGGAACACTCACCTAGATCATTTATTATGTTTCTCCGCAGTTATTACAAACGAAGAAGCAATCGGAGCAAGCCCATTCTCGAACACAGTCGATCTGGTGACGCTGCGCGGTGACGCACTGTGGAACATTGTCGAGCACTCGATCGTGTGGGACAGTGTGAAGCGCATGAATGTGGCACAAGTTGCGGGATTGCGAGTAGTGGCAGATCTCGATCATGCACCATACAATCGGGTACTCTCGATCGAGGTGCGCAACTTGCACGATGGTATCGCCTACGAGCCGTTGAATCGTTTGGCTAATTATAAGCTGGTGACACTGTCGTTCATTGCCACCGGTAAGGATGGATTCCATTGGGCGCTGGAGCGACTCGACCGTCAAATTGGTCCACTCGATTCGGATGTTTTTATCCAGTACCTAAAGAAGCTTAAGGTGATAAGCGAAACAAATCTCACCTGTGGCAGAATGATCGTAAACGGTACGATCAAATCGTAACGGTATTAAAAAATGTTAAGAGAGACCAATAAATAACAGCAATAATTTGATTAGCAAATGGATTCGAATGCTTCTTATTGCGAATATTACAGTTACTAAGACCCGAGTGATTGCATCATTTTAAAGATCACACAGCTGTATAAATAGCAACTATAGCACGGATCGATTCATTATTTGCGTAGAAATCTTTCTTTTGCTACTTTTGTTTGGCAACAAACAGGGAAAGTTTTGCAATTTGCTCAATATTTATTTTAGCAAACGCGTTGGAATTTCAAAACAATAAGCGCTACTAGAGGGAACTTTTGCATGCTGCAGCATTATCTCATCTATACGCTAATTTTATTACTCTTTCTTACATGTGATTTGTGGAGTGAACCACAAATTAGGTCTATCCGGACATGCTCGGGCAAAGTGACTTTTTCAGCTGTATCTTGTCCGTTTTTGTTCTCCCTCTCCCCCCCGGGGTCCAGTAACAATAATCAATCAGAATCTACTGCGATCTTGATTGAATCCATGGGCTGGCAATGGTCGCGATTGTACCGTTGGTGCATCTCTAACGTGAGGTCACGATATTACAATCATGCTCGCCTTTCGCCGCTGATCGGCAGCATCATCCGAACGGATGGTGATGCTGACCGCGAGCACCATAATTATCTTGCCACGGAACCATTGACTGGAGCAGAAACGGTGAAAAGGGAGGGCGGTAATGTCGCTTGATGATTGTGTGAATCTGGCCTTCCATTACTAACCGCAGTAGCGGTTGATAAAAAGTACGTTTGCAACTATTGCCATTGAACGGTGAGTAACGAAGCTGTATTTTTACAATATTTACAGTTTACAATAAACCTTTTTATAAAACTTTGCATAAATGATATTTTATATAATATACATTTTAATTCCTAATTTTGATAAAAATTCTTAACCTTAAAGAATATGTAATTGGTGTCAGAATTAGTTTGCAATGCTGTTAAGATCAGTTTACATATTTCATAAAATGGTTTCCATGGTTTCCATTGGATGCTTCTTGCAATTTAAAGCCTGTACCACATCCGTTGCGTACTACTGTACGTTGCTATTTTACTCCACCGTGTACACACCTCCCTATTCGTACAGTACGGTTCTCCTCATCTTATCGTACGGCGTTAGCGCAAACTCACTACAACTGTGCTGAGAGCGTCGTCGTCGTCGTCGTCTATCGATCGTGACACAAACAACCGGCATCGGCATCGCACCACGCTCAGTGCGTCGTTGAAAACCGTGTGCACCGCACACGTATACTCAGCACACAAAGCCCGTTTGCGATTGCGCGTGTGAATTGATACGGACCCATCCCAGGCAAGACATCATATCGCACCGCCGCACGATGGTCCAGTACTACATCCGGGAGTCGATACAGTTTGTGGTGTCGTACGCGCTCTGTGTGTTCTACAGTTTGCGCGTTCTGTTCGGCATACTGGTGCTGTTCGTTACGAAACCGCACACCAAATTTTGGATCCAAAAGGAACGACCGATACCGCCGGACTGTTTGAAGAACCACGACTGCGGTGTTGACAAGTACCAGAATGCGAATGTAAGTGAGCTCCAGTAGTAAGTTGGTTGCAATTCGGTAATAAGCGAAATGCTTCTTTGCAGGGCATCAGAATACATTACGTGGAGAAGGGTGATCCTTCTAAGCCGCTCATNCTTAACCTTAAAGAATATGTAATTTGAGTCAGAATTAGTTTGCAATGCTGTTAAGATCAGTTTACATATTTCATAAAATGGTTTCCATGGTTTCCATTGGATGCTTCTTGCAATTTAAAGCCTGTACCACATCCGTTGCGTACTACTGTACGTTGCTATTTTACTCCACCGTGTACACACCTCCCCATTCGTACAGTACGGTTCTCCTCATCTTATCGTACGGCGTTAGCGCAAACTCACTACAACTGTGCTGAGAGCGTCGTCGTCGTCGTCGTCTATCGATCGTGACACAAACAGCCGGCATCGGCACGCTCAGTGCGTCGTTGAAAACCGTGTGCACCGCACACGTATACTCAGCACACAAAGCCCGTTTGCGATTGCGCGTGTGAATTGATACGGACCCATCCCAGGCAAGACATCATATCGCACCGCCGCACGATGGTCCAGTACTACATCCGGGAGTCGATACAGTTTGTGGTGTCGTACGCGCTCTGTGTGTTCTACAGTTTGCGCGTTCTGTTCGGCATACTGGTGCTGTTCGTTACGAAACCGCACACCAAATTTTGGATCCAAAAGGAACGACCGATACCGCCGGACTGTTTGAAGAACCACGACTGCGGTGTTGACAAGTACCAGAATGCGAATGTAAGTGAGCTCCAGTAGTAAGTTGGTTGCAATTCGGTAATAAGCGAAATGCTTCTTTGCAGGGCATCAGAATACATTACGTGGAGAAGGGTGATCCTTCTAAGCCGCTCATGCTGTTCGTGCATGGGTTCCCCGAGTTTTGGTACTCGTGGCGTCATCAGATGAAGGAGTTCTCCAAGGATTACTGGTAGGCGACGTTGAACATTACCAAACTAAATGCAAAATGTTTACTGATGCTTGATTCGAATGGTTTCTGTTCTTCCATTCCCCCCAGGGTAGTGGCGTTGGATATGCGCGGGTACGGTGATACCGAAAAGCCCGAGTACCGATATGCATATCGAATCGACAACATGACTGAGGACATACGGTGTCTGGTGCGTGCATTAGGTAGGTTGAATAGTGTACATCCAAGCCCACTGGGGTAGTAAAAAAGTGCTAAGTGATTACCGATACTGTCACCTGTACAAAGTTCACGTCCAGGCGCATGACATGCGTATTATGAATGATTTCATAAAGGAAAAAGCGAGGAAGCATAACTCGAGATAAGAGCCACACGCGCGCAGATAATGGACCGCAGCTGATGCCGGCGATATTCGCCGATCATTTCTGTCACCTCTGCACCACGCACCAGCAGCGGGACCCAATGCTTGCGTTGTGAAATTTCACCTTGTTGCCATTGGTGACAAATGGATCGGTGGTTGCTATGATGAGTTGAGTTGAATGAGCTACGCGTTCGCGGGATGTGTTTTGTTTACGTTGCGCGTACCTCCCCCCCCCCCCTCCCACCTTTTGTTGGGAGACAAATTATGCAACAGTCCATGAACGGATGATGATGTTCATTGATTGTTTTATTTCGCTCTTGCTTTGTCATTCGAATATCTCGCATTACGCACTGTTTGGTAAATTTTTAGAGTTGGTCAGTTCGAAAGGTGTGATAAATTCGAAGGTTTTGTTTATCTTCATCCACATGTTTAGCAATTACGCTTTAGGAGTGCCGCAAAGGGAAGGACCGGTTGTACAAACGGCTTAACCAGAAAAGTGTACAAACATTACAGGCACGGGTGTTGCTTCTGCTAGTAATTAATTAAGAAAATCTCCCAAAAAAAACAAAAGGGTTCGAATGTGCGTTTTTATGAGCACATTAGCATCCACTATTGCCTACTGTGACCAGAGCGACCTTAAGAGATAAAATTGATCGATTTAACCTTCACCTTCGTATTTGAATGCCAATCGATATGGCTTTACAAAGCCCAAGGATTGGGTGCAGTGTTTTTAGGCACCTGGTAAGAGATAACGTTGATTTACTATCGATTACCTTAGTGACGCGTGCACACACAAGCACGAAACCTCCGCAAGACAGCTTTTTGTCGACAAGAATGTCGTTACGATGAACAAATGCGCTTCAATCTTGTTCGATCTACGCATACATGCGTAGCGTATCGGAACTCACAGTCCCATTGAATATGGCGAGCTGTAAGGTTCGGATGGATAAAGTGGCATAAAATGGAGCTGTGTATGCCTACGTACACGTTTTACATTTCTAGGTCAAATGGGTCATAAAATTGTCTCTACATTACACGATCGATTGTCCTCTGCTGTGTTTGTCTGATCAAGGTATTCCTGTCTGAAGTTAATCGTTGACTTCGTCTTTTAAATCTTGCATATAATTAAACGACCATAAAAAAGACCTTTTTTCTAATGCCCAATTCCTTCTTTCTCTAGGACGCCAAAAGTTTACGCTCGTTGCACACGACTGGGGCGCAGTGATCGGATGGCACTTTATTACGAAGCACATGGACATGATCGATCAGTACATCATGATGGACGGTCCATCGCAGAAGGTAGTGCGTAAGCTTTTCTCCACTAGCAAAACGCAGTTCAAAATGTCTTGGTAAGTAGCACCAACCTACTACATTCGCGATCGCTCAATTTACTAATTCCACCATTGGCGCCCTTGTTTTCAGGTACATCTTCTTTTACCAAATGCCATGGCTGCCGGAGTTCTTTGTCCGCATGATGGACTTTCACATCTTTAAGGTGCTATTTAAAGAGCACGGTGGTCCGGAAGTGATCGAAGCGTTCAAATATACCTTCTCCAAGCCGAAAGGTATGACGTACCCGATCAACTACTATCGGGAGAATTTCCGTTTCTTCACGAGACGGCTAACACCGCCGAGGCCGACAAAGTTTGCCCGTGGGCTGTATCTGCTGGGCGAACATGATCTGTACATTTCGAAGGAGACGGGCCCGCTGATGCAGCAGGAGTTTGAGAATCTGGAGTTCCGCGTTGTGCCCGGTGTCGATCACTTCCTGCAGCAGCACAAACCGGAGGTGGTCAATCAATATATGCGANGAAAGGTATGACGTACCCGATCAACTACTATCGGGAGAATTTCCGTTTCTTCACGAGACGGCTAACACCGCCGAGGCCGACAAAGTTTGCCCGTGGGCTGTATCTGCTGGGCGAACATGATCTGTACATTTCGAAGGAGACGGGCCCGCTGATGCAGCAGGAGTTTGAGAATCTGGAGTTCCGCGTTGTGCCCGGTGTCGATCACTTCCTGCAGCAGCACAAACCGGAGGTGGTCAATCAATATATGCAAGAGTTCCTGTCGAAGAACTAGTGTACCTGCCCCGAGGGAGTAGTAGAAAATACTGTTTTTTCCAATGCATTTTTTTCTGGGAAAAAGTTTTAAGAAAAAGTACATGATAAACGAAGTTAGTAACTTACAACAAAATTTTTATCCTTTGATTTCTGTTATATCTGTTTTGTTGCTTTTCGCAGAATTCTTTTAACCTTTCCATACAGCCACCGGCGTTACTGCCGGCGTATGAGAATGCTTAAACGCACACGAACACACACACGTGCGCACATTCTCACACATTTTGCCGCAGTGTGAAAATGATTAAACACAGCGCGCGTGGGTGAGTTGGCAAAAGTTCGCACGGTTTCCGACAAAGCATCCCCCTCTCCTCTCAGCAGTTCCTTCCTTCTTTCCTTCCCGGTGGACAGAAGCAGTACGAAGTGGCAAACTTGCTGCTATAAACGACCGAGAGCATGTCGGTCACGTCCAATCGGCGCGATTGACGTCATCAGCCGAAGCTGACGTCATAAGGACGAGCGAACGAGTTGCTGCATGTATGCAGCTGTGCACAGATGTGTCGCAACTTGCCACCTTTCCTTTCGGGCTTTCGGTACATTGAATGAGACGCCGCAGGAAGCGGCACGGGTGACAGTGACGGGAAGAAAGAAGAAAATCTCCGCTTTTTACTACGATTCATTCATTCGGTTCTCCCTGGGCATTCACACACACACACACAGACAGCACTTCCGTGTGGCACTATACCCATACGCATACCGCGTACCAAAGGACTCGAGGTGCACAGTCAGGACCTGCACTATTGAAGGTATCTCTATAATGGGGAGTTTAAAAAAAATCAACACCACGAGACACTGCAGCTATGTTGTACAGCAAACAGACACTTGATCACCCACATTAAAGGAGTCATAATAGTGGGGTATATGTTTATGTTTTATCCCAAGCATTTTTAAACTAGGGGTGCTTCAGGAGCCCTTTTTATTAGGACCATAAATGTAGTGAGCGCAAATTACTTTCCACCCTTCTCCATAAAGCGCACCAACTCGAGGAAAATGGAGAAGTGTACATCAGGCGAATAAACAACAACAAACCCGAATCGTAGTAGCCGATGGACAGAAGAAGTAGAATGCGCGTTGTCATGGTCCATAGTAACCCGTTGGCTAGGTAAAAGCAGTTACCAAAGCGTTCGGTACGTTCGATCGGTTGTTGTGTTCTGTATGAGGTGCCTTACATTTATTTTGAAACGTCACCATCGGGCCTGTTGTGCTGCTCACTGTGCTCCCAAACGAAGGCATCGCTAGCTGAGTGGTCTTATTGATGGTTCCAAAACAATCTCAGAAGAATGGAGAGGTATTCGGAGGCAGAAGGATATGCAGGTGGCATGTTTTCCTTACACAGAGCCACACACAGTGATATAGCGGCCGACTAACATCACCATCAGCACTACTACTACCTCACCGATACGCGGATCGATAGCGCCCTTTTGCAAGGATTCGAGTGCGCATGGCTACAGCACAACGCGAAGCAACTGGCGAATCCCGAAGCGTCCGAAGGCGCACTACGCAATAGTTGCACACGCGACGAGACACGACGGCGTCCGTGTGTTTGGTGTAATCGCAACAGGACCATATTATTTCTCCCCGGTGAGCTGATTGCTGGCTGGCCAGATGCAGGTACGCTCAGTCGTTCGACGTGTCCGGTAGCGCACGAACGTGCTTACGGTCTTGCATACACAGAGCGCGCACCCCTCAGTACTGGACTGACATACAGGTTTCCTTCCTTTTCCCTGGTGCTCCATTTAGTGTGTGTGTGTGTGTGTGTTTGGGTGCGTGTGTTGACCGTGCCTGGTACCAGTGGTCGGAAGCTCCACAGAGATCCACAGTGATGTGACTATTCCCGTAAGCGAGTGCGTTCCCCTGTCAGCAGTACGGATGTTGTCCTAGATATTGAGCAAAGCCTGTGTGCCTACACCTGGAAACCCCGTAAAGACCTGTTCGTACATTTCCCTCCCAGTTTTCCTATCCAGTGTGTTTGTGTCTGTGTGTGTGTGGTGCAGTGTTTGTGGCACAATTTCCCACCCGTCCTTCCTTTCCCACACGCACACAAAGCGCGAGTTGGTTTGTTGTGGTCAGGGTTTTTGGTCTTGTAGGCAGCGCTTGTACACAACCGGTGGCCCTTGCCAATGGAGACAACGGCACGCGTACATCAGACCAAGGCGAGCTCGAGGCATCGCAGCTCACGGGCACGCCGCAGCGCAACACCTCAACGGCACGAGCAGACGGAAGTGCGCGGGATCGACGATGGCGTGCCCACGCAATCCGCCGCCGATCAGGAGCTGGCGGAAGCGGGTGGTTCCAAAAATAGATCCGCCGCCCCCGTTCGCGCCGTACGGCGTCCGGACACACCGGAGCACAGCGGTGGCAGCACCACGACCAATGCGAGCAGCAGCGCCACGGGCACATCCGTGCCGACGCAGCACTACCACTACAGTGCGAGCGGTGACAGCGGTGGTCCGGTACGGATCTCGCAAACNCGGGATCGACGATGGCGTGCCCACGCAATCCGCCGCCGATCAGGAGCTGGCGGAAGCGGGTGGTTCCAAAAATAGATCCGCCGCCCCCGTTCGCGCCGTACGGCGTCCGGACACACCGGAGCACAGCGGTGGCAGCACCACGACCAATGCGAGCAGCAGCGCCACGGGCACATCCGTGCCGACGCAGCACTACCACTACAGTGCGAGCGGTGACAGCGGTGGTCCGGTACGGATCTCGCAAACGCCACGCAGCAACTCACCGACGATGGTGACGACCGAGCTGGACGCACCGCTCAGCGCGGAAGGTGAGGTGGTGGTCGCGGTGGATCTTGCCAGCGGTTTGGCCACGCTCGGCACCGTACCGGGACCAACGGACGATAAGCTGCAGAAGGGCATCCTCGGCTATATGGACCGCCAGCTGAAGGTGCAATCGCTGTCCGATCCGCAGAAGAGTCCCGCCCAGCGCAGCACCCGCAGCCGGAGCAGTCTGGAGAAAAGCCCGCGGCGTAAGCGCAGCAAGTCGGAGTCCCGGCGACGTCGGGAGCGTAAAATTCTTGCCGCCGGCGAGATGGAGGTGCGCCAGGCGAACGAAACCTTGATGCGATACCTCAAGCAGTGCTCCGACTTTAACGATGCGTCCCTGTCGGGCGATCTGGAGATACCGGAACACCTGGAGGATCGGCGGGTGCACCGGAAAACGAAATCCCAGCGGGAGCGCAAACTTCACCAGCTGCAACCGGATCGGTCGGGTGGCAGGACCAACGGTAGGCCATCCAACTTTTTATCCACCCACCCACCCACCTGGTCCGTTCTCTGTGCTGACTGTTTGTCGCGGTTATTTGCTACGTGCCGTGCTCTGCAGGCGTGCGCTAAATTTAGAACCTTTCGACCGGTCGGTGTTATATTTTCAGCAGGCCGGGTATGGCTCTCCCGGGTTGCCAAGGGATATTTTGCTGGAACTCTTGTACCGAACGCTCGTCCGTCCGTGTTTTGGTGGGTTCCGAGTTTTCTACGCGCGCACGTGTGGGTGCTAGTAGAACCCGTAGTAGTCCTCGGGGGGTATTTTTTTTTTTGTTTGCTTTGTGGAATAAAATTGGACGGCGTCACCTTGGAAGGAACTTTGGATCTTGGGATGCTATTAATAAGCTTTCCTTTAATCGTTAAGCCGCCGCTGAGCTTTCACGGAACGATTACATTGCTATTGCACAATTGGTAAAGGAACCTCCGCCAAGGACGTCTTGTAAGGTTTCGGAAATTCTTCAGAAAGGTTAGGTTTTTTTGATGGGGGAGGCACATATACGTAACAGACCATTTATTAGATTAAGCAGAGTTGCAGCCAAAAGCAGCACGAAACTATTCCGTCAAATTAGCTCACGCCTTCATCAGCTCACGTAATACGGACAGACAAAACACTCGAAAAGGTTACCAAGACCCCCAACACGTCCGTTATGGATGCGCAGAATTGATTGGTTTGCTAGGTTTTTCAGTTGCCCAATTCGTTCACTTCTCAAAATTTCCATTTCCAATCACATCACCGGGAATGTGCTCTATCGGAATTGCGACGAATGTATGTATATCTATACGCACAGCGCCACTAGACAGCCACCAGAACACAAGCCGGCTAACCGGTGGCGATGATGGTGGCTTACGCGCTAGCAAATCGATAGGACCATGTTAATCCCGTTGGATTTTCGAATCAAACCTTTCGTCCTTTGCTCGATTTGCTCGTGCTTTCGCTCTCTTTCTCGCGGCCATTTCATCTGCACCGCCGTTCGTAACGTTTGCGTCCTTTTTGCGTCATTCCTCAGCAGGAGCGCGTCGTCGTTTCGCGTGCCCGCTTGCAGGTTGGAAGCAGCGCTGCCGTGGGCGGAATCGTTGAAAATCCGGGTTGTCGGTCGGTTCGTGTGCGTACCACCGCAATACGTCGGTATTGGTGCCGGCTATCCTTTGGAATCGCTTGGTTGGGCGCAATGACGTCACGCCGCCCCCTGTTCGGTGTGCGGGTGGTTGCGGTTTTATCAATATTATTGTGTCGCCTTTTTTGTTCTCTTGCTCGAGCGCTCTCTCTCTCTCTCTCTCTACACCCGGGTGCGGTCCGGTGCGGTTTGTTCTAACCGGTCCCAGCTCTCCGAATCCTCTTCATGCAGAACAGAAATCAGACCGTTGTGTCCAAATTTAGCATCTGCCACCGCTTTGCTACCGAGGGCGTCCGGGTGGGTTTCATACTTTCCTGAGCGATCTTTTAACGGGCAGAACTCCGAAAAGAACGCCCTAAATTAGTGGCTACCTCCTCACCCCAAAAAAAAAAACGAAACCTCGATAAGATTGTGTGTCGAAAGGGCAAACGAAGAAATTGGCAGCAAACTCCCGTGTGGTGCGGCGGTGTGTCTCTTCGGATTTTGTTGTGTTTTTTTTTTATTTTTGTTTGCGTTTGTGAGATAAATAAAACCGAACGTGACGATCCTTTTTCGTTTTTCTTGCGTTAGCTTTTTGGTAGTTATTTTTGGCACCCAGCTTTTGAATGATTCAATCGTTCGGTTGGTGAGGTTGGTTGAAACGCTCCATAAATCTGGCACTTTTATTGACTTTAGCATCTTGATCTTTGGGCGATTTCACCTTTCACTTTGTTTGGTTTGTTATTTTTCACACTTAAAATTCACCAATGGTCCTTCTGCAATCCTAACGAGCATTCGATTTTCGCCACCTCAGTGAGGGTTTCCAGGCTGACCTTTACTATTTCCCGAGAACAAGGATCCTATCGGTTGCGACTGATACACACACACACACGGTAAGGGATTTGGCACACGTTGGCAGGCAGGTTTATTGTCTCTTCTGTGTATAGTAACTTGCGCCTTTATCTACCACACCCGTTGCAAACGTACATCTTCACGCACAAAGGCAAAGGAAAAACGCAATGGTAACTGTGTTCCATGAACTTTAGCCCCTTTTCGGTGACCTTTACAAGCGCTTTGGCGTTTGGCGAAGGCAGCCGCCGTTGACATTTAGCTGCAATCGAAGTAAGCATCGCCGGTGAAGAAGCAAGAACGATGGAAACGAAGCGCGGGAAACAAAATTCGTAGCAATACTAATGATCTTGACGCTATCTTCGTACCTAATGGGAAAAGCGTACAAGGGGTGGGGCCAGGGCTTGTGTTGTAATGATAGGAACGCGGACGAATCTTTCCTACACGCGCCATGATTACACGTTCCAAAGGGCGGGACGTCGACACGTGAGTGTTGTGGCTGGTGGAGGTAATTAATTCCGGTAAAGAAGTGTGTCGGCTTTTCATTTCCCTTCTCATTTTCTTACTCACTTGCTTGCTTGTGGTTGGTTTTTAGACGCTGGCAAAATGGGATTATCGCGCAAAATGTCCTGTGTAAATGGTTGGTGTGTTTTGTTGGCGTTGTTATGCGCGTGCCGGCTTCATTTGAAAAGGATTTGAAGCATTCCCAGGAAGCATTATTTTATCATTTTGCGTAAACAATGGGCGGTAGCGAGAGAGTGACTGTGTGGCATGAGATATGGCTAAGCACTTTATAAAGCAAATGGAAATGTAATTTACGGTAATAAATTCACCTTCCCCATCGCTTGCGTTGCTCTGTTCATGAATGGCACCCGTGTCTAAACTTGGCCTAACTTTTGTGATTTAAATTAAAGCTTCTCCTTCGGTTTTCGCACTCCTTCCAGCCGACGATCTGATGAGCTATCATGGTGAGATCTACAATCCCTTCACACCGGTCGTTTCGCCGACGACCGAAGCGGCGGCTACGCGTATCGATAAGATGTACATACAGACTGCTAGCGGTTATCGACCTGTTGACAATACCTACTCGTATCATAAGTCTAGGGCACTAATCGGTGGAGATCCAGAAAGCAATAGGTGAGCATATTGGGCACATTTAGCCGAGTTTCCGAATTGTACTGTAAAGTTACTGTTTCATTCCAGCCGTACAATAAACACCTCGGTACACCTGTCCTGTGCGGTGCAGCGAGTCTGGCATCTGTTATCGACCATCTGCCATGGTTTGCTAGGAGGTCTGGCCTTCGCCCATCTGCTGTTGATCTGTACGACCAAACCGTACGATTGGGTCGACGCCTCGATTCGCCATTACTCAGCCTTTGCCGAGGTGTACGCCAACACGTTCTACTGCTTGGCCATCGTTTGTATGGTTTCCATATTCGATCGGTAGGTACGGCGTAGAATTGGGAGGCACGTGACATTACGTGACGGTACACTAACCCGATTACTAACTTCCTTAGGATGGACATTGCGTATGGTGGTGATACGAATATCTCATTCCGCTCCGTCTTCATCATCATGATCTACGTGATGACGATCATACTGAGTCTATCGGCTGGTACGATGGACGAACGGCTATATGTAACTTCCACGCTAAACGTCACCGTCTGGGAAGAGGAATTGGTATGTAGGGAATGTGGTCGGGACAGTGAACAGTGCCAACAGTTGCTAACAGTAAGACATTTCAGGAAACGAACAAGGTGCTGAGTATCTGGAATGCGCTTTCAATCGCCCGAAGCGTTGGTGCCATCTTTGGTTGGCTAATCGTTGGCTTCCTACCGAACCAGGACAATCTGTACGATCAGCTGCTCGAGATGGAAAAGTACCAACTACAGTAGGCAGCTTTTTAAACACGTGGACGACGACGACTTTCGCAAGCACCAACATTCAACTATCATAATCCGTTTTGTACATAAAACCGCACCTGTATTGCGTTACACGGCTATAGAGGACACATACAAAGTACTAACTAGAGTTACAGAACAATAATCACGCTTATGTCACTGTCGTGTAGAGACCCACTTTCGTTCGTTTGTGGCGTGGGCGGGACACTAGCTATCAGGCAATTAACCGGTAGGTGCAGGTTAGCATCAGCTAGAAGTATTACAAATCAGAATCAGGTAGTATGAAGCGGTTGTGGTAGCATTACGGGAGTGCAAACACAAATGCACTTGATGTGTACGGGCAGGGAAAGGTGCGGATACATTCGAAATCCAATAGTGAAAACTGGGAAGGACTGATAATCATTGTGTTGTAATCTAAACGATAGCAATCGCTAAGGACACACGTGTACATTTACATACCATTAGGATGGCATGGTAATGATTTAGGTGGATTAGCGGTACGGCTAATATTAGGAATGGAATGATCTTAGGATATTGAGACAATTAATTAATCTGTAAGCGTATTGTTATCATAAAACCATACATCACGCTAAGGCGAATGTTCTGATTTCCATACACCATAAACCAGAAACATAAACCAAAAACCATAGAATAAAGTTTAATTGTATTTGATTTAGATTTGCCTGATATCACACAAGCCGTCGGAGTGCCATTACTAGAAGAATCAAATTGATTCAATTGAGAGACACATAAAAATGGAGCCACTTTGCTTTTGTGTTTTTTTTTGCGTTGTTTTAAAACATAAATGCATTTGAGTTTGATTCGCATTTCAACGACGACAAGCGATTTGTCGGAATTTTGAAATACAGCACAAACCAAGATGTATAGAGACCACTTTCTCCGACAGCCTACCTTTGCTGTGTAAATCGCATTGTATACGAAACGTCAACGGGGGACTCACATAAACAATAACAAACACGCTGCGTTCGGTGCCGGTTTTGCGATGGATGAAATCTCGACGATTGGATTCCAAATCATTTCCTTAGCAAAAGATAAACCCGAAGGTATCAACAACGATGACCTTTCGGAATCGCTACAAGCCGTGGCGCCGGAGAAGCGCGTCCAGGCGTTGAACAAGCTGCTGCTGGATGGTGTGCTGGAAATATTGAAAAAGGGCAACACGTTGATATACCGGATGAAGGATCCGGGCAAGAAATCGTCCGCCCCGAAGGACATCGACAATGAGGAGCGCGTAATATACAATATTGTGGAGGAGGGTGGCAACAAGGGTATCTGGATTCGGGACATCCGTGTGAAATCCAATCTGGTCATGACGCAGCTAAACAAAGTGCTGAAGCAGTTGGAAAACAAGAAGCTCATAAAGGCGGTGAAATCGGTTAACGTACGTGTTTGTTTGTGGTACTGTAAACAACAGCAGTGTGCTTATCTATTCATTTGTTTGTTTCTTTTTCGTTTATCAGGCTAGCAAAAAGAAAGTGTACATGCTGTACAATCTGGAACCGGATCGTTCCATAACGGGCGGCGCATGGTACCAGGATCAAGACTTCGAGGCAGAGTTTGTTGACGTGCTGAATCAACAATGCTTACGATTTTTACGCATGAAGCGTGACTCAGCACGGACCAGCGGTGAGGGACCGTTGGCAGTGCAGAAGTTGTCCGAATGCTCCGTAGCGGATGTACATCGATTCATCTCCGATCTCGGTATCAGTAAGATCAGTCTCGACGAGGACGACTTGGAAACGATACTCAAAACGGTTGTGTACGATGGAAAGGCCGAGCGTATCGCACAGATCAATGGAGGATTTCTGTATCGAGCGATAGAGACCCCTATTGCTGCGCCGGGTCTTGTACAGATGCCGTGTGGCATATGTCCGGTTATCAAAAACTGTGCCGACTGCGGTGAAATCACACCGAAACTATGCACTTACATTAGTGAGTGGTTAGATTGAGTAGGATGATAGCCACAGTCGTCTAATGATAGACACGATGTGTCTTTATTGCTAACTCTCGTAACAAATCTTTTTAATTACCGGAATAAACAAAGGATGAAAATATAACTTAAATGTTCAAACCATTAAACAATTGTTTTAGCCAAAGCAAAGAAAACAAGCAATCGTCGTTACAATAGCATTCTTTTCTGCAAGAAAACAACCAGCAGTGCGGGAAGGGAAGCAAGATAACTGTGGTTTAACATCCGAAACACATATGCTGTAGATGCCGTAACACTCACAAGGGCATTATGCTTATCGTGTTTAGATGCTGCCCGGGACCGGGACATTGAGAAAGAGTGGAAAAGCGTTCTCTTTTGCATAAAATTTCATTCATCGTTGTTAGTTGACCGCTTCGTTTGATAAGCACGTCTTGTTAGTACGAACGGGACCGTTCACGAGTGGAGATCGTTATACTTTACGATCGCGTGTGAATTCCAGCAGCCATGTGGATGTTAAACATCAAAGGAATAGCCTTATTCGGTTGTTTTTGTACAATTTTTATAAGCAATGGTGACTGCATCAGTCTAACAGAATCACGCCGCCCAGGTAAGAAATACTCGATGGCAAGGAAGCAATAGCAATTCTTCACTTTTGTGTTCTATTTTAGCTTCATCTGTACGCCGTCCAATAGCCAGACCACTGTCTGCACAATGTCCTGCACCATACTTCCCCAACGGTGAAGCTAAAATACGAAATCGGGGCAGAATGATGCGATTCGATTGTTCCTATGGCTTCAAGCTAGTAGGCAATCGGTACTCCAACTGCCAATCTGGACGTTGGGATACATCGATTCCGGTGTGTGTTAGTAAGTAGTGTGATCAACGCAAATGTAGAACAGCAAATGGTGCAATAATGTGTTTTCCCTTACCAGAATCTGGCTGCGATATGTTGCCACTGGTAACTTCCGGTTATGTGCTGTACGAGATGAACAAAGCGTCCGCGTGGCTTTCGTGCTTTGACGGAACCGAACTGGCAGGATCGAGAAACACTTACTGCAACGGAACACACTGGGATCGCCCGCTGGGTGTTTGCCGTCGGACGGGCCAGGGTACGCCGACTAGTTGCGACTTTGAGAGCGAATCCCTGTGCGGCTGGTCGAACGATGCACTGCACGATTTCGACTGGAAGCGAAGCGATGGTACGCTAAACCCGCGAGCACTCAGAACAGGACCAAAGTACGATCACACCACGATGCAGCCGAAGGCAGGACACTTTATTATCGTCGATTCCGGTGAGCAGCTAACGAACGATACGGCCCGCTTCATTTCGCCCATGTTCGAACCGGAACTTAGCATTGGATCATGCTTTCAGTTTTACTACCACATGTACGGCGAATCGGTTGGTACGCTGAACGTGTACGTCAAGCCGATGAACAGCGATCTGTACGATCTGAAACCCATCTTTGTGCAGCAAGGAAACCAGAAGAACATCTGGCACGAAGGGCACGTTGAGATCGCGCAGCAAACAGAACGATTCCAGATCGTCATCGAAGCAAGCCTTGGATTGCGTTACAAGAGTGACATTGCGATCGATGATGTCAGTCTGCTGCAGGGTGACAGTTGTCGGGTAGCGGTTGAGGATAGCGAGGATCCCCCGCCGGAAGCTGAGAACGTTCCGGTGAAGATAGAATCGTGTGAGAACCGATGTGGTAGCAGTATGGCAGCTGTGCTAAACAACAGTGACACGATCGTGCACTGTGATTGTCACGAAGACTGTGTGACGAGCGAAACATGCTGCCCTGATTATCGGGAACGGTGTGTCTTTGAAGTGCAGCAAGCCGTGAGCAGCAACGCAAGTACGTCCACCACTGTATCCACAACGTCAACAACGGTTAAGGTGACTACTCCGAAACCTACCTTAACAACGTCCACAGTAGTAGTGACAACCAGCACCACGACATCCGCACCTAGTAGTACAACAAAGCGAACAACGGTTACAAGCACTACGGCTAAACCGACACCAACTACTACGACCAGTACTACTCCAAAGCCAACGACAACTTCAACCGTCATTACATCCACCACGAAGAGATACAGACTTCGTCCATCCCGACCCATCTTTGTCCCATTGACCAATAGACCCCGGTTATCCACTACCACGTCCACAGCTACGTCCACTTCGACGACTATGACGACCACGTCCTCCACAACAGAGGCTCCGAAGAAACCTGTAACCACTACTCAATCCGACATAGCATATGACCCGACAAAGGTCGGGTCTACCACGGAGGAAGTGATGATTGCACCCGGTATGGCTATCGCAGTAAACGTTTCGGTAGAAAAGCTCCAGAAAGCGCCTAGCCTGATGAAGTTTTTCATCTACGCATTGACGGCGGTCGCATTATTCGTGTGCATTCTGAGTGTTGCGTACTATTACGCACGCAAATCACGTTCCAGTGTGTTGGCGCGCTTGAAGGAGAAATCCCAAAAGAGTGGCTTCGAGGATATCCGTTTTTTGGCCGGCGAGGAAGATTTGGATTTTAACATATCCCAAGCGGCAGATGCGGCAGATGCGGCAGAAGAAGCGAAAGACGACAAAGAGCCGGGAGGGCAAAGAACGGATGCAAAACGGTCCGCAAAAGGCACACAAGCTGAAACTGACCGACGATCACAGAGGCAAGAAGTGCATGCACATGGTCGCAATGGAGATGGCCATACCGATAGCGATGATGATTCGTCGGACGATGAAAGAGGTGGACATGGTGGTGGTGCGAAAAAGACACACTCCAAGACGAACAAAAAACCGTATCAGAAATATGTTAAATACCATGACGAGGATATGGAATCGACCTTACTGTGAGGGCGATAAGCAGTTGCCTGCTCTGTACGTCAAGAAACCGGAATAGCAATGTGAGGGGAAAACCCGATAAGAAATTGGTGCCTTTTTGTTGTGTAAAGCACAACAGGAAATGCGATCTGCAAATGCGTGATAAACCAACGAAGGAACAAACGGAACGGCGAACCGATTTGGAGGTGAAGTTAACGAACGCATTTTTGCACTCTTTGAGCCAGATAAGGCGCGTTGAGCGAATAAATTTTATGAATAAATAATTTTTATAAGACAATCCATCGTTTGAACGCGAAAATGCTTTGCCCAGTGGATCCCATAGCTAATTTTTGGATTTCTTGTTGGATTTCAAACCCTTCAACGGTCATTTAAAAAATGTGTAAATGTCAACCATCATGACCGTCGTTCGTCACCGCAGTGTCAAACTGCCAAATACGTGTTATTTTGTTGTACGTGTCACTTTCGCTACACGTAAACAAACCGTGGCTGTGTAGTTTTATTTTGGATAGTATTTTATTTGCATTTGGTAAAATGATTGTTAAATTACGAATATCCAGACATGTTAGGCAGGTATGTAGTAGAGCATTATTTTCGTTTTTCTCTACTTTCGGTTTGAAATTAAAATATATCGTTGTGTTTTGTCTTTTGCAGCGCATTACCGACCCATCGTTTTCATCTTCGAGTACGGGAGAGTTGTACGGTACCATATGCGACGGAGTTCCGACGGTAATTGGATTTGCACGGGTACTTAAAGAGACGAATGAATCGACAGACAACAATGTGCAGGCTGACACGCCTGCCTCGATTCAGCGAAGTCTCCCGAGCGGTCTTGATCTTATCGGCTGGGTGAAAACTGGCCCATACGAAGATCCAACAGATTTTCTGCTTAAATCTGGCCCGGATGCATTTGTTACGGACAATCCGGTCTACCTACACTACACCGGTGAACCTGAAGCGAAACTGCAGACATTTATTTTCGAGCAAAGGAAGCTACAGTCGGTAGAATGCGTCACGTTCGAGGATGAGTTTCTGTACCGGGAGTACTATCTGCTTCGGCTGCAGTGTGCACTAACGTTGGTGTGCGAGCAGACAGAAAAATCGGTTTGTGAAAATGCGTTCCGTTTGCGCAAACAGCTTGGGTCGGGCAGCGTGGCGTTCACCGTACCGGCAGCACCGGGTGTAATGTTAAGCGACTACGCGGTGACGGGCATTGATAAGGAGGAAAACGTAGAAATGTTGTATGCCATGGCAACGGCACCGAAACCGGAACAAGACGATGGTTTCGGAGTGGCTGGTGGTGGTCGTGTGAAAGTGAAGAAACCACAAGTTAGCACAAGGCCACCGACTACGTACCGAGTAATTGATTTCGGACTGCTGATTAAAAAGTCAAAGGATGAGCTGGACGAAAAGCTTCGCCGGGAAGCGTGCAACGTGACGATCGATCGGCGTAACGACGATCAAACGGTGAAGGTACCGTTCCAGGTGGATTGTCTAAGCATGGTGCACCGCACGAAGAAACTGGACAAATGTTTCGACAACATGGTGGAGAGTGTGGACTGTTCGCTGGGTTTGATCGAGGCAGCGTTGCTGGAACAGCTGCGGCACCAGCAACGATTGTACGTGTCGAAGTGCTACCACATGTTGCCCAAGGAGCTCGGACATTTCGTGACCTGCGTGTATCCGCTCGGTGGGGAGGTGAACGAATCGGACTCATTTTTGGAACGACAACGTGCAAACATGCACAAACATTTTTTGCTAAAAATGAATCTACCCTATTTCCGCAAGGGAAACGCATACCAATTTCAAGCAGGCAAAATATTGACCAATCCTCATGAAACGCTCAGCGTTCCACGTAAGTTCGTGCACGTGTTTTATCGGAACATTGGTCTCTGTGATAATGGGTTTTGTTTTGTTTCTTCGTCTCCGCTTGATTTCAGATCCTGACGGCCGAACAGCGCTAGTGACTGGCGTTTACACCTATCACCATTACCTACAGGATGACTTCGACGATAAAGGCTGGGGATGTGCGTACCGGTCATTGCAAACGCTCGTCTCGTGGTTTAATCTGCAAGGTTACAGCTCCGGGAAGATTCCCACGCACAACGACATACAATCGTGTCTGGTGCGCGTCGGTGATAAGCAGCGAAATTTCATCGGTTCACGTCAATGGATCGGTTCGACGGAAGTGTCCATCTGCCTAAACGATATGCTCGGTATCGATTCACGCATTATGTTCGTAACGCACGGTAGCGAGCTGGCGTCACGCGGTATGGAGCTTTTGCAACATTTCCAACAGGAGGGCACTCCGATCATGATCGGTGGCGGCGTGCTGGCCCACACCATTCTTGGTGTGTCGATGAATGCCGAGCTGGGGGAGACAAAATTTTTGATCTTAGATCCACATTATACCGGCACGGATGAGCTGGGACCGGTGCTCGGGAAAGGATGGTGCGGATGGAAGGGGGAAGACTTTTGGGACAAAAGCTCACACTACAATCTGTGCATGCCAATACGCCCGAAACGATTGTAAAATGCTGAGTGGATGGAAGTGGAACAATTTTATTTATACCCACGGTTTGTTTATTTTGTTTATGTCTAAATACTGGAACATTGTTATTGCTTAAAAACAAACATCCTTTGTACATGGTTTATGCATTTCGTACGGTAGCCGCAGCAATGGATCTGAGTGTTTTTGCGATTTATATGAGAACATTTTTGTCAAATTTACATCGATGTGCGATTGACTGCTAAAGATATTAAAATAAAATATTTCCTTTTTCACACAATGTTTACTAATGCAAGAAAATGTGTTCTTTTTTTAACTTAAGTTCATGTCGAACAAACAGTCACGTTATGAAATGCTTGAATTGAGATGTTGTGATGTGCTAAACTACTGAGAAAGTCGATAATTTCCCGATTTTTTTTCCAATTAGAGCATGATCATATTTAAGGATTATCTAATATTTTATTAATTTTATCTAGTTTATCTGTAAAATAGCGCAAGATTGACCAATGCTCAAACAAATTTGAACAGAGCTACAGAGGTCAAAAACACACAATAGTTATTATAGTTCTTGCTAGCAAACCTTCTCTGTTACTTCTTCCGACTCAACAAGCTGGATAGACATAACTCTTACTCTATTTAATTTCCTTTTTTTTTGCACCAAGAAACAAGGTGAGTCAGAAAGCAATTTACTTACACAGGTAAAAATTAAGTGAAACGAAAAAACAGTCTTACGCAAATGCAACTAGCTGGCAAAAAAAACCGTGATGTCAATCCATTATGCAAAAAGTTTAGAAAAAACTGCGTGTTTTGTGTATACAAAAACATGCACCACGTGCGTACGGCTAGGCGTAACGTTTTCTGAATGGCGCCAAATTGTGCAATCAGCATTGTGTAGCTGCTGCATTGGCTTAGTATTTTGTGTTAAATGAACCTTACCAGCCATCGCTAATTGAACCGTTATTGATCCTTTCAGATCGTTTTTGAAATAAAGCTCTTCCTATTCTCAATATGTGGCTGAGTATGTTACACGTTTATTCGTTTTGGCATTTTACATGCTTTCGTTGGCTACGAAAATTAAATACTGCAACGGATGTTTGGTTGTTGTTGTTTTTGTAGTTATAAACTGATTACCTTTGGTGTCATTTAACCCACCGGTGGACAAAGGAAGCGAAGCGTGTATGGCAGCATACCGTCAGGTCACGTTCACCCTATCGACCACAGATGCACGCAGCGAAGTTGTGGTAAGGGTCTGAAAATAACCCAACTACCCAAGAGGTCATGACCATTAACATTCCTACCTTAGTGCGGGCTATCTCAAGCACACTACCGAGCAAGTTGCGCATTGCGTGAAAATTTGCGGCTTTTAACCGGTAAAGACATCGCCCCTATCCAATTGTGTTAGTTAGTTCGGTGTCACCGGACAACAAGTGATAAGCGTAAGACGCTTCACAATGAATCCGACCATACGAGCTTATCAGGCACGGATTTCGAGATCGCGGAATGGCGTCCTTGGCAGGAGGGTTATATAAGATGGCCGCAGTACATCCGACATGGTTACAGAGTGGTTCGAGTAGCGGTGGTGTACAGTAAGCTTGTCGGTATAAGGATAGGCACCTGCAGGTAGTCGCTGGTGACCTGGCGTATCTGTCGCAGTGAGTGGTGATCCTGTGTAAGAGTGTACAAGAATTAACAAGCTACAGCAACAGCAAGATGGCGTGGTGTTTAGTTAAGGATCACATTTGCTGGTGGTTGTTGGTGATAACAGTGGCACAGTGTGTTCTAGAGCCTTGTGAAGCTAAAAAGTGCGGTGTCATATGTCGTGTGCGCGATCCACTAACGCTCGGCAACAGTCAAATGCTGAAGGAGTGTTTGTACGAGGTGTATCCAGTCGAAAGCACACAGAACACGGATNAACGAGATGCTGAACCAAATCGAACAGCACAACCTGTTTGGAGCGATCGTTCAGCTTGATCGTGACGACGTGAACAATGTTTGCGGGGAAGGCCCATTCCCGCTGTTCCGTAAGGTGCTCGATCGTCTATGCTCGAATGCTGAGTGCAACTTTAGTGGATTCGTACGTGATACTCGAAACTGTGGCCAATACTATAGTTGCGAAAATGGATTGTAAGTATATGAATATTTTAATGGTTGATTGTGATATTGTTAATCGAGAACAATATTGTTTTACCATTACTCTTGTATTTTTCAATTCTTAGTAAAAAAACGCACCATTGCCCAACCGGACAATCGTTCGATCTATGTCAAAGTAAATGTCAGCCAATCTTGATGGTGAATTGCAACGAAACGACCTGCGTGGTTAGTGGAAATTTGCCCAACGGTTTGACGCCCATCAGGTACCCGATACCGTTCCCAAATCCCAATCCCAACTGCGGTGGCAACAACGGTGGTGGCAACAACGGTGGTGGTAACAACGGTGGCGGCAACAATGGAGGCAACAATCAAACATCCAACTGCTGCTGCGATGCAGTACGAAACCTGACACTGTTCCTAAACAGCACGGCTCAATTGTCGCAATTCGTAGAATTAATCAAGGATCTTGGTGTGGATGATCTGATCGGTGCACTCCGCCCGTCTCTTCAGGGTCTGGTAGATTTGGTTGGCAGAATAGTCGATCCCGTGAACCGGCTTCTGAATAGTTTGCTGAACGGAGAGAAACTGATGAATGACACCATGAACAGCATGGGCGGTATGGCCCAGCAAGGCGAACTGCTATCTGGCTTGCTTTCAGTCGTTGCAGACCTTCTAAAGGGTTTATTGGGATCCACTAGCGGCGGACCTCTTTCCTTACTGGGCGGATAGAATGTTTGCAATAAAGTAAGAAACGAAATGTCTTCGTAATTCAAATGGCATGAGATCATCGCCCAGGATCGATCTATTTTCAGAGTAACATTCTAAAGTCGATAGTGCGCGTTGAATATAAATTGAAATAAAATAACGAACCAAACAGTACCAATTTACGTTTCCAGAAATCATTTAATCTCCGGATAGGGAAGGGAATTCTGGATCTGGCTTTGGAATAGATTTAAAAACTAAGAAGTAAAACCCATCAAGAGCGATGAATATACAGTTGGTGTTTTGTTGACATAAAACTTAATTGGTTTGTACCAAACAAGGTATACTTTATTCACAAAATTTAAATCACTCCGGAATTAACACCAGTACTTTGTTCTTTATTCCTGATCAGGCCGCAAACTGATCGTAGAATGAGGTGTTGTACATGATATCATGCTAAACTCCTCTTTAAAGGGTGTTGTTACGAAAGTAACAAATACATTCTGAATCTTCCAATCGGCAAGTTGTCGTTGTGAGATACTTTAATTTTTTTATTGATTCATGATCACTTCTACTGGTATCATCCTAATATTCCTCTGGTGTAGCTGATTTCCACCTTAGAACCGTCAAACTTTGTCGATCATACCGACAATACAGATACTACGAAAGGTATATACTGATACTTTCGGAGTGAACGATTAGATTGACGACGAATATGAAGATTTTGCAAACACTTGATAAGGATCAAATCACGATCGGAATATGAGTATAAAATTGATATTGAAAAGATTACAAGTTAAGATATGATATCATGAAGTTGGGATAAACACAATCCTCATGTATATCCTGCTATCTTTCTCTGTAGAATTTCTTTGTCGCTAATGTTGTGGCAATCGTTAACAGCAATCATCATAATCAGGACCAGAAATCAATTGAGTTTTTTAAAAGGTATATTATATATAGATCACGTAAATGGAAATACAATTCTTCACGATTTGTTACATTAAATAAAACAAACGACGTAAGGAAAAATAGAGGCGTATGGTCTGCGTCCTATCGCAAAAGTTTCTAAAAGATATCGGAATGACTACAAAATTGACGATGATCCGAATGGCTATTTAACTCTGTTTTTATGTCTAGGATCTTTTCAAGTCTCCACACTTTCGATCACTATGTTAATTTGTGCTCTAGTTAGGTCTAGCTCTTGGTATAGCATTGTTATCTATTGATCCTTTATTTTCTGGTTCTAATTCGTTCTGCTATAGATCGTTTATCCAAAGCACCCCAAATTCACATCGTTTCCTTAAACCCAGCTGTTTCTTGGTTTTTTTTTTTGTTCAAATCGCATATTTTAGTGTCATTTAACCCAACCGTGGAACAAAGCAAACATAAAGCACAAAGCGTATGGAATGTCAAGTTGGAAGATCACCAGGTCACGTCCCCATTATCGACGTTGTTAGTGAAGCTAAAGTAGATACATGAAATAATCCCCGATGTCTCTTTTCTCTCTCTCTCTCACTCTCTTACTCTCTCACACTCTTTCACACTTCCTTCGTTACCATCCCTTTCGCTAGTTTGAGTACGCAATGGAACAGTATTTTGGACTTCGCGGTACACTGTTTCTCTATAAACATTTGCTCACTCTAAGTGGTGCTTCTTCAGCTATATTAAGCTTATCTCAAATATGCCGCCGACCGAGCTGCGCATTGCGTGAAAATTTGCAGCTTTATACCGGAGGTGTAGCGTGCAACCCGTCCAACGATAAGACGCTTCACAACGAGTCGCCCTTACACGCTTTATCAGGCACGAATTCGAGATCGCGGAAAGCCATCCTTGGCAAGAGGGTTATATAAGACGGTCACGGTGCATCAAACAACTGGACAGAGTGTGTTAACTAGCGGTGGTGTACAGTAAGCTTGTCGGTATAAGGATAGGCACCTGCAGGTAGTCGCTGGTGACCTGGCGTATCTGTCGCAGTGAGTGGTGATCCTGTGTAAGAGTGTACAAGAATTAACAAGCTACAGCAACAGCAAGATGGCGTGGTGTTTAGTTAAGGATCACATTTGCTGGTGGTTGTTGGTGATAACAGTGGCACAGTGTGTTCTAGAGCCTTGTGAAGCTAAAAAGTGCGGTGTCATATGTCGTGTGCGCGATCCACTAACGCTCGGCAACAGTCAAATGCTGAAGGAGTGTTTGTACGAGGTGTATCCAGTCGAAAGCACACAGAACACGGATGGAAGCGGGTTTAACATGCATACTGCTGGCGATCGCCGTAATCGATTGTTCTCGCTGTACGGAGGTCCGACCTCTTGCGAGTACTTCGGTACCATGATCCAGACGGCCAAGGGACGAGACACACTGGTCGAGACGATTNTTGCGGCTTTTAACCGGTAAAGACATCGCCCCTATCCAATTGTGTTAGTTAGTTCGGTGTCACCGGACAACAAGTGATAAGCGTAAGACGCTTCACAATGAATCCGACCATACGAGCTTATCAGGCACGGATTTCGAGATCGCGGAATGGCGTCCTTGGCAGGAGGGTTATATAAGATGGCCGCAGTACATCCGACATGGTTACAGAGTGGTTCGAGTAGCGGTGGTGTACAGTAAGCTTGTCGGTATAAGGATAGGCACCTGCAGGTAGTCGCTGGTGACCTGGCGTATCTGTCGCAGTGAGTGGTGATCCTGTGTAAGAGTGTACAAGAATTAACAACCTACAGCAACAGCAAGATGGCGTGGTGTTTAGTTAAGGATCACATTTGCTGGTGGTTGTTGGTGATAACAGTGGCACAGTGTGTTCTAGAGCCTTGTGAAGCTAAAAAGTGCGGTGTCATATGTCGTGTGCGCGATCCACTAACGCTCGGCAACAGTCAAATGCTGAAGGAGTGTTTGTACGAGGTGTATCCAGTCGAAAGCACACAGAACACGGATGGAAGCGGGTTTAACATGCATACTGCTGGCGATCGCCGTAATCGATTGTTCTCGCTGTACGGAGGTCCAACCTCTTGCGAGTACTTCGGTACCATGATCCAGACGGCCAAGGGACGAGACACACTGGTCGAGACGATTCGTCGACAGCTGCAGAAGAGTGGCTTCAAGGGATTGGATCTTCAGTGTGATCCTGTGCAGGCTCGCGTCACACAACAAATGTATGCCGAGTTCATAGAGCAGCTGCGCAGCTTCCTGGGCAACACCTACGTGATCATGGTGACGATGAGCAACTGTCAGCCAGAACCAAGGCTTGTCGAATCGTTCAACCGAATGGTCGACTACGTGACGATCAATCATGCCGAACAGGTAGGACGATAGCATACGCACCAAAGAGGCGAGAATTCTATTGTTTTGTATCTCTTCTCCCACAGCCTTCGATGCTGACGAATGCACTGATGTACGGTTTGGCCCGGCATCGTGTATTACTGGTGACTCCCTATCCTAACACGATCAGCTGTCCGCTGAACAACGACTACTCGCTGAATGAGATGCTGAACCAAATCGAACAGCACAATCTGTTCGGAGCGATCGTTCAGCTTGATCGTGACGACGTGAACAATGTTTGCGGGGAAGGCCCATTCCCGCTGTTCCGTAAGGTGCTAGATCGTCTATGCTCGAATGCTGAGTGCAACTTTAGTGGATTCGTACGTGATACTCGAAACTGTGGCCAATACTATAGCTGTGACAATGGATTGTAAGCAGAGGGAAATGTTTAGAATGTTACGAATGTTTAGGTTGAATTAATATGTTTTTCGACTTACAGCAAAACAACACATCATTGCCCAACCGGACACTCGTTTGATCTTTGCAAGAGCAGTTGCGAACCATTTATGAAGGTGAACTGCAACAGCACGACTTGTTCAGTTAGTGGAGGTCTTCCAAATGGATTCGTACCAATCCCGTATCCCGTGCCATTCCCATTGCCAAACTTGAATTGTTCAATCTTCGATAATGGTGGCAACAACGGTGGTGGTGACAACGGCGGCAACAATGAGAACTCCGATTGCTGCTGTGAAGTACTGAGGAACATAACGATCGCCCTAACCGGTAGTGATAACTTTTCGGAATTGATTCAATTGCTAATAGACCTTAAACTAGACAACACCTTTGGGGAGATTCGCGATGCGTTTGTGAACATTTCGCCCGCCGTTAAGAAAATATTGGACTCGCTTACCAACCTGCTGAATCTCGTACTAAACGGCGAGCAGATGATGAACAACACGATGGGCGGGTTGACTAGTATGGGTGGCAAAGTGGGTCTGTTGGAAGGATTGCTGGATTTGGTGTTGAACCTTGTGCGAAACTTATTGCGCGTGTTGAGCGGTGGCCCATTGGGTGGAGGTGGCGATGGAGCAGGGCCNAACGAGATGCTGAACCAAATCGAACAGCACAACCTGTTTGGAGCGATCGTTCAGCTTGATCGTGACGACGTGAACAATGTTTGCGGGGAAGGCCCATTCCCGCTGTTCCGTAAGGTGCTCGATCGTCTATGCTCGAATGCTGAGTGCAACTTTAGTGGATTCGTACGTGATACTCGAAACTGTGGCCAATACTATAGTTGCGAAAATGGATTGTAAGTATATGAATATTTTAATGGTTGATTGTGATATTGTTAATCGAGAACAATATTGTTTTACCATTACTCTTGTATTTTTCAATTCTTAGTAAAAAAACGCACCATTGCCCAACCGGACAATCGTTCGATCTATGTCAAAGTAAATGTCAGCCAATCTTGATGGTGAATTGCAACGAAACGACCTGCGTGGTTAGTGGAAATTTGCCCAACGGTTTGACGCCCATCAGGTACCCGATACCGTTCCCAAATCCCAATCCCAACTGCGGTGGCAACAACGGTGGTGGCAACAACGGTGGTGGTAACAACGGTGGCGGCAACAATGGAGGCAACAATCAAACATCCAACTGCTGCTGCGATGCAGTACGAAACCTGACACTGTTCCTAAACAGCACGGCTCAATTGTCGCAATTCGTAGAATTAATCAAGGATCTTGGTGTGGATGATCTGATCGGTGCACTCCGCCCGTCTCTTCAGGGTCTGGTAGATTTGGTTGGCAGAATA
The DNA here is from genome assembly GCA_018908115.1 of Anopheles rivulorum. NCBI lineage: Eukaryota > Metazoa > Arthropoda > Insecta > Diptera > Culicidae > Anopheles > Anopheles rivulorum. The sequence goes on from STHB01000010.1 coordinate 21,000,363, forward strand.
GTCGATCCCGTGAACCGGCTTCTGAATAGTTTGCTGAACGGAGAGAAACTGATGAATGACACCATGAACAGCATGGGCGGTATGGCCCAGCAAGGCGAACTGCTATCTGGCTTGCTTTCAGTCGTTGCAGACCTTCTAAAGGGTTTATTGGGATCCACTAGCGGCGGACCTCTTTCCTTACTGGGCGGATAGAATGTTTGCAATAAAGTAAGAAACGAAATGTCTTCGTAATTCAAATGGCATGAGATCATCGCCCAGGATCGATCTATTTTCAGAGTAACATTCTAAAGTCGATAGTGCGCGTTGAATATAAATTGAAATAAAATAACGAACCAAACAGTACCAATTTACGTTTCCAGAAATCATTTAATCTCCGGATAGGGAAGGGAATTCTGGATCTGGCTTTGGAATAGATTTAAAAACTAAGAAGTAAAACCCATCAAGAGCGATGAATATACAGTTGGTGTTTTGTTGACATAAAACTTAATTGGTTTGTACCAAACAAGGTATACTTTATTCACAAAATTTAAATCACTCCGGAATTAACACCAGTACTTTGTTCTTTATTCCTGATCAGGCCGCAAACTGATCGTAGAATGAGGTGTTGTACATGATATCATGCTAAACTCCTCTTTAAAGGGTGTTGTTACGAAAGTAACAAATACATTCTGAATCTTCCAATCGGCAAGTTGTCGTTGTGAGATACTTTAATTTTTTTATTGATTCATGATCACTTCTACTGGTATCATCCTAATATTCCTCTGGTGTAGCTGATTTCCACCTTAGAACCGTCAAACTTTGTCGATCATACCGACAATACAGATACTACGAAAGGTATATACTGATACTTTCGGAGTGAACGATTAGATTGACGACGAATATGAAGATTTTGCAAACACTTGATAAGGATCAAATCACGATCGGAATATGAGTATAAAATTGATATTGAAAAGATTACAAGTTAAGATATGATATCATGAAGTTGGGATAAACACAATCCTCATGTATATCCTGCTATCTTTCTCTGTAGAATTTCTTTGTCGCTAATGTTGTGGCAATCGTTAACAGCAATCATCATAATCAGGACCAGAAATCAATTGAGTTTTTTAAAAGGTATATTATATATAGATCACGTAAATGGAAATACAATTCTTCACGATTTGTTACATTAAATAAAACAAACGACGTAAGGAAAAATAGAGGCGTATGGTCTGCGTCCTATCGCAAAAGTTTCTAAAAGATATCGGAATGACTACAAAATTGACGATGATCCGAATGGCTATTTAACTCTGTTTTTATGTCTAGGATCTTTTCAAGTCTCCACACTTTCGATCACTATGTTAATTTGTGCTCTAGTTAGGTCTAGCTCTTGGTATAGCATTGTTATCTATTGATCCTTTATTTTCTGGTTCTAATTCGTTCTGCTATAGATCGTTTATCCAAAGCACCCCAAATTCACATCGTTTCCTTAAACCCAGCTGTTTCTTGGTTTTTTTTTTTGTTCAAATCGCATATTTTAGTGTCATTTAACCCAACCGTGGAACAAAGCAAACATAAAGCACAAAGCGTATGGAATGTCAAGTTGGAAGATCACCAGGTCACGTCCCCATTATCGACGTTGTTAGTGAAGCTAAAGTAGATACATGAAATAATCCCCGATGTCTCTTTTCTCTCTCTCTCTCACTCTCTTACTCTCTCACACTCTTTCACACTTCCTTCGTTACCATCCCTTTCGCTAGTTTGAGTACGCAATGGAACAGTATTTTGGACTTCGCGGTACACTGTTTCTCTATAAACATTTGCTCACTCTAAGTGGTGCTTCTTCAGCTATATTAAGCTTATCTCAAATATGCCGCCGACCGAGCTGCGCATTGCGTGAAAATTTGCAGCTTTATACCGGAGGTGTAGCGTGCAACCCGTCCAACGATAAGACGCTTCACAACGAGTCGCCCTTACACGCTTTATCAGGCACGAATTCGAGATCGCGGAAAGCCATCCTTGGCAAGAGGGTTATATAAGACGGTCACGGTGCATCAAACAACTGGACAGAGTGTGTTAACTAGCGGTGGTGTACAGTAAGCTTGTCGGTATAAGGATAGGCACCTGCAGGTAGTCGCTGGTGACCTGGCGTATCTGTCGCAGTGAGTGGTGATCCTGTGTAAGAGTGTACAAGAATTAACAAGCTACAGCAACAGCAAGATGGCGTGGTGTTTAGTTAAGGATCACATTTGCTGGTGGTTGTTGGTGATAACAGTGGCACAGTGTGTTCTAGAGCCTTGTGAAGCTAAAAAGTGCGGTGTCATATGTCGTGTGCGCGATCCACTAACGCTCGGCAACAGTCAAATGCTGAAGGAGTGTTTGTACGAGGTGTATCCAGTCGAAAGCACACAGAACACGGATGGAAGCGGGTTTAACATGCATACTGCTGGCGATCGCCGTAATCGATTGTTCTCGCTGTACGGAGGTCCGACCTCTTGCGAGTACTTCGGTACCATGATCCAGACGGCCAAGGGACGAGACACACTGGTCGAGACGATTCGCCGACAGCTGCAGAAGAGTGGCTTCAAGGGATTGGATCTTCAGTGTGATCCTGTGCAGGCTCGCGTCACACAACAAATGTATGCCGAGTTCATAGAGCAGCTGCGCAGCTT
>STHB01000010.1:21049144-21077352 GCA_018908115.1 Anopheles rivulorum
CACACCGCACAGCACGAAACGGCGAGCGTCAAAAGTTGAAGTGTGGTTTCGCCGGACAAAGAGAACAACCGACTGATGATCCTTGCCATTGTGGGCAAGCGTTTTAAGCGCCGAAGAAAAATTGCTTCTTCACCAGGTTCGGTAGCGCTTTGCGGAGGAAAATTTGTCCAGCAAGGGATCAAAACCATCAGCCCGAGAAGGACACCGCGAAGCAAAGGGACAGGAAATCAATTTCCGTCACACTTTGTGTCAAAGTTTGTCTCCTTCCCTTGCTGGACGGTACGCTACAATAACAGTTTGGGTGCTGGGTTGACATTGAAGTTTACACACGCACATTGGTGAAGAAAAAGCACCGAAATACACACACACACACGCACACCTCACACACCAAATGAGGGATGGTGGCTCACCTATTGTGGTATTGATTTTTAAAGCAGTGCGTAAACAGTGAAATGTAGGGTAAAGCGAATGTTACGCTCTAGAGTCTAGACTAAAGGTACCGAATTCTCTCTCTCTCTTTGGCTTAACGACCTATTCGGTCATGCCGGCCATCAAATGGCTTACTAGACTATTAGATACCACGTAGTTGCATAGTCAGTGCTCACTACGGGGGAACGGTCCGGATGGGATTTGAACCCGGTCCGGTCGTGGTAGGGACTAGCGCCGTTTCCAAATACACCACCGAGCCGCCCAAAGGTACCGAATTATTTCCCCCAAATAAAAAAAAAAACACAGAAAAAAGCAACGATGGTGTCGGTAGGTAATCAAGATATTCCGAAGAGAAAGAGCGCAAAACAAACCGAAACCAAACAAAAACAAGAGAGCGACGAAGTAGAAGAAAATGGTTTGTGTCAGCAAAAAAAAAGTTCGTTGGAGAAATTTTGCCCGGTAAGATAATTTAATACATTTTTCATCTTTACCCCGTTTTTCGCGTGCTGGGTTCGTGACTAGTGTTTCTTATTGATTTTTATGGCTGGGTCAGCAAAATTTGTGTTTCCCGTTGCCCTGATTTGGGTCGGAATGTGAAATATCGTTTTACCCCTTTTTTCACTACGGCCAGCCACGGAAATGAATTCTTAAGCGGAATGAATGAAAGCGAGAGCGTTTTCGCTACAAAGTTATGAAAGTTATGTCCTTCTATTTTGCGTAATGTTTTAAACCTATGTAAATAGGATAAGGGAACTGCTAACAAGCAGCCGAAGGCAATAGTACACAAATACACAGCAGTGTGACATTCGTTAGGCAGCCTTTCTTTCAAGCAAACCGATCATTTGACGTAGTTCAATAATCGGTCTGTTCCTTTTCCCTAATTGAGAAGCATTGTACCGGGCTGGAATGAAACGGTTGGGCTAATTGAGCAGATGAAAAGGGGTTTATAATTTAGTTCGCAGATAGGCAGCAATTGAAGCTTTCTCTCTTTGCGGCACCTGTCGCTTACGTTATTCCCACGCTAATGAAGCACGTGTTCCTTTTAGGTAAGGTTGCACAACAAGCTGTTTTTCTCTGAAACCAAACCACACAAAACAAGAGGCTGAGTTGGTATTTTGTATGTTTATTTCTGATTGATCTTAGTATGAATTTACCGCTTGAAATACATAAAAAAGTCACAAATTATTATCTATAATTTTCATTTACTATGACATATCGTTTGATCCCGTCGAAGAAATTATTCTTCCAGGTATTGCAATTTGATTAAAGTAACAGACACTGTTCAACGGATACTTGCACAACCATATCTACCATATTTGGACAGATGCAAGCGAGAAACCCATTTGACCGTTTCCGTCAGCTCACTAATCGTTCCGTTTGGAGTCGAAAACAAATGGTACAACGATTCGGTGAAATTGGGCGCCAAACTTTAACCGGATGGAGCCGAGCCACAAAAACCGCCACCTTTTTCCGTGTTTTGTGGTGAGCGGTCGCTCCGGTGGGCTGGGCAGCTGTTACCCAATTCCGCATGCTTGACCTATGAATCGTACCCTTGTTTCGTTGCACAAAAGTCACACACAAAAAAATGTGAAACCAGCGTGCGTAAAGCAGAATGATTTTTTTCTTTGTCACGTACGCTAAGAGCTGAAAGAAAAAGTGAAGATCGATTTTCCACCCAATCCAGCGCAGCGCACGAGAAGGAAACAAATGGCAGGCAAGTTTGGGCAGATCGGTCATCTTCTTCGGGTTTTCCGGAAGCGCATGGCAGCAGTTTGGAGCACGGGATTTGTAAGCGTTTTGTTTGTATCCATTGCCCGGGAGCGATGGCAAGCATAACAAAACCGGGCACACACACATACACACACACACACACACACACACACAAAAATCCCTATCTTCATCCCCAAGGGCGCTTTGCGAAGGCTCCATTAAAGAAGGTATGAAAAAGGACGATGTGTATCCGACACCGTCCTTGCCGGTTGCATGGTTCAAGGGGGTTTTGATTTTGATCCCACGTGCCAAAGGTGTAGAAAGGAGATTGTTGTCGTGTTGCTGCTGGCTGTAGGTTTTTTTTTGTTTAAGCTGGTGTTCCATTTCGAAATGATAAAATTTCGAATGAAAAATGTTTATTGGACGGTGTAAAGTAAAGGAGAGCAAAGCAACAAAAAACCGTGTGCAGTGGTAAAACAAAGCGAACAACAAACCGTGCACCAGATGGGTGAAGAAACAAGTGGAAGGGGGAGGGAGGGGGGGTTCCATAAATTGTTTTGTGGTCATTACTAGGGACCGACACGGTTTAACATTTTTTCCCCATCCCATCATTCCCTCGGGGGAAGTATGCAAACAAAACAAAAGCCGCCGCCACGCCGAACAAAAAACCCCGAATGATCGATTGAAGGGTTATCGCTTGGCAGCACATCATAATGACGGTGGCACTAATTGAGGGCGTAGGATGTTGGGAACAGGTTAAAAACAAAGCAAAAATTTCATCTATTTGTCCTTTTTTTTGTTTTTTTAGGTACATTGATGGCTGCGTACTGTGGGTGTGTTTGGGTGTGACATGGGAAAAATTGAGTTTATAAATAAAAATGCTTGAAAATGTTATTCCACCCCCATTGATAGATTAGAGTTTTAATTACTGAAACGGAAGTCTTTCTAATTGTTTTTGCATTGTGCAACGCGCTAGAAGAAGAGAGAGGTTTCAAATTAGGTATTTTAGTTTTGAGACATAGGTGGCTCGGTGGTGTATTTGGAAACGGCGCTAGTCCCTAACACGACCGGACCCGGTTCAAATCCCATCCGGACCGGTTCCCCCGTAGTGAGCACTGACTATGCAACTACGTGGTGGTATCTAATAGTCTAGTAAGCCATTTGATGGCCGGCATGACCCCGGGTTAGATCGTTAAGCCAATAAGCGAGAGAGAGAGAGTTTTGAGACATGTGTGTCTTACTTCAATTCTCTTGATGATCTAATGGACTGTTGAAAGGCAGCTTTAATTCGCTCACGATCGAGTACTGCGGTCGCAATACTCGTCTTAATTAATTTCAATTTCAAATGCTTTATTTGCTCTTGTAGATCTCCTCATTAGTTTTATAACCATAAAAATTAATTATAGGCAGTGTTGTTCGGTGTCATTCTAATGACATAACCAGCCCAGCCTGAAGTTTGACAGGTCTAATACAGTTTAGGACAGTGATATTACAATTCATCGTAAAAGTTTCGCCAGAGTCGTAAATTTAGACCAAATTGCAAGATCACGTTACCACCTCGTATCCAGGATCTGCCACAAGTGGACGATCTGAAGAGTGTTGGGAATTCTATCCTATCTGATGATTCAATTTTCACTTCTACGCATAAGTCAAGCTGATCTCGTTAAACATCTTGAAGGAGGTATTCAAAATCGTAAAGTCTGTCACTAATTAGCTGTAATACGCATATCAAGCATCTAACCACTAGGTATTGGATACACTACCACGTATCACAGTATTAACTTGTTGCGTTTCGCGCTCCAGCACCTGCTACAAAATGTGTATGTTCTTTTTTCTTGTGTGCATACGTTGTTCCACACAATAAAGCTGTCGCGCTTATAATGCTTCAATAAGCAAAATGCGAATGATTCGACTCGCAATGAAGCATTTAAAAAATAACGTATGTACACGGTAACAAGCGAACCCGCAACGTTCCCTCAACCGGAAAATGGAAAAAAAGTCAACAAACACGAAAATTACCACCTGTTTGCGTTTGTGAGTGTAGAAAGCAAAAAAAAAACACTCACACACAAACAGCACCATCAGCTTTACGAGATTCATTTCCCTAGCTGGTCTCACTGTCCACGGTGCCTTTCACTAGTGCAGTTACGCACCGTAAAGTATTTTATGTGACTTCCTTAAATTTTATAACCAAAAACATAAATACAAACACTCCCAAACACGATACCGGTGTGTCCGGTGGTGTGTCGATGGCCGATGGGTAGCTGGTTCGGTGGTTTATCACCCAGAAAAGATTAGATTGTGTATCCTTTTTTTCCCTTGCAACCTTCTCCTGCTCGGCCGCAAGCCGGCAAGCTTTTCACCAACTTCGCTAGAGTAGTAAATAAAAATAAAAATCCATTTCCACGAAACGTTTCAAAGTGGAACCGTGTCGGTGCGAAAGCAATATTATTCGATTTTACTGACACATTTTGCTGAGATTTGAGAACTGTTTATCACGTAGGAGGTGAGGATTTCTTTTTGCAAATCAAATGCAAAATGTAGCGTTGGAAAGGATAGGAGTGTAGCAAAAATAAACCATCTCCGTGAGGCCACCGGATGCCGGGTGGAATATCATCAATAAACCATCAGCCAGACTAGAGGCTTACTGATCCGTACATTATCATCAACATCATCATCATCATCATCAGGTTCGGAAGGAAGCAACCCCTAGCAGAAGACATTTGGTAGGGGGGAGTAAAAAAAACATGGAAACAACCCACTCCGGGTCTTATCTGCGCGGCGTAAAGTGAAAGCTCACGTGGCGCACAAAATGAACGCGGCTTGTCGGTAATTCATGGCGCGTGCGACATGGCGCGTATGTAGTGCAGCAGATCTTAGGCGCGAACCAGATAAAGCGATAACAGTGGCGCAACATTTTTCGGTGTACGTACCAAACGAAATGTGTGTTAATGATGTGATGTAGCGACACGCCAGCCAGATGTCGCGCCGTTGTCTGCCGAAACCTCTAATCCAGATGCGATCGTTCGCCGATGGTTGGAAAGATATTTTCTCACCGTCACACGGAAACTCCCCCCCCCCCCCCAAGTCCGCACGGTGAAAGTGGTTCACCTTGAGTGGTTTAACCTTTACACCTTTAAATCGTGTTTATAGCACACGTTGCTGCCGGGCTTGCGCTGATCCGAAGCGACGATCAGCGAAGGTTATAATTTTACCTAGAAGACAATAAATCACACCAGCGCCATGGGGTTAATAGCAACAACAATAACAACAACAACAAAAACCACCCCGATCGATCGGTCGGATAAAGCAGCGTCATCATTTCCGGCAGATAATCTTCTTCCGAGTTTTCACCAACACCCGTCCCATTTTCCCAAGTACGATTGTTCACAATGGAATGGTAAAGCCTTGCCGAGCGGCAGCGTGCACGATACTGTACGGATAATTTTCCAATTTCGGCTTAATATGTACCCCGGGCACCGGGGTACCCTGCTGACACTGAAACGGGTCATTACACTGAGCGGTGGCGAGCCATCGGCCATGATCGAATGCTTCATTTCCATTATCGCATTTGAATCCGGGTGAGAACTTTCACAGCTGGTGCTGGTTTCCGTGGTAAGGTGGGGTTGGGAGTTTGGGGTGGTAAAAAAACCCACCCCAAATATGAGGTCGCTGATGAGCGGTCTATGCAGCGAAGCGGCTTCTTTCGGGGCTTTCAACCGTACGCACATATGATAATGGCACACCAATTTATCATCTTATCACTCGCGTGAAACCATCGGGTGCCATATTTCACTCGCTCTATCTGAGATCGGACCGGGTGGGAGGGAGGAAAGAGGGGAAAGGGAAGGATAGAACACCAACCACATCTGGGAGTGGGAGTAATTTTGGACACACCTTTTCTTTCTTTGCGTTTTTACGGCATTCATAACAGTTGCTGTATGTATGTTGTGAAAAACCCCGTTTCCACCCGGTGTAAATGTTGTGGTTTTCTCCTTTAAACGTATGTTAAATTAGCTCTCACTGCAGTTGTAACTATTAAACAAAAACAACGCCAAACCACTCATGAAAGTTCACTGATTGACAGCAGAAATGTGCCTATCCGCCGTTGACGGATTTGATCGATTGTGCTACGCGGTACAGTACAATGTTTAGCTCTTTAAAGCGCACCTTACATTACCGTAGCTAATTACTGCAAGCAAGCAATCGAATCATGCCAACACCGCAACCACCGAACACGGACAGCGCGCTTAACCCGCGTGCGAACGAACTAATAAATAAACAAAACTGCTGACGGACGGTAGAGCAAGTTTACCTCTTTTTCTATCCGTACCGGAATGCTTCACACCGGGACAAAGCGTTCCCGCGAAACCCGCAACCGTACCGTTCGTAGGCTCAACATTCACTGAACGCTTCATCTGCTGTGGAAGCGTTAGTGTTTGACACACCACCAGCGTTGTGTACCATCGCGTCAGATGAACCTTCAGTCGACCGTGTGCCACTCACCGAAGCAGCTCATTCACCGAGTCGACGCACAGCAGTTTTAGTACAGCTCGCGTCCGTTCATTGTGGGCTCGCGTGCGGATATTCTGTTGCTTTTGACGCGTCCTTTCTTTCCTTCTGTCTCCTTCTTTCTTGTTACTGGCTTTAATTAGTTTCATTTTGGTTTCGTTGTTCGTGTGTAGCGTGTGAGCGTAAGAACGGTCGCAGAATGGACACCGCGTGGAAATGGGCCAAACAAAGAAAGGAAACAAATAGGATAACAATAACAAATACAGCTTAACTATGCTCGTTTTGTGAATTCGTTGCACGTGCCTGTGCTCGTGCATGGAACATCGCCACCGTACAAGTTGTGTACGGTGTGTCAACAAGTGTCATTTGCCGTTGGAACAATCTCATTGTTATCAATTCTTTTCCTCCCCTTTGTGTTCGATGTGATTTCGATTTGTTGTAACGAAGAGAAACATTTTTACATAGCTATTAAATTTACTAATATGAAAGTAACGAATAGTTAAGACATCTATTATTTTTTCTTGTAAATGTAACACATTTTAACTACATCAAGGTCGGGGTTTACAAAAAAAAGCCCAATAAAACATAATTAGTGCCTGTACTAATTCTAAAGGATGAAAATTCTACCGTTTCAGTCGTCGACCGTGGTTTACAATGGAATCGTGCCGAAAAAAATACAAACGCAAAATAAAACGAACGCAGAAATATAAAACCATTATCAACTGTACCATCAAATCGCGGTCCCGCCGCGGTCGGGGCGGATCGTAAACTGTCGGAAAAGTTCATTAGGTTTTGATTAATAGCCACAATTGAGTTAATTGGCCTTTGTTAGAGGATTGGGGGCGGTGGCAGCAGCAAGATACGGTTCCGATACGATTCGGCACAAACACTCGTTTCAATCGAACTAAAATAGTATCGTGATGCCACTGGCAGATAGCGAGAATTTCACAGTAAAACGCACAGTAACGATTGAGTTCCGTGGAATCCCCTTCGGAGGGGGAAAAAAAGGAAAAGTGCAAATAGCAAAACACAAATGCTCGAACCGTCACTAACAAGGTTCGTTTAGTTTGGGCTGTCTGATAAGGATAAGGACTACCAGCGATAATGGTGTTTGTCATCGATGTTTACGATGGTGGAATGTTTCAGGTGACCAAAAGCGTCCCATTTGCTGGAAAATACTGTTGCGAACGCAACTTGTCGGCTCCTCGACAACCACGAATTGTAACCGTTCTTATAACACGTTTGATGAATCTCTATATTTTGGCCTTTATCGAATCACAGAGATTAATATTCACGAATGTTTAAAAAAACGCAATCTTTCTTTCGCGGGTTAGTGTTTTAAAAGAGAGCGAGCTTACCCTAAGCGCGTCCTTATATCACCTCTTTCCTTATATCACCTCTTTCCCGCGATGGCCGAATGTCACGTTGACAGTCAAGATTACTATATGTGTTTACATCGTATGCTCCTGTCAAAGTTGTTTTGGTCCCTGATATAAACTATTATTTCCACGCGGTTCGTCGGCACGGTAACAGATACATAAAAATAAACAAAATACAACAACTCATGCAAATTTTGTAGCTACAATATATAGAATGGAACCTTACGATACTTTAATAGTTCAATTGTTTAAGTTTTCATTTTTGTTATACAACATCAAGCGAAACTGCACAATCTTACACAGCGTCATTTATCGACATTCGTCTTCTCTTCGCTGACCGCCATAACACCTTCGCAGAAAAAAAAATACTTGAGCTAAGATGTAAATAGACCGATAGCACAAAAACAACAACAAAAAAAAAAGGAAAGCTACAATAATCGTCCCAAACATTATCATTAAGCCGCATTATCGTTAAGGCGCGTTAAGGTCCATCGGATTCAGCCAAAGTTTGTGCAGGTTTCTTATGGGTTTGTGGTGGCTTCATTACCGCCGTACAAAGGCTTGTTGTTGTTTTTCTTTTGTTTTTGCTGAATAGCGGTTAACTTTTGATGTCGGTAGAAAGAGAAACAAAAAACGTTCGCTTTCGGAAGGTAAATGGGAATGGTCGTTTTTGTTAAAATGACTAACCGTAACCTATCGGAGTGGAGAAGAATGGAAAGGAAATTGTATCAACTAGATATGGAAAAGCATTGCTTTGTGCTATGTAAAAATGTTTTACCTATTATCTGGCTACCACACAGGAGCGATAAATAATTAAGCGTTTTTCATTTCCACAAAGTGACACTTAAATGGAAATTGATACCGTGCACAGAATTCATTAGAATGTTTTTTTCCCCCCCATACCGATTGAAATGCGTGTTTAAAAGTAATAATGTGTTAATGGCAGATAATGTAGTGACATTGCAAAGCGTTCACTTGTTACGGTCGGGTAAATGAGTGAAGCTGTAAGCTATCGAATGGTAAATTGCTGCCTAGATGATGCTGTTCGACTGACAAGCTTAATTGATATCATCGCCATCATCAGCAGTTTGGGTGTGATTTGGGTTCTGGTAAAATGTACCACTTCAACAGCAACACAAACGAATCCCCTAACAGGGAAACGTCTGATGACAGTCGTACCATTATGGGACAGACGCTAGCAAATGGTACAGCCAACTGGTGCGTTGTTACCTTCGCACAGTCGATCGATACCACCGATAGCGGCTTATCCGTAACCACTAGCAAGCGTTGATGGTTTGATGGCTGGAAGCTGTCACAGATCTGCCAAGCATTATCGAAAGTGCTGTGGAACGAAAATGGAAATGTTTGTTCTACTGCGTTGCTTGCTTCCGTGCTTGGATGGATGTTTGCGAATGTGACAAAACACCAAACAAGGATAATCAAATGAACCAGAGCATCTGTATGGTAAGCACAATAAGCAACAAAAAAAAAACCCCCCGAAATGGTACGAGCTAGGCGATAGAGAGATAAGGGTGTGAAAATAGATAGCATCAATCCTATTGGCACCTTGGAGAAGTGAAACATCTCTATTAATGTGATATAAGTCGTCGATTTCATTTCGAAGTTTATGTTTCATGGTGCTATTTTTTCTTTCTTGCGTTAATTTAGTTTTATCAACAACTTCGCAGTGTGTAAACGTTTTCATGATTGGATTATAATTGAATTACGTTGCAGAATATGCACCAAAAATAATGATAATAAATTAAGAGAAATTGCAATGCTAATGGAGACGCCTGGTCTCCTGTACTATGCGCGAGCAAGAAAATTAATGGAGACGCCTGGTCTTTCATAAAAAACATTTTTTGTACAACAATACTACATAAAACATACAATTAGTAATACAGCGAACAAAATAAAATTGCATGTATTGAATTATTCAACCTTTCCGCCTAGTTTTTACTAGTCCCAATATACTTCCCAAAACGGGATTGACCTCATTCTGAAGTACAAGTGCTTGTACCTTGCACATCAATCAATCAATGATAAACTTTTACGAAAAAAAAAGGTTCTTTGGTGGTTCATAATTGACGAGGATGGTTACCGAAACCATTACAAGCAAATCTATAGCTCAAAGCTGTTTTAATGCAGGAAGTAGACATTGAATCACCGGAAGAAACCATCGACCTTGCGGAATGCGGAAGGTGCGAAAGGAAATTGATCTCGGACGAGAGAAACCATTGGGAAAATGAGCTGCTCTTGCGCGAGTGAAGCAAATACGGATGGAACAAGCAGGAAAAAGCTTCTCAATTTCCACCAAACAATGTTGATCGACAGGAAGATGGCAAACATGCTGAACGTTAATAATATTGAGCAAATGTTTACTGGTTTCATTGGGCTAATTGAAATTTACGAGTGTGTTGCGTGTTTTGATGATTTATAGTCTAACTTCTAGGATGGGTTGCACGTGTAGCCAGCCGAAAACAGAACATGAAGAATTCGAATAGATAAATTTATCACCATTTGACAGCTAATATAATGATAGCTGTGTAAAGTAGATAATTATATACGATTAGTCATCATACAATGTGCTCCATTCACCGAGTGGGCGATAAACTAGCGAAGCAGCAAAAGCCCCAGCGCTGCTGTCTAATGAGCTCTTTAACTGAAGAAAGCAACACGATACTTTAAACACAGCATGATATCGTTACTAATCAGACGGCAAAACGACAGCGATGATGATTACGTTGCCAAGGGCAGCACTGCTGCTGACAATTGAAAGGACGGAAAACTCGATGAAGTGGCCCTCTCGCAGAGCCGAGAGAGAAGCGAGGAAGCGTTGGAAGCGTAAATAAATTTTATAGCAGTAATTAAAACCGATACTTTCAGTATGGGGACTACAGCCGAATGGTAGTAACACTTGGCAGAGAAAGAAATGAAATGAGCTCACCTCCTTCGCATATACTAATGAAGTTGAATACGTACAGCTATGGAATAACGATGAATTGTTACAAAAATAATTACCTCAATCAAAACGGCTGGTTGGACGTAAAGGCAATGAACGAAATAACTACGGTGGATTTATAATATAATAATAAGGTGGATTTAAGTACTAGTTTTTTTTAACTTTTACTAGGCAAAAATATCGTCTTCCAAAACAATCACAAACCTTTCCAACATAATACGGAAAACTGGAAAATTAGTTTTCCCTACTAACTCAATTAAATTTTCTGTACTGTTCTTAGAACTCAATTCGAAGGGGAAAAAAAGTCAAGCGAATCGTATTTGCAAAACCAACGGGAGCTCAAAGAGTAAAAGCGATAGCTGTCATTTGCACAGCTTTTGTATGATATGCGGAGGCACTGCAAATTTCGTCCCACGCCGAATGGCACTGTATACAGCTCAATTCATTAAATGTACAAGCAAGCTGTTTATTAGTTTCCCCAAATTCACGGAACACACCGAAAAGCTTTATTGCATAGCTTTGATGCTTAAATATTGTGGCAGGAAATGAAGAAATAAATTCGTAGGCAGTAATATTTAAAACCAAAGTGCGATCAGTCTTGAGACAAGTTATTTGTTGGTTTATTATATGAATTAATTGCAATTTGCAAGAAAATGCATATAAAATGTACTTCAAAGTAGTTTAGTTTGTGATTTGAAATACGCATTTTACCTCACCGTAGATATTTCTTCACGATAAAAAAACACACACCGGCATGAATAAACATCTATTGTACCCGATAATTTAATAATAATTATTTGACTTTTGGAGCCTGTTATAATACCGCTCCCAAAGCAAATCATAAATTAAGACATTACAGTGACACTTTTACTCGGCATCAGCAAAAAACAAATTGCTCTCCAAACCCGACGAAATGACTGCAGCAGAGCAGTATACTTTCAGGATCTAAATTGCTTACCACCCGAGACTTGTAAGCATAGTTTTTCATGACCATTCCGTACCCCAATCGTCGCAGAATGTTGTTTGGTATGATTTTTGCTTCTTTGTCTAGTTATTCAATCTACATCCGGGGGGAAGCCAGCTTCCCGGTGGGGTCCATGATGGAGAATATCATTATCCCCCAAAACCGTTCCTTGGGTTGGGCAGATTTTCGGTTTGGGCAGTGCGGTTTTGGGTTAGTCCATAAATTGTATCGCCCGAAAAAAGCTAACTGAACGAGAAGAAGTTAATGGATGGCGATTTTGGGAACGAGAATTATTGTGATGGTTGTAGTTGAGACACATTTGGAGAGGGAATGTGTTGTTCCATTTTATTCGTGGTATGATTCGGTTTTAGAACACTTGTTCAAAAAAATTTACACTGCTGAATACTGTAGATAAAAGAGCAATAATTTAATATTTAATATGAATGTATATTTCTAATCTGTTATCATATCCATCATCTGCTAAGCATCCAGAACAAGAGAGCAACTGAGCATTGGGGGGGGAAAAAGTACCATACATCGTGGACGAACCATGATACGTGTCATAGTTTTAATTGCTTCACCTATCTTCGCACCAAAAAAAAAAGGAAAAAAGAGAAAATTTCGCAAGAAAAATCAACACGTGCTCACCATTAAGCATGATGTGTTCTTTTGTTAGCGGTCCTCCAGATCGTATCCATCACATAATGAAGGGCTTTCCACGCGGCAAAGTTAGTCTGCGGCACGTGGTCATCCCGTGGCACCGATGGTGCGAAACAGCAAGGCAAACTGAACAAAAAAAAAAAAAAACATCACCCTCCCATGGTAAACATGGCGGCAAAGTCCATCTTCTCCGGGCTCGGTCGATGAGTGCTGCGCTGTTGAACGCTTCGCTTCCCTGCTCATGGGATATTTTATAGTTTTCGTGGCTGTGAGGCATCAGCACGTGTGTTTGGTACGTTTGTGGATGTGATTGTATGCTGCTATTCCCAGTGAAGGATGCAATCGTGTTTTATTGCGAACGGAAAGGATTTTTATCTTAGACGAAGAGCGAGATATTAGAAAAGAGTAGATTGGACCATCACCGTCCTACCGGCTCTGTGTGCTGAAGTAGTGTTGTTGCCAGTGAAGTTAGTTCTCCACAATTACTCTATTTCTGCAAAGGAAAGAAGAAAAAAGATCCAGTTTGTCGGGAATGCTTGAAATACTCTTGGCTGCAGCGTATCAGCTTCTTTGTTTCTATGAAGAAAAAAAAGAACCAAAGATGGAATGGTATTCCAGGAAGACTTTCAATAATTATTTTGAAACATTTGCTAATGCATGAAAATGTAAGTACGTTATGACCAGCATGAAACAAGGGAAAACAAAACCGTTTTTTTCATACACTAACAATACAGTCAATAATTATGTATAAGAGAGGAACATAATATTTAGATACGCTTTTTATAAGCTGAAAAATGTCCTTTTAGCGAAATTACTACACAATTTATTGGCGGGAAGGAAACGCCCTCAGGGAAGCTTAAAAATTAACTTCGGTAATTGTTGCCACCCTTCGGCAGGGAGCGCGAATAATAGCAAAAAGCTCTTAATGATGAGAAATTGCAATTAAAACTATTCCCATCTAGATAATTGTTTGCCGCGTGAGAGACAGGATGCCCTGGGCGCTGGGCAGTCGAGCTCGAGTTTGGTGACATTTTGGGCATTTTGAATTCAAGTTCTGCTGCAAGCTGAGGAAAGGACGAATCAATGGTAGTTATTTGAATAAGTTTAGTTCCAGGGAAAAGTCGTTGTACATTGTTCCATTGCATCTTGTGCATTTTTAATCATCGTTAAATCGCATTAAAATGGTTACAAACTCAAGTTACATTTTACACTGTGAAGAAGTACTTTGCTGCGTCTATCCATCTTATCCTAGCTTGCGCCATGTTTGAGAGAACCCCTGTCAAACCTTCATCAGAAGCGAGGCATGTATCAGCCGGGTTTTGCTTAATTAATAATACGCACAGAAAACGGCAGAGAGCATTAGGATTAAATCAGCAAATCGAGCGTAGTGCGACCATTTTTCATAGCACGACTGGCTTTAGAAAGCTTTCCCTGGTGCGTTGTATTGGTTAGAAAAGAGAAAGAGTTGAGTTTTAGCTATTTCCAGACAGATTAAGGTTAACGATCCCTTCAACCCAGGAGGAAGGGAAATTAGAAACCCAATCAATGAAAATGTCGCTGAGATATCCTTGATTTGAATTACAAAACGACAGCATTAGACTTAGCTTTTTCATATTAAATTATTAAACACTCAAGCAGTTGAGTGTCCGTAAATGTTCAATGCGCCACACAAAAGCATGTGGTGCTGCCTGTCCATTTTTACATAGCAGCTGTAGCAAGCTGCTTAGCTTTGTTCAGTTTGCAAGTTGTGGCCACTGGCCACACTACACCGATAGTGTGATTTATTAGACCTGTAGACGGAAAGTAAAAGCAAAAAGCTACGTGCGTTGCATATCGATGAGGCACAACATTCCATCCCGGTTGCGCGTAAAGCAATTGGCTTAATGGACAGGTCACAACAAAATGGTCAACGTTAGCGTGAGTCGCATCCATCACGCAATTTGCCCAAAAGGTAGATCTACGGCTAAAGTAAGCCTATTGGCAAGCAGATTATTGTGTCGCTTCAGCTTCCATCGGGATGCCTTTCGCCGGTGTTTGCCCGGCGAGTTTGGAAGAAATGAGATGTGTGTATGCGCAGCTGTGATGTGTTGTCAATACGATGTTGATTGTCTATTCGGAAACCGTGTGCAGACATGAAGCCCGTTAGGGTCATTGCAATTGGAAAGCAAATGGTTACCGATTGGAAAATGGTGTATGATTGGAGTTATTTGTGGTACGTGCCGTGTCATGATTGCTGTACGTACGTGCATGAATAGCATTAATGTACGCAATGAAGCTGTGAGAAACTGATTTTGTTAGCTGGTATTTTATTCATGTGTTACATGTTTTTAATACAAATTGTTACATGATTGTTTGTGGGATCTCAGCAGTAAATGTTTAATTGAGTAATTAACGCATGAACAAACAAAATAAAAGGTAATTATTACTATGAATGAACGCTTCGGTAAATCGCACTATACCATCCGTGTCATGTACACGGGAGTAAGCATTAAACCAACCGTTGTGCAGGATGTTGTCGTTGTTGCACGAAAGCGAAAGAATAACAAGCTATCGCGAATGGACGGGAAATGGGAAAGACTCAATCCCTGCCAGAGCGGCACACGTTGCGTTGTTCAGTGTTGTTCATGTACATTTGTTTCCCCTCCAGTGCAGTGCAGCAAGACGTTCGGCTGTTAGCTAATGATAATTCCTTTCCTTCCCTTTTCGATGCAGAAAAGCAGAAAGCTGCCAAAAGCATAACGACGCCATCGAGCCCACGAGCGTCGCTGTTGTGCATTGCCGGAAACAACTATTGTAGGGCGTAATGATGATGGATCCGCTTGAAGGCTCTCGGGAGCTTTAGCAACAATGCGTACCCATCGAGCGAGTGACAGCGAACTCAGCGGCAGTACCATTTGCAATCGGATACTCGAAACGAGACTGCACAGCGTACCGCTGCTCGCCTGTTCGGGACCGTCGCCGTAGAACGGCTTAAACGATGCCAATCTTTTACGCCACTTTGGACATCACGATGGGGCAATACAAACGCCAGCCGTCGTAAGAAATAGCTGCTCGCTCGTTATCCGCTTGCAAAACATGCGCCCGCGTTGACAATGCCGTCGGTGTCGGTGTCGAAACCGAACAGGGCCAAAAGATGTCAGGTGGTCTTGGGTCCCTGTACCGCGGGCTGGCAGTTATTATGCTGTTTTGCGAACTACATTCGCATTCGGTTTAACTGACTGTTGCTTGCGAGACATTGTTTACACATGGCGTGTAGCGAAAGATTTTCATTTGCGATAAGGTTACGGCGCAATGCACTGTGCGCCAGTGAGAAACAAGTGCTAGCTGCATTGTGCAGCTGAAGGATGCTGTTGGAATGTTTATCAAACTGTAATCAAGCATGAACTCATAGATGGAAAATGGAATATTGCGTTGAAAACGTAACAGTGTTACGAAGTCGAGTGTTTCTCGACATACATATTAAAGTGTATAAGCGCCTATAAAGAGAAGGTACAGGTTAAGACGGAAAATCATGTGGAAATGCGCTATATCCTTCTTTAAACATGTGAATGCATACTTTTAGGCGTGTTGCATTTTCAACCAAAATTTTTCCAGTGTGCGTCGAGTCAATACTTTTGAATGGTTTTATAACGATGATAATATTTTTTTTTCGTATAGATATTCACCATGCCACTGAGCAAATGATATTATGTAAATCGTCGAAAATGTGTTTTTTTCTATCAATAATAAATAATAATTTGTTAGCATGCTTTATTTGCACAAGAACAAATTTATATATTTTCATATATTCTGTTTTGCTGTAAAAATACTTTAAACATTTATCCAACTTCTCAAAATCAAAGTGTACAAAATCAATATCCTGCTAAGGTTGCTTGTTTATGGCAAAACTGATCAAGGTATCGAACCGCTTCATAAGTGCTGTGTTAATTTTAAGCACCGAGCGCGCTCGGTAGAGGCATACCGCTGGACACTATAGATGACAAATTGGACAGGAGTTTGTTTAGGTTCGCTGGTTACTGCTGACCACATGTTGTGGGTGTTGCTAACCCGGTGCTGTCCCATACGACCTTCGGGGCGGCGTCAGGTTTGAGCAGTGATGTTAATTTATTCATCTGAACGTTCGCAGAACACACTGCACGGTGTGTCCACTAGAAACGAAGCATATGTTGGTGGTGGATGGGTTTAATCAGATAAATCGCTTTATCAAATCCCTGGCGATGCTTTGTTGTTGGTCAAGCGAAACGGTCAAATTCGAGGACGAGCGATGAAACGGTACCCGTGGGGCTCATGCAGCGCAAATGGGTATTGTCTCAGAGCTTTAAGCTTTATTTAATGGCATCGACATTTTGGAAGGAGTTTAAACTTGCTGAACGGATTGAAGCGGATTGATTGTACGTTTAAGCATATTTTGTACCGATTTATTTTGTTCAGTTCAGACTTTTACTTGTTATTTTTTGCAAGATAAACATTGAATAAAAATGTATAAAATCCATTCAAATTGAACTTTAAAAACTTCCATACATCACTTACTTCAAACCGGCACTGTAAAATACCGATGGTGCTAGCAATGTTCCATCCGTAAGCTTCCTGATCGTAAAAATGTCCTCGCAGACAACAACAAAAAAAGCATATAAAACGATTTTTTTCTTTCCTTTCGCAGTGCTTCCGGGCACGAGTGGCCATAAACTCTTCCAATAGAATGACGTCGGAAGTTTTGTTGCTGAAAAGGACAACACGGCCTGAAGGGCGTGTGTCGTGCGTTTTTTGTTACATTGCTTGCAGGCAACGGTTTTGTTCGAGGGCTCGTTTGATTATTTTTTATTTGCATCAAGGGGAATATTTATTACAGGACATTGAGCATGGCTAGAAAGCGCTATAATTTGGCGCGTGTAACAATGGAAGCCGAAACAACTGTGAGAATGCAGAATACTGAGCCTGGGTGTGCTTCGTTCTTCGCAAATATTATGATGCGGAAGTGTACGACCAAAGTGTCGTCAATTGAATGTTGAACATTTGTTCTATTTCCCACTTCGAATGTTCTATCGCGACTGCTATAAATTCTTCGTTGCCCTTTCTGTTCAGACGACTTTGACAATTGGTATTGTGTTCTTTTTTTATTTTTGTTGCCAAATCGATGAACGGTTGGTGATCAATTTTTGTAGGATTGCTTAGTAGCAATGGTAGAAGATTTGTTTCCCAGTTCCCGGGGCCAGAGGATCAAGCGATGCCCGGTTGTGATTGTATTTTACGCCGTTTCTGTGAAATATTTTTGAACGGGAAAACTAAACAATGATAAGATTATGTCTCAGTTTCGTGCCCCGCGGTTAAGCACCAGTCGAATAGTGTTGGCGAAGTGCTTTCGGAAGAAAACTGATAAAGGCGTGCAAAGAAAACGTGATTTTGCATAGCCGTGGGGTATAATCTTGATTGTGGTGTCAGATCATCAATCATGTTTATAATGAATTTTATTTATTTTCCTTGCCTGCAGGCGGTGTTTATATCGAATTTACGAGTCAGTTCAAATCCGAATCGTATTAATTATTGTTCGAATGGTTCCTGCGGGCATTGTGCAGTCGGTACTGTTACAACAAATGTAGCTTTCGAAGCAAAGTATTGATATAAATAATTTAGTTTTTTGTTTTCTTAAGTATTTGACATATCAGCGCGATAATTTTGTAAAACCTGCACGGAAAGCTATGTTTTAACAAGTGTTTCAGGAATCGTAGCAGGCAGCTAATAGTTTTAAAAACAAAAATGTTACGTTTGTTTTGTGTTGAGCACCCCTGGTTGTTATCCGCTCACTAGATTGAGCTGTCAAATTACTTACCGTTTTGGAAAACAAAACATACACCTTTGTGCGATCAAATTCTTTAGTTCCGCGACGATGTGCCTAAATTCTTAAAATATTACCGTGTTAAAGTTTCCTCTGTTGCTAATTGCAGTTCGTAGATGTCTGTTTCGCATAAGGTATTCGTAAATCCGATCTATTTCACCGTAAAATGTGTTTCGGTAGTTGTCTTCGCGGTGTGCAAAAGTTGTGGTTAGGTTTTGACAAGCGAATAATTGTTTTCTGAGCTGATACTACGTGTACGAATCTCTCTCCGTGTCTGCTATGGTTTTAAAGTGCGTACAAATGGTATCAAAGTGAAAAAGTATACATTAGTTTTGGACGAGTCGACCCGCAGCTGCTGGCACGGTGAAATCCGTAAGCGACATACAGTAGGGACTGGTACATATTGGTTCAACTTGAATTCGATAGACCAAAAGGTTGGACTCGACTTTGGGATGATCTGTGAGAAGCAACCGTCCGTCGTTATCATCAATATTACCGTGAGTATTACTTTCATGGATAGTTTACAACTTGTTTAATGCTATCTTTCCCTTTTGCTTTTGTAGGTATTGATCTGGATCACAAGTAAGTTTGGATAAATCGGCTATTGTAGGATAGCTTTGACAGTGCTTCGAAATGGCAAAGTATAGAGCGAAATTAGTCAGCCCGTACTTTTTATCCTGTGTTGTGTAACATATGTGGTTAGGAGCTGGTTGTATATAGATACGAAGGTTTATAATTAAATTTAATTCAAATTGCTAAACGTTGAATAATGATGTATACCGCGCTAGGAATAACAGTTCCACGAAAGCAGGAAATGTATCCACCTTTAATGTATCGATGATGTTTTCGCTTCGTTACGGTATAACACCATCAGCTCACAAGCGTATCAATTCCGTAAGCTCATTTAATCTCCCGTTACAGAAGGCTTTACCCCAACCGACGGGCAATCGATTTCGCTCTCGCCAATAGGCTTAGCTAAACGCAACAGCGCCGTAATTTTAGCACCCAATTTCATCAACGCGGGATTAATTGTCAAGCAGAGTATGCAAACGGCGCTCTGGTAATGCACCGGTGGTAATCTATTTTCGTAAGCGGCAAACAGACAAAAAATCCCTCGGTCTTCCTTTTTCCGGGGTGGTTTGTGGTTTTCGTGCTTGGAGCTGTCGGAGCGAGAATTATTCACGTTGCTTGGCGCACAACCATCAAGCTGTAACGTTGGCTGAGAGTATCGGCAATAAAGCAAAAGCCTACGAAATGATGAAGACTAGCGCGTCACGTGCAGTAACGAGCCCATGATTGGTCCCACGTGTGTCGGGTGGCCAACGAATCTGCCACATCGGAACGAAACAGGTTTTCGTTGGTCACGTAACGAAAGGCACGGCTTTATGGAAACATGAAATAGGCCCTCGGGGTGATCAACATGTTGCGCAAAGGCCTAGCGCTAGGCAGTCAAAGGGATATAAACACCGAGGAAAAGAATTCGTTCTCCTTATCACGGTCAAGGCTGAAGTCTTTTGGGGTCTGCTTTCCACAACCCAGGACGTTGCAGCGAGAACTAAAGCCAATGATGGGAAACATTTCCCTGCCGTTTGATGGCAGTTTTCGTTAGCAGGCTGATGATGGCGAGCGTGTTAATTTGTTTCCGTTCCGTTTTGCTACGCAGCTTTGCTGAAGCATGATGTAGGAAACTGTTGAGAACTTGTATTACAGTGTTGCTGAGCTGGAAGTTTATTTGAAACAGAAAGTGAAATTTATTTTTGTATGTAAATATCAAACGGAAACAAATGTTAAAAACCATAACAAACACTCGACTTTAAAAATAATTATCCGCTTTTGATAATGTTTTTCTTCCTCCTGTGACAATCTGTCGTAATGGTTTCTTATTAAAGTCCATTGATTGAAACGAAGAACGATTATTTTAATAACAGACCCGTATAATATTTTGAGCGTGTCCTAAAACCGTTCTCTTCAATTTCCTACACACCGATTTTACCTTCAAACGATTACTGTGAGCAAGCTGTCCTTCATTCGCCTAAAATCATCATCGGTTACTGTGACGATCCCATCACGACGAACTAATCCCATTACGCTGATCGAACAGTAGCCATAGCGCGCCGGTTCGGGTACGAATGACCGGATGTAATTGAAACCTGCCATGGTGATATCGACGTACGGACCACGCCACGCTATTGTCATCACGTGAAAATGGCTGTCGTTAATCGATTTCGGCGAGAAAGAAATGAGTTTTATGGCGGTATGAACCCACCCAATTTCGGCTGGGGAAGCTAAAACGCTATTTGGATGAAGTGGAACTACACAATGAAGCTTCTTTGCAGTCTGCGGTGACTGAAACCGTTTGCTTTCGGAGGGACATATATGTTATGAAAGGTTTCTATGCTGGATTTCATTCACTGGTCACTAGAATGATTGCAGTTGATGAAGCAAAAGTGTAATATAGGCAGTGAAATGTGTAACAAAACTTTACTTTTGTGCCCAGTTACACATACATTATTTCTAATTGAATCGGCAGCAAATGTGTTACGAATTTTTAAAACATTTACTTCATATTATGATTGGTAGGATAAGTTTGTGTACTTTTCGTAAAGCCAACCATATTCATTTACATTCGCACCCAGCATCAATGCGATCGCAAATGAATATATATATATATATATATATAGTTGACAATCTATTGTCAGAGATGCTCTAACGATCCGGCAAGCAATGCGTTTGTTTCAGTTGCTGTCTGGTTTTTTTTTTTTGTTTCGTGCTCTTTCCCGTTCAGTCTGCAATATCGTTTATTTGAAAAAGACGTACCAAAACCCCAACTGGATGTGGTTTTTAAATTAAAGCGTTACACATTTTGCGATGGACTTCAAACACTACATCATCCTAAATGACTTCGCGCTTGCCGTACTGCGGTGAGGTGTAGTTTAACCGTTCTGGCGAGCGAAATGAACGAGCGAATGTGGTAATAGGGAGGGAAAAAAGAAGCGAAAAACTTCAAACGTTAAATTCATATCATTAAGCGAGAAAATATGGCGCTTAGCTGACAGCGGAACTGGAAATATCAGAGCGGAACCACTTAAAAGGAAATGAACGATTTTTTTTTTCACCGTGCATCTTGAAAGTCGTACTTTACCCACTAATGGAGGTGGCTGGTACTTTATAACGCGCTCAAGAACGTCGTTTAAAAATCTTTTATTTGCAGTCCCTTTTCGCTGGATAGTGACTATTTCTGATCAGACTCCGGTTTGTAAAGTATGGTATAAAGTTACGACTAAAGTAAAATGTCTTGCAATAGACATGTTTAATAGTTTGTGGTAATTTAAACATTTATTTTTGCTGAAATTATTACGTTTGTATATGTTTTTTGTTGTTGTATATTTTTTTTTTTTGTGTTTTAAATAACGTTACAACATGTTAGATCAAAACATTGCTAATTAGCCATTGTTATTTCCTAGAAATTGTACTTTATCGTCTCCCGCACGACGTGTTTAATTAAATGTACAACTTTTACGTCAGAAAAAAAAACAGAACAAAACAAATGGAAACGAAGTGCACGTGTTACAAAATTAGTAACCAACCGTGCTGGGATTGGATGGCGAGCTAAATTAGTTGCATTTAAACTTTGCTATCGTGCTAAAATGGCGGTTGCGGTAGAATGTGTTCCGTAACAAATGTACTTCAGTACGCACACGAAATGTTCCCAACGTGTTTTTGGGCGGAAGTTTTGAAATGAACTTAGTTGAATGTTTTACATTTTGTGCGTTTGTTTTTGTTGTCGTGTTTTGCATTTTTGTCGTCATGAATGTTGCTGCCCGAATTGCTCAATTCGCTAACTGTTGCGATAAAGGCAACGTAAATTATGGATGGCTGTGGGTTCCGTAATGTGGCGTACCGTTTGCGCACGTGGCGCACGGTCTTTGGAGCATGGTGCTAAAAACTCTGGTTGCGGCATGATTTTACCATACGGCTAACGTACACCGGTGTGGAACCGTTTTTTGAAATCAAATTTTCATAACCATTTTCGATGGGGCGGGATGTGTGTGCGCTCTCAATGCTTGGGTTTTGGGGAGAAGTATGTTTTCTTTTCTTTTTTCTTTTTTTTTATTCGTTCGAGCGCCCAACGCTCCTTTGAGAAATCGGCGACAGAAATCAAATCACTGCCAATGATGATGCTCCATTCAACCGCTAACAACTAGCGAACCAACAAACTCGTGCCACCCAGTGTCGATGCACGGGCAGCGGAAAAGACGTTACGGCACGCCGTCGGCACTGTGCCCCGAGAGATTTTTGTCCGCGTGTCGTGTGCTTACGCCGCCGCCTGCTAGCGTTGGTGGCGGTAAAGGACAGAAAAAAAATCCTTTTATGCAAATAGAATTTTCGACAGGATTTTGGAAAGGAATGCTGTGGATATGTTTGGTTTCGTTTACACACACGCAGCCACCATCTGGATGGTGCAATGTAATATTGAATTTTTGTAGCTTTGTCTCGTGTTTTTTTTCTTCCAAATTCCCCCATCGAACGAGACACACCTTTCGTTGAATGGTGGTCGATACATGCTGCGATCTTAGCAGCTGCGATCCATTTGGACCTAATCGAGAAAGATCGAACGAACGTCCCAAACACATTGGATGTGCTGACAGCTTGTCACGGTACGTGACTTGGTCGCGAAAATGCTTGCTGTTAACGAAATGAGTGTCTGTTGCTTGGCAGTGCGCATTACCCCAGCAACAGAGGTATTGTTTCACCGCACAAGGTATCAAATTGGCTTTTTTTGAATGTTGATGATCCTGTAGAATCATAAGCCACCTGTTTGGTTAGTATGTGTTTTTTAAAATTTTCCTCAATTTTATTAATTTATGTCCAAACTTAAAATAAGTGATTGTGTTCTAAGCGAACAAAATGTTGATTTAGCTTCAGAAGCAAAAGTGTTTGCCCGTTTTGCACATTAACTTTTTCGTATCAGTTTCCTTCCGCTCGTGCTAATGTTGGAAAGTTTCCACTAATCCTTCTAACGAGTTTTTTAAAATCGCTTACCTGTGACGGGTTTCCAATCGTTTCCGCATTACTGGCATCCTACGCATCTGCAAACGATTGGGAACAATTTCACGCCTCAAACACACGAACCTCACGCTCGAAACCACGCTTGCACGAAACGGTACTGGGACAACAACGAAACAAAATGGTGGAATCCTTTCTTCCCAACTGGCAACTGGCTGGAAACTTGTAACGAAGCTGATTAGAAGCCCCGAAGGGTGTGTTGTGCTCTGTATGCGACGGAAGAAGAAAGTATAAAGTAGAGTAAGGTAACCGAAGGATCGTTGTTTTACTTTTCCACAAAATTTCCTCCAAAGGCCCCGAGGATGTCAATACGTTTTTATGCTTCCCAATGCCCGCGGAACATGATGTTGGACGAGCATTAAGCTTAGCGTTAGTAGGTACGTTCGCTTTCTTTCACACCTTCTTCCATCCATCGATTGTTGCTTCGCTCGCTTGATTAAACTGCTTGCATTTTCCGAAACATCTAGCTAGAGAGAGTCAGGGAGAGAGTGGAAGAGTGAAAAAACGACCTTCCAACGGCACTTAATGCGATCGGTTGCTTGTTATACGCTTAGGCAATGGATTTTTATTCCCCGGACCGTGTGGTGAATTGTGGGACGGTGTAGTGAAACGTGGGGCTGGCGGTTAAATTGGATTTAGTCGAAAATCTGTAATTAATGAGATTGTCTGGAATGTGTGTTTTGCTTCTTCTGGTTTCTTTTTCTTCTGGCTAAGCAAAGATGCTGAACGGGTACTGTTTTCGAAGTATGATCTCATCATGGTACTCGTAATAGCGGACATACGCTAAGAGAGGAAAAATTTTCCAGCAAAAAATTATTCTCTTCTTTGTATTCATGGAAGTAGCAGTAGGGGATAGTACCATACGATTTACATCATGGTTCGTTACGAATTTTTTTTTGAGAAATGAGCTAATTATGCCCGTTTGCAACCGGAAAACCTTGGAAACCGTTCGCTGAGTTCCATTAGAATTGATTTCCACGGAACTTGTGTTACTTGTTACATTGATATTGGATACACAAGTGCACTTTGCATAGGGTATAATAGAGAAATATAAAATGACGGCTAATTGTCTAGTTTTTACACACGATTTCCTGGATCTCTTGTCACAAAATTCAATTGCTACTCACAGCACAGCACAGCTCACTCCTTCCTAAAAAAAACTCTATCAGAATGAAAGTAATGAAATCCAGAAAAAAAGAACTTTTATCTTTTATGAGACCTAACTATTTTGCAATGAGAAAAGAAAAAGATAAAGAGGTATTCACTGTCATGTCCATGTCATTTCTAACTACATAATCCTCCAGTTTTCTACACACTGTCAACTTGTTTTTTTGTTTCTAAAGAGATCATTTTAAACTTTGGCTTCATGACCGCCTCTCACTTCGGTTTACGCGTTCTTTGTTCGCTTTAGGATGCTCCAGAGTAAAGATCACGGTCAAGGTAGCTTCAATTACTATGAAGCTCATGCGCATCGCTGATTTAGTACAACCGTAGTTCCTTCGCTTTAGTGATATGTATGCTTCGAATTACATTCGCGTGGGGAAATAACATTAAAGTAGCGAAATGAATGGAGCTCACCGAAACAGTAAGTTCACTACTCCCCGTCCGTCAGCTGGTTGGGATGCACTCACAGCCGAAGCACGAGTTGTAAACTTTTGGTTCACGTTGCCACACAAAAAAAAAATTCGGAGCGTAACCGAATAAAAGTGTTGTGAATAATCTCCCTTGTACCAATAGTATCGCACTAGTTTTTAATTCGCTTTGACAAGTTTGTCAATCACCAGCTCGCTCTCACTTCGAACCCGAACGAACCGGGTTACCGTTCTGGTTGGGTGTGTATTCTTTATCCCGGTTCGTTCAATGGAGTAGAGTGGTCGACCATGGTTGAGCTATTCACTAGACATCCTTCACCTGGGAGGGAAGATTCCGTTGTGGTTTTGTCACCACGTGCCAGGGTGAATAGATTCTGCTGGTTCGGTTTTGCGCTTACGGATGAAAAGGTGCTAGACCCATTTGTAACGGTTGGCAAGGGGCCTTTTCCAATTTATGGTTCATTGGAGCTACTATAATTCGGTACACTGTAGGTGTCGGGATGCCATTATGAACGAGGGATCTACCATCCCTTTTTTCGTGTGCCGGACGAATGGAGGCGTTTATTGAGGTTGACCCTTTTTTTTGTCACGCCTTGGAGAATTAACACTTCTCGGGGTAAAAAAGCTACGTTTTTTTTTGAATTTTTCCTGATCATAATTAGATTTTACGAAAACTAATAAATATGGATAAAAACATGAAAGCTAGCTGTTGACATATTTTTGTTTTGTTTTGTTTGAAGATTCCGTTTAATGTGTATTGTTTTTATAAAATTAGTATGCAAAAGAGACTATTTCCTCTATTTTACAGAAATAGACATTAGCTTCGATGTATGAAAATACGAAAAAAAAACAATTGTAACTTTTTAGCAATAAATCATATAATTGCGATAGTTGTTATTATTAAGCAGCAATCATGTTTGTGATTCCAATCGGAAAACTGAGCATCTCTTGCAGTTTGTTATGATTGTTCTGTTTACTCTAGCAATTCCAGATTCTTTTCCAGAACCGTCGCGTTTGCACGGGTCTGACATCATCATTCTGAATCGAATGGAACTAGCTATATTGATTTCGCTTGAGATCTTTTCCTTTTCTTCAGTACTATTTTAGGTAAGCTTTCTTCATTTTTCCTTCCGTTTATGTGTGTGCATCTGTTGTAAAGATGTGATCATGTGCGAAGCGCAAAAAACAGTAAAAAGGGTATAGTAAAAATAGAGCCATCGAGAGTCGGAACTCGTGATGGACATGAGCCGGTAGCAGCCGTAGTAGCACGATCGGATAATTACATTTCCTTCGTCAAAAGTTGAACGCTACGATGTGTTTATGGATTGATTTATAAGCATCGCATCAATTCTGATTGAAGCATAGAATAAAAATAAAGAACGTATCAGTTCGATAAAAAAGTATATTTAGTTTTTACCTAAAAGTTTACCTATCGTAAGCTTTGATATATTATATAATGGTTCGTCGATGCTCATCTTGTTTGTGAAATTGATAATTGTATTGCTAGTAGCGCACATTGTTCAATGTACTATGATATAAAACTGTCATGATAAAACATAATAAAAATAATTTCTATAAAAAAATTTAAACGTCGCTACCGCAATTTTTACGTGACCAAGTTTACGATCGATTCAGGCAGGAAAATTTACAACTTTATCAGCACAATGTCTTCCGACGCGAAGAGTCAATTTTGCTTCTGCCACGTTAAATTGAGCAGGAATTCAATCGCATCGCACCAGCACGGACCGCCGGCGTTTGACGAGAGGTCAGATAAATGTCAACGATAATTGGAAATGAAATTTTCAATAAACGGCAAAGAAGCTGGTTCACGCCAACGCGCGCTTATTATTCTGCACTCGTGCCATAATTTGACGTTGTAGTGAATGCAAACTGGAAATGGTAAAGATGTGTGCAAAAAGGGCGATAAGGGTAGATCGCGCCTCTGCCGTCTGCTGGTCTGCGGCGTTGCCTTGTCGCATGGCCGCGTTTGGGACCGAAAGATTCCTTCAGCGATGCCTGGTTGTTGGTGCTGGTGTAAGAATAATGTAAAAGTAAAACTTTTTGTTCAATATCAGCAAAGAGGATAAAGCGTTTTGAATGAGCGGTTAAGCGTTGGTGCGTCAGTGATGTCAGTGTTGTCTAGTGTTTAGAAATCAATAAAACAATGTGATTTCCCAGAAAATAGAAACCCTACACCAGAGATAAAACTACATTGTTGCAACAATCTCGGTTTTTTTTTTGCAAATTCATATTCTACACTCATAATAGCGTCGATGTAAGTAATAAATATTCTGATCATCATCGCAAAATCCTCTGGTAAGATGCTGTACAGTAGTACCCTTCCTATTGTTGAGCCATCGATCCCATCAGGAAATCCATCATCCAGCACACATATTGACGAGCATTGAATGCTCAATCATATGCGGTCGTACCGCTTTGCTGTTACGCCCCAACCGGACAGGGATGCTACACAGCGGACGCATCGAAGCAACGCATAATATCTGCCGTAATGTGCTTATCGTACCGGAGAATTCCTTCGAGCGATTGCTGTAATAGAAATTCACCTGACGCTAGAAGATTTACTTACCAGACACCAGAGGGCGAACACCCAGCCATGATGCGGTCGGTGAGGTGCGAAAAGCGAACAAAAGGAGCGAACGAAAAGACATGCGGTGGAATATATTTATAATCGGATCACGCCTCTCCGGCGTGCCTTATACGCTGAGTGTGTTTTTGCCGTCGCTTTTCGCTACGTTATACTATACTTGCAGAGGCAAAAGTGCAGATCACATGACGAAGCAAGATGAGCAACAGATTTTGGTGCGCGTGGTGATGGCGGCTGGTGGCCGGTCAGAGAAAAAGTTTGATGCTCCATTTTGGGGCCGAACAATGAGACTGTGTGCAGAAACAGACAATTTCTTTGCGAGTTAGCTACCATTGAAGGAGCTGCAGGAGTGCGTTTGTGGGTACAAAGATTTTAAAATCTCCTCATAAGAGTAATATATTGTATATGTGTGAAAGGATTAGATTGTTATCCGGTTTAATAGAATTTTCCACATCTTTGACCTAATGTATAAACTAAGTTTTAAAAGCCAGAAGG